>JAJJWX010002188.1:0-379689 GCA_023529315.1 Papaver bracteatum
ATTTGATATGTCTAAACTTTGTAATATTTATCTAATTGTTTATGCTTTCTCACTAGTTCTCTTTATAGGTCCACTGTATCTTATTTTTATTTTTGAGTATTTAGATAAGATCATTTCAAAGGCGGGTGACATATGGAGTGACCAAGGGTTAAGGGGATACCATCTGGTTAACCCTTAACGATGACTGGATGCTTGAATAATTAACCCTACTTACACATTCTAAAAGCGAGAGATTTCATTCTCTCATTATTATTACATATCGAAATTGAGGGACAAAAGCTACGCAACCTTAAGCGAACCGAGAGGTGAAATTGATAAATCGAATCGAGATAGAGAAGATGATAGAGAAGCCATAGATTGTAGATGGGGTTTCGTGAGAATCTCGACGATTGAAACTCAAGTGTTAGTGATGAATTCAAGATCGAAGCCAAGTTGTTAGTGAAAGAGATAATAATAAAGAAAAAGAAAGGGTTTTTCTATGAATTTGAGTTATTAATATTCTTGGGTTCAAATGAAATTGGGGTTAAGTGATGGATGAGTTGGGGATTTGTTGTTGCTCATAGTTGTGGGTGTTTAAAATGAAGGGGTTTGAGAATTTCTAAGTTGATTAGGGTTTGATTCAAATCTGAATCTATATTGCAAATAAACCAAGAGAAGAAGTGAGGTCGATGAATTGGGGAATCGTTGAGAGGAGGAAGATATGGTGGTTGCTTTGAAGGTCTATTAGATGGGTTTGTGTTTATGTTCAAGCTCAAGCTCAAGATGAAACCAAGGAAATTTTGTAAAACTATTCAAATGATCAGAGATTGGGTTTTTTGCTGGTGGCCATGAATTAAAAATATTGAGGAGGTTATGAAACTATGTTGATTCTGTGATTGTCATGGGTATGATGGATTGCAGTGGGCACTACAAAATGGTAGTAATGAGTTTGAGATGGTAAGAATACAGAGAAGGTGATGAAGCTCGCTGCCACGGAATTAATGGGTGACTGAATAGAGTTTGCAACAGTCAGTAAAGAAATTGATTGAAATGGGTTGTTGTTGGATGAGAAACTTAAGTTGAAGTTACAGGTGATGGCTGCCAAATGAGTTTGTTGTTGAGATGCTGTGAGGTTGTTATGGCTCAATTGTAATATGAAAAGGTGAACTAAACAAGGAATGGATAGAGCCAGGTGAGATGAGCTGAAGATTGTGGTTGAATAAATGAATGGGAAATGGTTTTGGTGATAACTGGTGGCTTTGGTTCAAGTGGTGCTTGGATATGAATTGTTATACGGGGAAGATGAGAGTATGGTCTTGCTACTGAAGCTTGATTTGGTGTTGTTGGTTCGAGAGATTGGAGTTTTAGCCTTGTGAGCTTATGCAACTAGTAGTCTTGGAGTTCATACTACATGAAGTGCTGAGGTGATAATTTGAGGTTGTGTCTGTACTTCAACTGAAATGAACAAGAAAGCTGGTGGTGATTTAATAATGGATGCGATCAAGGAAGCAAGGAAGTTTACGGTGGAGTTACATTGCGAGTGTGAAATGATGCTAACTTTTGAAGGAGAAGTTCGGGGTTAGCAGAAAAATGAATGAGATGGCGATTATGGTTTACAGATTGGAAGTCATCGCGAGGATAAGTAGTCATGAGCATTGGAGTTGGAAGCATTGTAGGTGGTAAGTCGAGAGATGGAGTCTTGTGTTTGCAAATGAAGCTACACAGCTGCAGTTCAATGAACTATGGCTAGATGGTGGTTCTAGCTGCTAGTGATATAGTTGTAGGTGTAGTTGGGTTATGATGGTGACTTTCTTTGAGATGAAGAATGAGAAGGAGCAAGTTCTGTCTCTGTTGAGTTCGATTAATTTGAGAAGACATTGTAGGAAATGGATTGCAGTTGCAAGAAATGATACATTGGTGCTACTGATTTAGCGTTGGTTTGGAGGCAACTGTAAGAGAGCTAAGATGGTGCTTGCTGCGATATGATTACGTTGCGATGGGAGTATGGAATGCCAAAGTTACAGAACTGATTTGTGGGAAGGCACGTCCATCTTGGCTGGAGATGAGGTCGTGAAGCGCAATGATGGTGCGATCTGAGTTTGGCTTTGCAAAATAGCTTTGGCCTAGAGCAAGTCAGCTGACTAGCAGTGACTCAGATCTGATTTAGCTTCTGATTCATATCGACCCAGTGTGACTCTTCTTTGACTCAGTTGGATCGACTGAGTTGACTACTTTGACCGGTCACTTGAGCTCGGTCAGTCTCGGATTCCGTGAAATTCAGCCAAAACCCAGTTTTCCGTCGACCACTTTTGGGCCATATTTTCTACATGGTTTTCTCTCACATATGGGCTTAGTGGATTTTCATCTAATGGACTTTTTAAGACTTGGTCCTAATTTTGGATAAAAAGCTACGAAAATAAAAGTTTGCGACAACTTTCGGATAGACGTATTTTTCTGGAGCTAAGGAGAGGCTGAAACTAGGGTTTGCCTTCGTATTTATTTTTCATCTTCTTTAATTCATTATTATTATGTTGATGAACTCCATAGCTATGAGTAGCTAAATCTTATATTATTGGTTAAGGATGTAGTCCTATTTCTAAAACTTGTGCTTGATTAATGCATTAGTTTTCTCTCTTGATTATCGTTCAAATCTCTACTGTTTTTATAATCACATGATTGATGTATTGTGATAGGATATATATGTTTGTTTAGTTAAGTGGCCAATTAATTGAACTTGCATCTTTGTCCATAGATATTTTAGGGTTTTTCATTAAGCGATAACCCAAATACAAGTAGCATGATATGATTATAGTTTGTAGTGATACACTCTTATAATCATATGTAGAGTTTGACCATTTTCCGAATTGTCATACACAATGTATGACAATTGCATTGATTAGCCTATTTCCCAATTTAATGCTCCTAGGAATTGAACTTAATTAGCGCAAGGCGTTAGGTTATTCTTTAGGTAGAATTCACATACGCAGCTCTAATGTGTGTGTTGATGAACTTAGGAAATTTTAGATTATCTTGTGTTTGTACCCTATTTAAATAGGTACACGCGTATCGCACAATCTGTTTATATTAATGACAGGCTGTTGGTTATCAAGGTAATCCATGGGGCTCAATAGAGCCAGGTACATCTTCATCCGAAGGTTTATTAAAACCAGGTCATGGGTTATCAAGGTAATCCATGGGGCTCAATAGAGCCAGGTCAGGCTTCATCAGGAGGTTTATTAAAACCAGGCCATGGGTTATCAAGGTAATCCATGGGGATCAATAGAGCCAGGTCCGGCTTCATCCGGAGGTTTATTAAAACCAGGCCATGGGTTATCAAGGTAATCCATGGGGCTCAATAGAGCTAGGTCCGTCTTCATCCGGAGGTTTATTAAAACCAGGCCATGGGTTATCAAGGTAATTCATGGGTCTCAATAGTTCCAAGTCCGGGCTCACCGGAGGTTTATTAAAACCAGTCGTGGGTTATCAAGGTAATCCACGGGGCTCATCGGAGCTAAAGCCCAGGAATTACCTAAGGAAAACGAGGCTTGGGTTTATGAAAACCAAATGGTTAAGTAAAGAAGCCGGATAGTGAAGTTATTTTTAAGATAGACATAAATCTTGGAAGATATACATATATCTTCCAAGATAGGTGCAAATCTTGAATAAAGATGATATGGATCATCCAGGATATACTCAAATCATGTGAAGATATACAAAGACCTCTCAAGATAGACATGGATCTTCAAGGATGAGACACGAATATTAAAAGATAAGTACAAATCCATGTAGTTATTTTGGGTGACTACAAATCTAGGTTATTATGGAACCAGATTAGGGTTTATACCTATAAATAGAGGCTAAAATCCAACTCAAAAGGGACACAATTCTACTCTTTTCTTCACAATTACTTGCATTGAATATCCTCTGACTTTAGCATCGGAGTATCTTTGCAGGTACCCCCATTTTTCATCATCAATTCTTGGAGAATCCAATTAAACGGCGGCGATTCAATCAATCTACACACATCTCGATGAGTGTTGGGATAAATATTTTTGCACCAACATCTTTTGGCGCCGACTAAGGGGATTTCGAGTAAAAAAATCGTGTATTTCCGTTGAGAAAGGTGCGGCAAAACCCTCAAAAATCTTGCACGAATTCTGAACAAAGAATCACGAAGGAAGTAACTAGTATCCTATCAGCGAGTTGATGTGGAGTTCGAAGCCAACTTTAGACTAGAAACATGACCGAGCTTCATGAACAATACAATTCATTACAACTTGGCCGTAAGGAAACCAAAGCAACCAGCTTAGATTCTGACTGATACAAGAGAGACACCCATGACGATGAGGCCTAACAACGCCAAACCTGTATGTTATCAAGGCGATAGTCTTTCGAGAGACGTTTAAGAAACCAATAACAAGCTCTACTGATTGGGAAGCAAGCAGAACAACATACCTATCCAGTATCGCAGTGACCAAGACCCACCTGTCAGCTCTCTGTAATACAGGATGGTGATGAGGTTCACTAATTAAAACTGGACAACCCGGGATGAAGAATAACTCTGGTACATTCGAGGCGGGACTGTGAATATTGTGGCTATCAATTACGAAGATTTTTCACAATATGCATGTGAATTCTTGCATGGGGAGATCAGTTCGCACTCGTTCTCTCCAAAAGTTCTCGCATTTATTACCAACCACTAATTACCAGCTCAATCCTCAAGGAGCCACTGGAATGTAAGTCCAGGTTGTAAAAAGATGGTATTAAACTAACAGGGTCAACTCTTTGTGCCTACACAGCTATAGCAGCAATGGAGAGCAACAAACACCTTAAATGGGTTAACCACAACAAAAGTAGCAGACCTCTAGTTCCTGATTCAGACGCATGGAGAGGCATACACTTTAAGAACGGGAATAATCTTAAGCAAAGAAGGACCATTACTATCCTAGCATAATAGTTCATGTCCGAAGGAAGTGTTTTAATTTGTATTCACAGTTAAAGCTCGAAGTGACAGTCTTACTATCTCGTGGTCATCACAGAGAAAAATCAACTTATGATTGTAACCAAGAACGATATATAAGTATGGGAAGCAATGTCCCTGAACGAGAAATAACAATTAAAAGAGATCCAGTTCGATGATCAGGGAGTTCTAAGATCGAGTATGTGAAAGAATTCGAGACATAAATTAAACAAATATATATATATATATATATTCATGGGAGTTTTTTACTCAAGAAGATCCTTGGAAATGTATCATTCGTATGGATATGCCAAGATTTGATTCAATTAAGCCGTTTAATTTTACAAGAAAGAGGAGTCAAAGTTCTGGCGGTGGACGAGGTTAATCGTGAGCTACAGTGAATATAATTTAATTGGCTTGGGGATGTTAAAACTAAGAGGGTTTTTCAATTTTTCTCCTCTTGGCTTATACATGGATTTCCAGTAAAGGCTAAGGGACAAAATTTGATACACATGGCCACCTATTCCACCATATTTTGTTCGTGGACGGTGAAAACAGTATCGTGCAATAAAAAAAAAAAAAAATGAAGACCATCAGCAACAAATCATCACTCCCTGCACAGTCATCAATACCACGTCAGCATATCTGGTCCAGTCAGTCGACACGTCATCGTCCAGTCAGCCGACACCTCAGCGTCCTGTCAGCAAAAATTTTGCGATTGTATTGCCACGTCAGCATTATCTGGCTGCCATGTCAGCAATTCCATCACTGTCGGTGGTACCACGTCAGCCTATTGATCCATTCGGAAGCGCTACGTATACAATGAAACGCACGCTTCTTTCAAATCTTGTTTCAGTCAATAACTTCTTCGTTTTAAGTCCGAATTGAGTCATTTTTGGATTGTTGTAATCCTCTTTGAATTTACTACAACATGGAAGCGAAAAATCCAGTGTTCGATAAACTTTTATGTGCACTTGGAGCAGCGACATGATCGAGTTGGAGATGAGGATTCCTTAGACCCTTCAATATTTAGCCTTGCATCACTTCACAAGCACCTGAAGCCTCACCTTGCACGTGATGACATAAGTCTTGCTCTTATCGCAAGCATAAAATCTCGTCTTGCACGCGAGTATCAAATACTTGCACCTTGGCAAGCACAAAGTCTCGTCTAAACCACGAGCCCAATGCCCGATATTGGTCCAAAGACTCATACTCAACACAAGCAACAGCCGGTCTCCCGAGCGACAACCGCTAGCCTTGTTACGTTGCGAGAAAAAAGCCTTGACCCAGCTGAAAGAACACACACTACATCACACTCAAGTCTAGACCATCTCTCGAGCATCAAAGTCCACAACGTGGCAAAAGGTCTCACCTAGCACGTGAGCAATTTTTGCACGTAATTACGATTGGGGCCGTCTTTGTAATGTCTCTACTCACGCTTGGGGGCGAGTTACGTCATCAACGGTCGACGAAATAAGGAAAAGAAATTTCGGTATGAGTTTACATAAGAATAATAAGTTAATATGAGCATGTTTTTGCAGGAAAAATCATGCCGGGTGTGCACTACAAAGTGTCAGGATACATTTGTACGTGCTATGTACCTACCGCCGTCACATGAAGCCTTACTCTTCTTAACTCCTCAACAAGTTGAACAGTTAAGAGGGGGCGATGTTTGTACCCTATTTAAATAGGTACACGCGTACCGCACAAGCTGTTTATATTAATGGCAGGTCGTGGGTTATCAAGGTAATCCATGGGGCTCAATAGAGCCAGGTCCAGCTTCATCCGGAGGTTTATTAAAACCAGGCCATGGGTTATCAAGGTAATCCATGGGGCTCAATAGATCCAGGTCCGGCTTCATCCGGAGGTTTATTAAAACCAGGCCATGGGTTATCAAGGTAATCCATGGGGCTCAATAGATCCAAGTCCGGCTTCATCCGGAGGTTTATTAAAACCAGGCCATGGGTTATTAAGGTAATCCATGGGTCTCAATAGAGCCAGGTCCGGGCTCACCCGGAGGTTTATTAAAACCAGGCCGTGGGTTATCAAGGTAATCCACGGGGCTCATCGAAGCTAAGGCCAGGAATTACCTAAGGAAAACAGGCTTGGGTTTATGAAAACCAAATGGTTAAGTAAAGAAGCCCAGGATAGTGAAGTTATTTTTAAGATAGACATAAATCTTGGAAGATATACATATATCTTCCAATATAGGTGCAAATCTTGAATAAAGATGATATGGATCATCCAAGATATACTCAAATCATGTGAAGATATACAAAGAGCTCTCAAGATAGACATGGATCTTCAAGGATAGACACGAATATTAAAAGATAAGTACAAATCCATGTAGTTATTTTGGGTGACTACAAATCTAGGTTATTATGGAACCAAATTAGGGTTTACGCCTATAAATAGAGGCTAAAATCCAAATCAAAAGGGACACAATTCTACTCTTTTCTTCACAACTACTTGCATTGAATATCCTCTGACTTTAGCATCGGAGTATCTTTGCAGGTACCCCCCCTTTTTCATCATCAATTCTTGGAGAATCCAATTAAACGGCGGCGATTCAATCAATCTACACACATCTCGAGGAGTGTTGGGGTAAATATTTTTGCACCAACATCTTGCTCTCTAGATTTTTAGGCTTTTGATAATAAAAGAGATTAAATCGTATTTCTAATCATGTATGCAAGCACTCATTTAAGATTGAAGATGAATTCCTTGACCAATATCTTTCTCTCATTGATTACTTCCAACTATTTACTTTGCTTTTATTTTACTTTTATTTTACAAAAATCGAAATCCCCCTTTTGGTTACTAAGAAACTAGAATTTGATAACAACAATCGCCTCTCTGTGGATACGAACTCTTCCTTACTTTATACTTCATTTATATTTTGTTGAGTAAGAAAGTGAAATTATTTTTGACGCATACGACTGCGATCAATTGCATGATTAGATCTTTTGGATCCAAGCACATGCTTCTTGTCAGCATATTACATAGTAATTCCCTTGGATCCTGCATTCCACGCTTGTTTAGGCGACGGAGAGAGGAGAACCTCACATATTGCTATCCAAGTGTCATTTTTATTCGATTGGTCTAATTAGTCGGTTTTTTATTTTTTTCTCTTTTTTTAGCAACTCAATCACTCTATTTCATCATAGCAGTAATAACAATTCGATGTTTAGTGACCCACCAAATCACTTAGATAAACAAAAAGTTTGCAAAAATAAAAATAGAACGTGATATGGTGACATTCCGAGATATGGTAACAACTATCATATTATTTCTAACATTTGAATAATTCTGTCCTTTTAGTTAATGGGTTCCTCAACTCCTGCAGCCAAGATGGTTCCATCCATTTAGATTGATAGTGTCATCCTAAAGGCACATGTTTCTAAATTTCGGAGTTTATAAAGCAATTTTTTTCTATTTTTTCTTTTTGAACACAAAGGAAAACTAACAAGGCTAAAAACTCTATATGAGAACACTCCCCACACTTAAACTTTACATTGTCCTCAATGTAAGCTTTAGTCAATCAAAGTAAAGTTCAAGATGGGAAATTCATAACATGATATATATACACAATAAAGAAAATAAAATGCATAATAAAAATTGATACTCAACTCATAGCTATTTGAACAATAGAGGATAAACTCTAAACAAGCTATTTAGTTAGCATCCCAATCCCAACTAAATCAATATATATACCTCATCGTCAGAGAAAATTCCATCTACTTAGAAAGGCTAGTGTTTATTCTAAATTGTTGCGAAAATCTCTAAAAGTTGGAGTTTTTGATATGCAAATATCCAAAATAAGAAAATAAAGATAAAAGACTTGAGAAATAAAAAGATAAAGATAGATACCTGAAAACCAGGTGGATTTGCCTCATTAGCGTGATTTAAATTCATCAAACCCGACTTGCAAGATGAATTCTCCATACATAATAATCGAAAAGTTGGGGATTCGCCCATAGCACCCGCTTTGCAAACACAAGCTCAAGACAAATATTAGTAATATAAAACAAATGAAGCTAACCGATAAAAGCTCCCCACACTTATTCTTGTCCACACTTGGAAGTGTATAAAGAATATAGAAGTCGGAGTACTTCATGGTTTCTTGTTCACAAAACCGCATAGTATGAGAATCAAGCATCTCTAATGGAGAATATCGAGAAACAAAGTCATTCAACAATGTTTTTAGAAGCACATACATTCAAACCAATAAGAGGTAAAGGAGAAGAAAAATAATCCAACGGGTTAGACAAACTCTTACAATCTCTTGTATCACAAAATCCTCTTCATCCTTAAAAAACTCAATGAATTACTCATCTCTTTTATATCATGGTCCTCTATCAAACCTTGCAACCATTCATCGTCCGTTTTCTGAACTAAGTCCCGACATTAACATCTTCATTATAATCATTCACAAGAAGCTTAATTGGGTCTTCCATAATATTGGTCATCTTAGGTTTATTCTCAACATACTCGTCATCATTAGACTCAAACCTTGTTGCAACGAAATTCTGTAAAACACTAGTTTCATCATACTCATGTACCTTTTGAATAGGCGTTTGATCATTATAAAGATCAAGAGTTGAGTCTACTACACTAGTGTCATCAATTATCTCCAAAGGTTGGTCCTTTTCAACACAATCATCTTCGTCTTCATTTTCAAACTCACCATAATAAGAATCGTCATCGGTTTCCCAACCTTTATCACGACGTCGTTTAAGTTCCATATGAATGGTCCTACTAATTTCATCGACAAGCTCTTCCGAGGCTCCATCATCTTCCAACTTGTATAATTTCTGTGCAAGTTTCTGACGTTCACACGCTTACCACCATTGACTACAATAGGTTCTCTTTCCCATGACTCTTCCCTTTGAATGGGTGAATGATCATAACTACGATCCGGAGTCGGGTAAGAAAAAGTGTTGCAAAAATTGGTTTGTGCGACGTTCTCTCTATTACGGTCAAGTTGGTCTAGTCTTTGTTGCATGTCTTGTAATCCATTCAAAATATGCATACAACTCGAATGAAGCCAATTAGAAGTAGAATTATCACAGCAATTGCTTGACTTGCATACGCACTACAAAGGAGTTGTTGTTGGTATGTATGAAAATCATATAGGTTCTCTAGGATATGCATCATAGCCAATAAATTGGTTTTGATTGTATCCCATAGATGGTGGGTAATTGTCATGTTGTTGGAAATGGTATCCAGATTGTTCAAATATGCTCCATCCATGAGAAATAAATACACTGAAACGATTATCAAAACAAGGTTAAAAACCCGGAAAATAAAACAAAAAATAAGAAACAAAACTATAAAATAAAATAAAATAAGAAACCAAAAACAAGTGACAACTACCGTGCCTCTAAACAACGGCCTTAAAATTGTGATCCTTTGTCGTAGGCGTCAAAAATAAATTACACTTTTCTTACTACTCAAAATATATAATATAGGAAGGGCAATAAAGGATCATTCCCACAGTTAGGACTAAGGTTGTCAATATGTTTTGGTTTCCTAAAGGTTACAAGGGGTTTACGATTTTTATAACTAAGTTATACGAAAACAAATAAAGTAAAGCAAACATGAATCAAGATATAAAAGATATTGGCTAAGGATTCATCTTCATTCACAAACATGCTCTTGTCATAATAACTAGAATTGATATTTAATCTCTCATTATCAAAGGCCCTAAAGATACCTTGATGCAAGAATATCCATTAATTCCCCTCTTGTCATCAACAAACACATTAAAAGATGCGAGTATGAGTTCTATCTAAGAGAACAACCTAACGGCAAAAGCACTAATCAAGTTTAATTCCCTAGATGCATTAAGTTCTATGAAATCAGGCCAACCAAAGCAATCGAACGTGGAAAGCGCATTGATTGATTTAACAAAGGTCAAGGTTCACATATGGTTACTAGATTACTACAAGCACAACCATATTTGTGCTTTACTTGTATTCAAGACGACATCACTTTTACGTGTATGAAACACCCTAAACTAGCATTAGATGTGAATATGAGTTCAATCAATTGGCCACTCAACTAAACAAATATTCAAATCATACATGGCGATATATATAGTGAATCATTATCGATAATTATGAGACAAAACTAATTTATTAATAAAAGAAGCATGCTTAACAAATCCAACTAATCAATAACCAAAATAAAATTAAGTACTCATGCTCATGGAGTTCATAACAAGGAGAAAAAGAAATTATATCATGTTGTAAAAACCTAGAAACAAAAGTAGAAGATAAGATGATAAAAGATTCATCCTCAAGAGAACCGGAAGAGAGGTTATATCCTCCTTGTAGCGTGATAAAAGACTTAAAAGTCTCCACCAAGCCTGATCTACTAACTCAACGTTCACCACTATGCATCCACAACCCACTCAAACGGCCCATAATGCCATCCAAAATTTATTTAAGCACAGCCAAACCACCAGGCCCGACAAGCTAATTCCGCTTTACCACTACGGATCGATCGATCAATAACTCTCTCCTTAAATTGTATGATTTAATTCTCTATAATTACTATGGGTATATTAATTATATGTCCCTACTTTTAATTCCCTACAAATATATCCTCATACTAGCAATAAGTATACCCTCACTCATATAATATTTTTTTCTTTATTTCCAAAATACAACAAATTTCTTCCTCTACTACTTCACCACCACCACTAGCACCACCACCAACATTCAACTACCGTTCCAACCCACCACTACCGTTAAACAATACCACCTACCAACCACCACCACCAATATTCCACCTGCTCCTTCACCATACCATTACACCACCACTAGTCCTCCTCCTCCACAAATTAAGTAAGCCGTCCATACCCTTGTGACGTGTGCCATACCGTCAATCCTTTATGATAGCCTGTCACTAGTTAAATTTTTTTGTATCAACAAAAAGTAGTTGATCCATTCCCGGATGGATCAAACAATGGATGTTTATCCATTGCGATTGGATCAACAATAGAAATTTATCACGGTTGGATCGACAATGGATGTTTATCCATCTTTGATGGAAAAATGCTACCACTTCATCAATTGCAGTTTCAGATTCACCAACAAAACCCTCAACAGATAGAAGTTTATCTAGTTTATCCAAGAAAAAGGATCAACAATAGAAGTTGATCCAATTTTAGTGGATCAACAATGGAAGTTGATCCATGTAAAATTGGATCAATAATGATAGTTTATCCATGTAAAATGGAGTGAACTTGGCGTGAGTCGAACACGCATCATCTGACATGGAGTCAGTCATGCTACCATTGCACCACAAGTTCAACATTAGAACAAATTTACATGATTTAAACTACAAAACATGAGTTCAAAGGATCAACAACAGTAGTTGATCCCATATAGATGGATCAACAACCATAGTTGATCCAAAATATATGGATCAACAACCATAGTTGATCCAATATCACTGCTGCTTCAACACATATAACCACCATATTTCATTACATGTAGCTTCATAAACACCAACGACTCCAAGACCAGACTTCAAAACCAATCTCAGTTGAATCAACAATGGATGTTTATCCATTTCCGGTTGGATCAACAGATGGATGTTATCATTGCTAGATTGGATCAGCAACCATAGTTGATCAAAAAATATGGATCAACAACCATAGTTGATCAATATCCATTGTCTGCTTCAACCTAGATAACCACCATATTTCATTAGAGCAACATGCTTCAATCTCTATAACAACAGCTCATTACCAATAACTTGCCAACAACAAATCGCATCTACATCACCACCATCACCACCAAAACAAGCGAACCAAATCCAACACCAATTGCATCATTCAACCAAAAAGGATAAACACTACGTGACTTAGTTTGTAGGGTGACGGTGTCTCTACTAAAAACAATCAAAAAATTCGAATTCAATTTCAGCTGACAAAAAGTAAAACACTTTCGTCATTATAAGTAGGAGTATGATGCAATAATCACAAAAAGAACTGAATTACTTATGATATCAAAATGGAACCGCCGTTTCATATCCATCAAATCCATAGCATCCAAAATATATTGCATACAATCATATGTAATGCAATAGCCAAACATCGATCCAAATGTAACTTCAAAACCAAAACTACGCTAGGGAAAAAAAGACAATGTAATCAATCAAGACAAGCGAGGAACCAGGTATCTAAACATATCAACAGATTTCATTTACTACAAGTTACTGATCCTTTCGTCCATTTTAAAAATTTTGCCCTACTCTTACATGTTGGTCCACAGTAAAAATAATCATGTTCAAAATTTAACTCTCAATTGATCAAATACACGATTAAAATTTCTAAATGAATAACAAGCTTTAGCTCATCTCTAAAAGCCATAATAGCATTACTACAAAAATTGTCTCTAACCAAATCCATAGCATCCACAATATATTGCAGACAATAGATTTACGCTCGGAAAATGAAACAGGTGATTTTGGTGATAAAAATCCTGATAATTGACACTCAAAACACTAAAGATTACTCACTAAATTCACTAAAAACCCCCCCAAATCACAAGGTAGAACAAAAGCTGCTTTGTTCCACAATCTTAGAGAAATCTCTTCAGACAATCCATTACTAGTTCTAGAACAAGATCTTGGATATTGTACTTGAGTATTCCCAACAACATCATGATGCTCCCCAGCGATAGGTGTGATAAACACCTATTTTTATATCTAGTATTTATGCTTTCTTTGGAAGTTTTCATGTAAATTATGTATCTTATGTGAATTTGAGATATTAGGTGCAATGGAGTCCTTTGGAGAAAAAGAAGGACAAATCATCCATTTGGAGTGAAAAAGAGCAAAAAAGATCAATTGGCGAGCGGAATATATCCTGGAGCGATATAGGATGCGAAGCGAAAGGAGTCGTCTTGGTTTGCAAGACGGAGGTGAAGAATGTGTTATTAGTTCCCAGAACTGACCATCAAGTTGAACAAAACTTTAAGCTTGTCGGATCCTGGAACCGACAATATAAAAAATTGATAGTTCAGTTGGTGGCCTTATGTGGATGTTGGGTTATCATTATCCAACCTTGTTTTTCATTACAACCAAGAATTCAATGAGAGGGATATTTCGTCATCCATCCGAAATTCAGACAGAAGAAAACACAAACAAGACTTTTGTTGCTTTGAAATTGAAGAAATTTCTTGCAGTTCGATTGATTGGTACATGAAGATTTAGGGTTTCGAGAGACGGGTTGTTAGTGAGCTGACAGGAATAATAGAGCTGTTTTAGGGGTTTTGAAAGTTAAATGAAGCAGAGGAGATGCAGATGGTGAATGGGTTTGCATTCAAGTGCAAATCAGTGGGGATCTGATCAGAGATTGAAGTTCGGGGTTTTTTTGTTGGAATTGGTAGAAATTTGAGAGTTGAGAACACAAAAAGCGGGTTAGCTAGGACTTGGGTTTTGGATTGAATTTATTGTTGGTGTTGAGAGGAGAAGAGGGTTAAGAAGAATTGATGAGATGTGATGGTTGAAGTTGAGAAATTTGAAGCTAGGGTTCTTGTTGATTGAGAGGAAGCTTGTGTGGATGAAGTGAATGTTCTTAATGAGTGAGTTTGTGATGATACAATTTTGAAACATTATGTAGAGTTAGGTTAGATGTATGTTAGAACCACAGATGGTTTTGATGTTACGGTTTGATATGGTTTTATCACAGATGTTTGTGGTGGTGTCTCTGTTACAGAAAATGAAGATTTTCTTGAAGAGTGGTCTTTGTGTCCTTGATGTACATATTAGGGAAGAAGAGATATTTGTTGTTGAATTCAGGAATGGGTTTTGATTAGTGAATGGTGGCCTGAGTTGAATCTGTAGTTGCTAAGTCATGGTTGGAGTGAAACAATGGCAGCTATATGAATGATGTGTGTATTGGTTGGCATTATAGGGTTGGTGGAATTTGAGCTACTGATACCTGTGACTGTTAATGAGTTGATTTTGAGGAGATGGGTCTTAAGTACAGGCTCTGGTGGTTGCAGTTATCTTGAGATTAGAACTACAAAGCAGCTGAAATCGGGCATTGAACTGCTGTTGCAGTTGGGCAGAATGGCAATGGCAGTGATAGAATGAATATCTGGAGTGGGTCATAATGAAGTTGAATTGGTTTTGGTGGTAAAGATGAGCAGTTGGATGTCATTACAATGTAAGATGGTTGAGGTGCAATTAGAAAGTGGTGGAATGGAAGAATGAGTAAGATGTGGGCACTGGGAAATGGAGGTGTTGTTGGTGGTAGTGAAGCTCATCTTTGTGACTTTGTTGAGATGAAGAGTTTGGTGGCTCTGGTAGTGAACTAGTTATATGGTAGCTATGAGTTGATGTCAGTTGTTTGTTGGTTCAGGTGGAGTTACATATTGTAATGGGTTGGCTCAAGTACTAAGATTGTTATGAGCTGGAGACTATGGCGTGGCTTGTGGTGGTTTAATGGGTACAAGCTCATGGCAAGTCACATTTGCAACTGAAATTAACAAGATTGCAGGCTGTTTAGTTTGGAGTTTATTGGTGGTATTGAAACTAAGAACAGTATGGCAGGGACAAGCTATTGTTTCAGGTGGTATTGGCACAGGCTGTGAATGAGATGGATTTGAGTTGAGTGGTGGTTCAATAACTGGTGATGGCTTGAAATGATAGAACTAGGTTTTGGTATGTGTTGGTGGCTTTGGTTATGTCTGATTAATGTTGTAGAGTGATTGAGCTACAATTTGGTGAGAATGAGAAGTGGTTTGTGTCTCAAATGGAAGCTGAAGCTATGGCTTGGTTGCGAGTGGTGGTAAATAGGTTTTTCTCCACGGATGCGAAGTTGTTGGCGGAGCTGAAATTGGTGCTTTGCAAGGTGGTATGGAAGAGAATGCTGGAGTGAGGTTTGGATGATCAAGTGATGGAGATGGTGAAGTCTCAAGTCGGTGAAAACATTATGAGGTAGAAGGTACAAGTGCGATTGTTGTAGTGGCATGGCCATTTTGGCTATGGCGATGAAGCTACACATGGTACAAGGGGGCCTTCATAGGTGGGAATAGGTTGAATCTGACCAAGATGGCGAATACACCATTTGAGCAGAGTTAAGTAGGGCCGTCTTGGTGAACTGCAACATATGGTTTGAACTAACTCGTATCCAATGGCTAGTTGACTTGAGTTGACTTCGGCGAAAGCTTGGCCAGGAGTCGACTCAATGGACTTCCCGATTTGACTCGGTTGGCCGGTGACCGGGCGGACGTGAATTTTCGGTCACTTGTGCATATATTCGGTGCCGGCTCACAATTTCGGGAAACTATTTCCACAAGGTCATATTCTCATGGGTATTTCACACATGAGCTTGGTGGACTTCTAGTTATTGTACCTTGGGCTTTGAAGACCTAATTTTGGCAAGTGGAAAGCTATAAAAGAAAAAGTTTTATTCTTTTTTGATGGGACTTATCACGTATTTTTCACGGAGTTTGGAGGAGAAAGCGATTCTAAGGTTTGCTTTAGTTTATTTTTTTCATGTTCTTCATTTTATTTTTAATAATAATTATGTTGAATCAAAATACTATGAGTAACTAAATTCTTAATATTGGTTATGGGATAATAAGTGGATTTCACAAATAAATGCGATTCAATGCATTAGTTTTGTCTCAAGTTTATTGTTTATGTTTCATTGTTGATATTGATATATGATTTGATTGTTTATTTGGTTGATTCAGGAATCAATCCGATTTGCATTCATATCTAGAGCTATATTAGGGTTTTCAATACAAGCGTTGTTCATCCCTGATTCTAAGTAGCATAAATGTGGGTAGTGCTTACAGAGATATATCCTACTAGTCACATATGAATCATAATTTAGGTTAAATTGATTTGGTGCTTTTTACACATTTCGATTGCCTTGATTAGTCTTATTCCATATAGCTTATTGCTTGTAGAGTTAAATCTAATTTGCTTTTACACTTTAGGTTGCTTTCTAGGAAGAATTCACATATGCATCTTTTAATGTGGTTGTGATAAAATCGGGGAATTACGGGATATTCTTGCGATCAAGGTATCTAGGACTTTTAGTAAATGAGGAGATTAAGTTTTTAATTCTAGTCATTGATGAAAATATGTATTTGTGGATGAAACTATAAAAAAGTGACCAATACTTTCTCCTTATTGATTACTTTTAATATTACTTGCTTTCAATTCATTTTTATAGCTTTGATAACTCAAACCCCCTTGGTTTACTAAGAAGAAAATTTTTATAATAACAAAAGGCCTCTCTTGTGAATCTGAACTCTTTCTTATACTACTATTTTTATTTAGGAAGTAAGAAAGTGAAATTTGTTCGTCGGTGATTGTGATCGACCCGATTACAGGCGTCATTAGGGAGGCAAAATGACTTGTTACTAAGTTTTTAGTTTTTTTATCATTTTTGTTTGCATATTTGCTTTCCGTTTCTTGTCTTGTTTCTTACTTGTTTCCGAGAATTGTTTTTCAAGGTACTAATCCTGGCTTCTAAGGATTGGAGGCTATCCAGGTGCGGGATTGCTACTCTAGAGGCCTGATACTCGACCAAGTCCAAGACACGCGGAAAACGAGTCTTGGAAGTAGAACAAAGCTCTTCATCAAGAAGTGGAAGAAGAGTTACAACTAGAAGAACTAGAGATTCCATTTGTTGAAGAGCCACTGGTTGAAGAAAAGCAATGGAAGATGCGAATCGTACACTCGAGGATTTGGCGTCTCATGGGCTTGATGCACAACGATGGTGTATTCAAACCAACTTAACGTTCGAGATCAAGCGGGGTTGTAGAGAGTTGCCAAAGTTTCATGGTATGGTGAATGAAGATCCAAACAAGCATCTCATGGAGGTTCTCACATCATTGTCAAGGGCTATGCTTCAGTGACCGTCTTGGAGTGGTGCGATGATGAAAGTGTTTCCATTTTCTATGTTGGATAGTCTTGGGATTGGTTGTATTGTTTGCCTGCCGGAAGTGTCACTATGAGCCAGGTTGAAGAAAATATTTCTACCTTTTGCTAGAGGTATAAGGTATCGAAGAGATATAGGGGGCTTAAAGGAGACAATAGGAGACGAATGGAGACAAATAGAGACCAAAGGAATTGCAAAAGGATATTGAGAGGTATAAGGTATCGAAGAGCTAGAGAGAGATTAAAGGAGACAATAAGAGACGAATGGGGATAAATATAGACCAAAGTAGATGCAAAAGGATATTGATAGGTATAAGGTATCCAAGAGATATAGAGGGCTTAAAGGAGACAATAGGAGACGAATGGAGACAAATAGAGACCAAATGAGCTCCAAAAGGATATTGAGAGGTATAAGGTATCGAAGAGATATAGAGAGCTTAAAGGAGATAATACGAGACGAATGGATACAAATATAGACCAAAGGAGTTGCAAAAGGATATTGAGAGGTATAAGGTATCAAGAGCTAGAGAGAGATTAAAGGAGATAATAGGAGACGAATGGAGACAAATAGAGACCAAAGGAGTTGCAAAAGGATATTGAGAGGTATAAGGTATCGAAGAGATATAGAGAGCTTAAAGGATATAATACGAGACGAATGGATACAAATAGAGACCAAAGGAGTTGCAAAAGGATATTGAGAGGTATAAGGTATCGAAGAGCTAGAGAGAGATTAAAGGAGACAATAGGAGACGAAAGGAGACAAATAGAGACCAAAGGAGTTGCAAAAGGATATTGAGAGGTATAAGGTATCGAAGAGATATAGAGAGCTTAAAGGAGATAATAGGAGACGAATGGATACAAATAGAGACCAAAGGAGTTGCAAAAGGATATTGAGAGGTATAAGGTATTGAAGAGCTAGAGAGAGATTAAAGGAGACAATAGGAGACGAAAGGGAGACAAATAGAGACCAAAGGAGTTGCAAAAGGATATTGACAGGTATAAGGTATCGAAGAGCTATAGAGAGCTTAAAGGAGATAATACGAGACGAATGGATACAAATAGAGACCAAAGGAGTTGCAAAAGGATATTGAGAGGTATAAGGTATCCAAATGAGCTAGAAAGAGACGAATGGAGACAAATAGAGACCAAATGAGCTCTTGGATACCTTATACCTCTCAATATCCTTTTAGAGATCATTTGGTCTCTATTTGTCTCCATTCGTCTCCTATTATCTCCTTTAATCTCTCTCTAGCTCTTGGGAGGTATAAGGTATCGAAGACCTTTGGTCTCTATTTGTCTCCATTTGTCTCCTATTATCTCCTTTAAGATCTCTCTAGCTATTCGATACCTTATACCTCTCAATATACTTTTGCAACTCCTTTGGTATCTATTTGTCTCCATTCGTCTCCTATAATCGCCTTTAAGCTCTCTATATCTCTTCGATACCTTATATATCTCAATATCCTTTTGGATCTCCTTTGGTCTCTATTTGTCTCCATTCGTCTCTCCTATTATCTCCTTTAATCTCTCTCTAGCTCTTCGATACCTTATACCTCTCAATATCCTTTTGCATCTACTTTGGTCTCTATTTGTCTCCATTCGTCTCCTATTGTCTCCTTTAATCCCTCTAGCTCTTCGATACCTTATACCTCTCAATATCCTTTTGCAACTCCTTTGGTCTCTATTTGTCTCCATTCGTCTCCTATTATCTCCTTTAAGCTCTCTCTAGCTCTTCGATACCTTATACCTCTCAATATCCTTTTGCAATTCCTTTGGTCTCTATTTGTATGCATTCGTCTCCTATTATCTCCTTTAAGCTCTCTCTATATCTCAATATCCTTTTGAGCTCCTTTGGTATCTATTTGTCTCCATTCGTCTCCTATTGTCTCATTTAATCTCTTTCTAGCTCTTCGATACCTTATATATCTCAATATCCTTTTGGAGCTCATTTGGTCTCCATTTGTCTCTCTTATTGTCTCCTTTAATCTCTCTCTAGCTCTTCGATACCTTATATATCTCAATATCCTTTTGGAGCTCCTTTGGTCTCTATTTGTCTCCTTTCGTCTCCTATTGTCTCCTTTAAGCTCTCTCTAGCTCTTGGATACCTTATACCTCTCAATACGATTTTTTATTTCAGTGGTTTTGTTGTCTTCTAATGTTTGGGGAAACATGTAATGTTTTCCAAATGTTTTCCAAATCGCATATGATTACTTAGAAGTTAAATGTTAATTATTCCCCATTTTCAGTTTTCAAGGATGAGTAGAGTTGCGCAGCTAAAGTTACGAGAAGTTAACTTCGTTAGTTGATTATATTCTAATATGTTTATTTTGTTGTATATTCTATTTGTAAACCAAATGATTAATTTATATGTATCATTGGAGAGGACTTCTTGTATATATATTTCTGAGCGGGGTTAGCTTTGGGTTAAGTTTTTGTAGCAGATTTCTTAATTGAAAGTTTAAGTGTTTAATTTGGATTCTTAGTGCCTCTTTATTTAGTTAAATTCTTGGTTTAGTCAGCTGCTAGCTTAGGGGGCGCTACAATATCCTACAACTGTGTCTATATGGTGCCCACTCATTTTTGTAATAAAGCATTTTTTTCCTATTACCATGGCCATAAAATCCTTATAGAAACGCAACTTGATTTTAACGTGGCTAGAGTTTGTTGTAAGGCCACATGAATATATTTTAATCATGACCTTCGTTATCTTTTAGACTCATCAATATGGTTTCAATTTGGCTATTGTATACCCTGATAACACATGGAATTATTTTACCATGGCAATTTCTATCATTCAAACACGCAAAATATCATTTAACATGACCAGTTTATAACATATAGCTACATTGAATCTATATCATGGCCAATCTATGACTGATAGTTATACTAAATTTATAGCACCATGGCCATCCCTTTTAACAGACACAGAAAACATTTGAAAATGATGCCAATAAGTAGCTACATAATAAACAACTCTTGCATTCAGTCAATGTGATCCGCATGATTTGATTTCCTCAAATTTGGTTCGCTAGATTAGTAACAATTATAATAAAACCATTACTCTCAACAATGGAAAATTCATCCCCAAAGTAATGATCAACATGAATCAAATTGTCTACCATGCCTTCATGATGTCCAGTGGACCACCTGCACTTCATGTTATAGTGCCCAATCTTTTTCCAACCCACATTGAGTTGTTGTAGAGCTTTGAGAACTTCTGTCATTATTTCACGAGGATGGGCTCGAGACTGCCAAATTAACCAAATAATGCTTATCAATAGTGAGCTCTTTTCTCTTTTCTTCCAATCAAATGATTAATCGGCTGAAATTGCTACAAGAAAATTAAAAATGAATATCGAACTCAATAAGAAAGATAAAAAGTGAACCTGAAGTCCAAGATAGAGAAAGTTACAGGATTATCATTTCAGATAGAGCAAGTTACAGGAACAAATAGCATGCTTAGTTCAACCAATTTCAAAGCACCATTGTTTTCTGTAACAACTGAGGTACGACATAGGAAATCATGATACAAGTAAACAGCGCAACGATCTACAATAAACTTCAATTAACTTGAAGGAAAGTTGACGAAATGATTGAAATGCAGAAGTTGCACAAGTTGGGGTGACATCTGCATACAAGATACAATTATTGCATAATACGACAAGAGCACACACAAGTTCACCACCATTGCAAAATCTTCTTCTAGCAATATAGAGCCGCCAACACCTTAAGACTGAATGTTCTCATTTCCCAGTCCAAGATTAGGACAATCTCCTGCCAAAAAAACAAGGAGACAATCAGCATCAAATTCAAATTTCAGTTGATAACAACACAAATTCAAAATAAAAATAAAAAACTAGACACAAGCATTCAGTCAGTCATATAATTTGAACTTGTAAGAAAACCATAATTCTAAATCATCCAAACAAATTCTACAAAAAACAATAAATTCTAACTTACATGTATTCCATTAGTTAAAGTAAGAAACCCATAACTAGCAACACAAACACAGTTAAAGTAACACCACCAGTCATTCTCAATGCCTCAGGTCCATCCCAACACACACATCCATCTTAATTTCAATCTTTGCTCAATTTCTCAAACTCGGCAAAAACAATAATAACTTTACCCAATTTACAGAGAAATGTATTACCTCAAGATAACTTCATCACTCACTTCAATCCCTAGAATAATCGTTCCAGACCTGAAGTTCATCACCATCACCAATTTCATCATCTGAGACTTTGATTTCACAAACAATTCCATTCTAATACTCCCAATTCTTAAAAACCCCATCTCGAATCCTTCTATTCTAACTTCTAATTCTTCCCTAAGCTTTCCCGTGAATCTCTAGTTCTCAATTGAGAAGAACCTGAAACCCTAACTTACTGATTCTTCATTAAAACAGTTACACATCATCAATTATACAGAAACCCCTCTTAATTACTTGATTTCATCTTCAATTTCTCATTCATCTTCAATCACTATCAAAACTATGAAACCCTAACTCAATTCCCAAAAAATTCATTAACACAGAACCAAACCTTAACTACCGATTCCAAGTTGTTCTCCAACCTTCATTCATAACTCGTTTTAAACCCACCTCCAATTAATCCTTTGGAGTATCAAATTCATCTTAAGATATTCTCAGAATTCCTTCTCATGAAACCCTAACTTCATCAAACTCAAATCACATCAGCATCACTTTCTCCTGATTCAGATTCACCTACTTGAATCAACAACACCATCAAAAACCATTCTATTAAGTTTCCCCTAATATCTATTTCTCAAAACCATAGTTTCGATAACTCAATTCTTCAACAGATGAAGAACACGATAATGGGAAGGAGGAAAGAAGAGATGGATCTGAGGTATTCGATTGGATAGAAAGGAAAGAAAGAGAGAAACAAGAATGAGAATTAAAATGATCGACGGAGCACGTTTCTTTTGATCCACTCATACGGATCAAGAAGAGATCTGACGGTTGAGATTGTATTTGTTATGGTCATACGGATTGAGAATAATTTGTGTTTCTCTTTGTGCTAATACGAATTCATATATTCGGTTCTATTATCAACCTTCGACACAGAAAAAAAATCCAAAAAAAATATTAATAAATTTAGGACATTGTTATCGACATTCTGATATAAAACAATCCAAAAAATATATAAGAATGAATCGGGAAAATAAAAAATAAATTCGATAATTGGTGTGTTTCTTTGTGCTTTCTCTTTGTATTTTTGTGCTTTCTCTTTGTGCTCCCGGTTTGGATTTCGACTAGCCGCATAGGTCATGAAGTAATTTTTAAAAGTCATACAGATCATGAAGTAGCTTTAGTTCACACTAGTAAACTCAGGTTAGCATGATACATCATCAAAATCGATAAATATGAATCTCAATATCGATTCGAACTTCAAATGTGGTATAACGACATACAAACTATGAACTGAGAAGCTCCAGGAGGGTTCAAACTTCAAACTTAACATGATACATCATCTAAATCAATAAATATGAAGCTCAGTGTCGATTAGAACTTTAAATATGGTAGTACGACATAAAAACTATGAACCAAGAATCTTTGGAAGGGTTCTGACTTCAAACGTAGCATGATATATCATTGAAATCGATAAATATGAAGCTCATAGTCGATTGGAACTTCAAATATGGTATAACGGCATAGAAACTTTGAACCAAGAAGCTCTGGGAGGGTTCTGACTTGGTTAGAACGACGATTTTATCCATTTAAGGTAAGATTCCTTTGGAATATTCTACGAAACCTCAAACAAACCTATTTTTGCATATTGTATGCATACCAGGCTCCAATATTGAAACCTGGCCGCGAGTTAACTTTTATCGGCTTATTGTATATATAAGTCAGAAACTTGGTAAGAACGAAACTGAACAATTCAATTCATTCGAACCCTGAATTTCTCCATATTCAATCATCAAAGACCTGTTGAGTTCAAAATTAACAAATATGAAGCTCGGTGTCGATTCTAACTTCAAATGTGGTATAATGGCATATAAACTATGAACAAAGAAGCTCCTGGAGGGTTCTAACTTCGAACTTAGCATGATACGTCATTGAAATCGATAAATATGAAGCTCAATGTCGGTTCGAACTTCAAATGTGGTATATCAGAATTGAACTTCACAGGTTCAAAGATTACTAGAGTTAGACCTGAGTTTCTCTTTCGGATGAATTGAAGACGAAATATATCAGAATTGAACATCACAGGTTCAAAGATTACTAGAGTAAGACCCGATTTTCTTGTTCGGATGAACTGGAGACGAAATATATCATAATTGAACATCACAAGTTCAAAGATTACTAGAGTGACCTGAGTGGAGATGAAATATATCAGAATTGAACATCACAGGTTCAAATATTACTAGAGTAAGACCCTAGTTTCTCGTACTGATTAACTGGAGACGAAATATATCAGAATTGAACATCATAGGTTCAAAGATTACTAGAGTAAGACCCGAGTTTCTCTAGTTTGGATGAACTAGAGACGAAATATATCAGAATTGAACATCCCATGTTCAAAGATTACTAGAGTAAGACCCGAGTTTCTCGTTCTGATGATGAACTGGAGACGAAATATATCAAAATTGAACATCACAGGTTCAAAGATTACTAGAGTTAGACCTGAATTTCTCGTTCGGATGAACTGACTAAGAAATATATCAGAATTGAACATGACCATACTACCCTTATCGGAATAAGTGCAACAAAAATTCCGAAGACTGTGAAAATGACCATATTACCCTTACTACAAATTAGGGCAATAAATATTATAAAGACTGTGAAAATGACCAGACTACCCTTATCAGAAATAAATAAAGTAAATATTACTGACTGTGAAAATGACCATATTACCCTTAATAGAAATCAGGGAAATAAATATTATGGAGACTGTGAAAATGACCAGACTACCCTTATCGGAAATAAGTAAAGTAAATATTACTGACTGTGAAAATGACCATATTACCCTTCATGGAAATTAGTACAATAAATATTACGGAGACTGTGAAAATGACTAGACTACCCTTATCAGAAATAAATAAAGTAAATATTACTGACTGTGAAAATGACCATATTACCCTTAATGGAAATTGGTGCAATAATTATTATGGAGACTGTGAAAATGACCAGACTACCCTTATCAGAAATAAGTAACGTAAATATTACCTCTCCATTATCATATATTCAATGGCAGTAAGTGTCCTCCTTCTACTCGATTCATGTCCCAGTTTTTGTCCAAATTGATGACTAACTGGAATTCATGATAGGAAAATTTCCAATAATCCCAATGGTTTTGGACACATAACAAAAAAATTATGTATGCATATAACAAATCAAAAAATAAGATAAGTTGTGTGGCCATATAGTACTATCTTGTCATGTTAACCAAATGTGACTATTTCTTAATACCTACGTGTATGGTTTGTGTATAGTAAACCATACGTTATGGATACATAAACAAACCAAAGTGGCTAAAAAAGTTCCATTTCCGTCATGGGTGATTTGGTGTGTCCAATGCCAGCCTACACAATAGGCACATCACGATCTGTCAATGTATCCATATACTTATCTATGGCCATAGGCCATGAGTTCATATTTAAACTCATGACCAGATGGTACTTTTTGGCTACAAGTTATGAATTTGGACTTAAAATCCATGACTAAATGATGCTCTTTGGTTACAGAGTAAACTAAAACGTGGCTATAACAACACTTTAGTTTTAACTACTACATGTAGCCACACCAATAACCCAAAATGTGGCTAGGTAATAAAACCAAAAACGTGGCCTATGTAACTATTTGTACTAGTGAACTAAATGCTCGATACGAACCGTAACTGAGTTACGGTTGGTAACCAAATGCTCGATACCAATCGTAACTGAGTTACGGTTCATAAACTAAAATGGTTACCAACCGTAACTGAAGAAATTTCTCAGATATAAGAACATACGGTTGGTAATTGAACTATTACCAACCGTAACAACATCAAAATCTCCAGTTACGGTTCGTAATTGAGTTAAAATCAACCGTAACTCACATAAACCGAGAAATTTCAATTTCGATTTTCATCTAAAACCTTAATTTTTGATAGAAATTAAACTTAAATCAAACAAAATAAACCAAATCGTAACTGGGTTTTCAAAACATACATCATATGAGTCATTACACTACACTTGATTAATTTTTGAATCGTCAATTAATCGAAGACGATGAAATTTTGAGTTTTAATGGAGGTGTTGATGGTGGTCTTTAGTTTAGGGTTAAAATCGCAAAATGCTATACCCTAGCAGACACTTAAAACAAGCATTTACTAGGCACAATAATAAAAGCTATTAATATGTCCCTAATAATTACTAGGGTATATTTTTTCAAATTAGGGTTACGACAAACCAAACCCTAATTCACCCCGCGTGCCAATGGCAAATCATGCCAGCCACGCCTAGCACAAGCTAGCCGCTCCATGATAATCGCACCGTGCCATGGCCCTAGCTATGCTAACCGAATCTCGTGTGCCAATGGAAAATCATGCCAGCCACACCCTACCGCGCCAAGGCATGCCAACCATGCTAGCCGCACCCCGCGTGCCAATGGAAAATCATGCCATCCACGCCTAGCCCAAGATAGCCACGCCATGCCAATCGCACCGTCCCATGGCCCTAGCTATGCTAACCGCATCTTGTGTGCCAATGGAAAATCATGCCAGCCACACCCTACCGCGGCAAAGCATGCCAACCATGCTAGACGCACCCCGCGTGCCAATGGAAAATCATGACAGCCACGCCTATCCCAAGCTAGCCACGCCATGCCAATCGCACCGTACCATGGCCCTAGCTATGTTAACCGCATCTCGTGTGCCAATGGCAAATCATGCCATCCACGCCTATCCAAAGCTAGCCGCGCCATGCCAATTGCACCATGCCATCACCCTAGCCATGCTAGCCTCCACGTCTCGTATGCCGATGGCAAATCATGTCAGCCACACCTAGCCCGAGCTAGTTGCGCCATACCTTGGCCCTAGCCACACCATGTACCCATGGAAAACCTTTGGCCCCATATGCCAACCTAGCTACGCCGAGGCATGCCATGATAGCCTGGCCATGCCGCTCTCCCTCATGAAATCTTCCTGAGTCTTTCTTTTGGTCTGTTTTCCCCTCCCGAACGAGTTCAAAACCTAAATATCCCCGCGTAAGGAGATAGGAAACTCTTTTCCGATTGATTTGAGGGGAGGACCATCAAAATTCGAGTCTGTACTAGAATCCTGTTGCGGTTTTAGTGAAGGGAACCAATTAGGGTTTCGAAACCAAATTGAATCCAGACGCCCATCAACGGTTGCCCTTCAATCCCAGGAGAAAATCCTGGTCGTATAAAGTCCCCTCATGACTTTATCCCTAGCTTGGTCACGTACCTAGCCAAGATAGTCGCGCCATGCCTCACCATGGCCCCTCATGCCGCGCCACCATACTGGCCTCCCCTGTGCGGCTACCAAATTGAAGCCAGGCGCCCATCAATGGTTGCCCTTCAATCCCATGAGCAAATCCTGGCCGTATAAAGTCTCCTCATGAGTTTAGACCTAGATTGGTCACGTACCTTGCCAAGCTAGCCGCACCATTATAAACACGCCTCACCATGGACCCTCATTCCGCGCTACCATATTGGCCTTCCCCATGCGGCTACCAAATTGAAGCCAGGCGACCATCAACGGTTGCCCTTCAATCCCAGGAGAAAATCCTGGCCGTATAAATTCTCCTCGTGACTTTAAACCTAGCTTGGTCACGTACCTTGCCAATCTAGCTGCGCCATGCTAAACATGCCTCACCATGGCCCTTCATGCCGCGCCACCCTACTGGCCTTCCCTATGCGGCTACCAAATTGAAGCCAGTCGACCATCAATGGTTGCCCTTCAATCCCAGGAGCAAATCTTGGCCGTCTAAAGTCCCCTCACGACCTTAGACCCGAAACCATAGCTTGGTCGCGCACCTAGCGCCCACGACAAACCCTTGGCTCCACATGCCAAGTATGAACACACCCTAGCCGTGCTACCCTGTTGGACCTCACTACATGGCTACCAAAGCGAAGGCGTGCAATGATCATTGGTTGCCCCTCCTTTCAAGATGCAACATCTCGACCGTTGAAGGTCACCTGGATAGCAAGTTACCCAAGCTCGACTTTACAATCCACAACAACGTTTTAAATGTCTTCCAAAATGTTCGAGACATCAATACAAACTGGGGGATCCTCATTAGGGTTTTAGTTTAGTGGTCTATAACGTGTGGCATACACAAATTCCCATTTCAAGATAGTGTAATGGGAGTAAGGCGGTCAGTAAATGAAAGAAGCAACGGTGAAACGCTCCTCCATAATGGGACATCAATTTTATTAAATCCCATCAATGCCAGGCGTTACCACCTCTTCCCATTTAACTCACCTGTTTCCTTCTATTATGAGGCCAGAGTACGTTTCTTTCTTGACTTGTATAAATAGGCTTACCTATTTCCACCAGAACATAAGTTCTTGGTCAGGAGAAAAACACCACACTCAGAAAAGAAACTCTGGATAGCTTTCCCAAAAGCTTTCACCTTCTAATACAAGTCAAGTGCTACTATAGAATTATTCTGGTCTCAACACTCTCTTCGCTTCCCTCCCTAAACCATCCCTTCTCCTCAACTTTGTGATCGAAGCAAGTCTGGAATGACCATTTCTTGGTTTAGGCCGGACTTGTACAGATTGATCTCTCGAACTTAAAAGTACTCCCTTGCAGTACATTGTTTTGGGTTTAAACTGTTTCTCACCTTCACACCTGCAATCACCAAAAACGGTGGAAACTATTTTCACCTATAAATAATTAGCGACCACAGCGGGAGGATTGATCTATCGGTCCCAATATCAAGCTATAAATACGTCTCTCTAACAAGGAAGGATGGCTGGTCTTCGCACCGAATCTTCGCCCTCAGAGCCCATCCAGGATAACAACAGTGTTTTAACGCCCAACGACGTGGCCGACGAAGGAGTTCCAAGGATGATTGATCTGGCACGGGTCTAGGGGATCCATACCAAAAATATGGATCTAATGAAAGACGCGATCAACGCCATACTATATTTCCTCATAAATCTGACGACAGAGCTGAGCGGCTCACCTGCCTCAGAAATTTCGAAGCTGGGGAATGATGTCCTGAATGAGCACTCTCAGGCCAACAGTTTCACCGCCAACCAGAAACCTGTGAACCAAGAAGCGGCATCACTGGTGCAAAACCTATGTGAACTCTTACATCTTTCAAGGGATCAACAGATAAAGATGTTCGCCGCCATCAACCGAATAACGTCAAGTATGCCCTTGGTTCCTACGCTCTCCGAAACAACAAGAACACAATTTTCATCCATTAATAATATCACGTTCACTGATGAAGACATGATGGCTAAAGAAGGCCATAACCGCGCCTTACACGTCACTGCTCGAATACAAGGTGTGGAATTCAAAAGGGTCCTCGTCGACACAGGAGACTCCTCCAATGTTGTCTCCCTTAGGACGCTCATGACGTCCAAAGTGCGATCAAACGAGGTGATACGACAATCTACTACCATGACATATTTCGAAGGTAACCAAACCAATACCTATGGGAACGTCAACTTGAATCTTTCGGTGGGACCTATCCAGTCAGGAGTAAGATTCAAGGTGATTGAAAAAGGATCCAGACTACCATATGATACTGGGGAGACCATGGATCCACGACAACAAGATCGTTCCTTCAACATACCACCAATGCTTGAAGACCATGCTAAATGGAGAAGTTGTTCACATCGCAGCATCATTGTCTCCCTATACGCCAATCTATGGCATGGAGGTTTTTGAACCAAAGCAGGGGGCGCAAGTTACAACCAATGAGACTCACCACACCCTATTGCCGAAATGGACGTCCATTGAAGCAAGCGATAATCCTGCGCGATCCCAAAAATAAAACAGACCTCACACCACACCTTCAGGAGAGAGGCACACTCCCCTCCATCCACGGAGCCAGAGCCTGGTTCCAACCAAGCGAGAACGTACATTCGTTGCAGGCCACGATGAGAAGGGGAAAGATGTATATCAGCGCCGCTGTTAGCAATTAACAGGGGAGACCACCACACGGTATCTCCTCCCAATGGAATGCCAACTCAGTAATGAACCGCAAGAGGAGGTGCCTGACGCACCACAACAGCTACAAGATGGCACCAATTCAACCACGGACGAGCTCGAAACTATCAATATCGGGAATGAGAAAGATCCATGTCCCATATCTATAAGCTCGACGCTGCACGCAGAAGAACGCGCAAGGTTGATTGACCTCCTCAGGGAGTATCAAGATGTGTTCGTATGGACATACGAAGAGATGCTTGGCCTGGACGAGAAGTTGGTCACTCACCATTTGCATGTGATACCCGGATCCAAGCCGGTCAAGAAGACCCCTAGGAAATTCCGGCACGATGTTGAAGAAAAAATTAAGACGGAGGTTCAAAAATTATTAGCGGCTGGTTTCATCAAACCGATCCACCACCCCACCTGGTTAGCAAATGTAGTTCCAGTGAATGGTCAAATCAGGTGCTACGTTGATTTCAGAGACCTAAATAAATGTTTCCCTAAAGATGATTTTCCACTCCCCAACATCGATATGTTGGTAGACGCCACCAGTGTAAATGGTATGTTTTCTTTCATGGACGGGTATAACGGCTACAACTAAATAAAGATGTATGAGCACGATGCAAGCAAGGCCGCTTTTCGGACTCCTCTCGGAAACGTTTACTACACCGTGATGCCTTTCGGTTTGAAGAACGCCGGTGCTACATATCAACGTGCCATGACCATCATTCTCCATGACAGGATGCACAAACAGGTTGAGGATTATGTAGATGACATAGTGGTCAAATCAAGGACCCGGGTGGCTCATATAGAAGTTTTGCAACAAGTATTCAAAAGGTGTCGTGAATACAAGCTAAAAATGAACCCGTTGAAGTGTGCTTTTGGTGTCTCCACGGGAAAATTCCTAGGCTTCCAATTAACCACTGAAGGGATTAAAGTTGACCCAACCAAGACACAAGATATCCTCACAATGCCACCACCACGGAACATGAAGGAACTACAGAGATTCATGGGAAAAATAAACTACATCCACCGTTTCATATCCGAATTGGCCCAACTTATTGCCTCGTTTACCCCATTGCTAAGGAAAGGAGCGAGCTTTGTCTGGACCTCGTTGCAACAGGAAGAATTTCGGAAAATTCAACAAACGTTATCTTCCCCAGATATTATGAAATCACCCATGCAAGGGAAACCGCTACACCTCTACATGTCTTTGAGTGACACTGTAGTTGGCGCCCTCCTCGCCCAGGAAGATGACGAATGGATTGAGTACCCCATATAATATTTCAGCCAAACTTTGCGAGACGCCGAACTCAGGTACCCCAAGGCAGAAAAATCATTCCTAACTTTGGTCTACTCCATCCAGAAATTCAGAAACTACCTGTTGTCCAACAAGGTGATACTAATATCCAAATCTGATCCTGTGAATTTCCTCCTCTCAAAGCCTGCCTTGATAGGAAGGCCGGACAAATGGCTCCTTCATATCTTAGAATTCGACATAACATGTGCCTCCCTGAGGGACATCAAAGGGAAAGCGGTTGCAGATTTGCTAGCAGCATTCCCAGGAGAAAACGATGTAACATTGTGCGAGGATCTCCCTGGGGACTTCCCTAAAATCTCTTTCATCCAAGAAGAAACATGGATATTATTTTTTGACAGATCCGCCACCCCCTACAATGGCACAGAAGGGTCCGGCATGGTTCTAGTATCACCAACCGGCGAAGTCTTCTCGCACTCCTTCAAGCTAGATTTCCCCTGCACAAACAATTCAGCAGAGTACGAAGCCTTCCTCATTGGTTTTTCCTTGGCTAAAAAAGCTGGAGCTACACGTATGGAGATAAAAGGGGACTCCAAACTACTAGTCAACCAAGTAAATGGAGTATACGCACTAAAGGATCTAACCCTAGAATCGTACAAAGCGGAAGCGCAGAAATTGCTAAACTATTTCGCCGATGCAACAATGGCCCATATCGGGCGCGGCGACAACCAGCACGCTGACTTCCTAGCAACCCTAGCATCAAAATTATGATTTGAAGGCTTAGAGGAAACCCTGACAGTGAAAAGAATAACTGTGGCTTCGACGTGGCTTTCACAACCTGAGAAAGACGAAATGGGTGATTGGAGGACAACGATCATCCAAGAGATCAGTAGATCGCTCTTTCAAGGAAAGTTTAGTCTTAAAACCTTACGTGATTTCTTCCTACTTCGAGGGGTCTTTATCATCGAAACCCATACGTCTCCTTGTCAAGATGTCTTAGAGAATAAGAAGCACAACAATATCTCAGCCGCATCCATGGCGAGGTATGTGGCCAAACGTTGGTGGTGACCCTCTATCTCCGTTTACAACGCCTCGGCTATTATTGGCCAGAGATGGAAGTCCAAGCTCGGTTACTTCAGAAAACCGGCCCCAACTGCCAGGCACCACCGCATCAATTAGAGATTTTCAATATTATCCACACTGGGGACTAACATAAGCCATACATCAGCTACTTTCGCGACGGGAAGCTCCCAACCAATGAGAAAGAGGCATCCAAGGTGAAACAAAGGTTCAATAGGTTCGTATTTCATGAAGGGATCTTGTATCATTTGGAGGGAGTCTTTTAAGATGTTTGGACGAGGCAGAGGTACCAATTGTGCTTAAAGAGATGCATGAAGGTGAACACCAAGGAAAGTGGAAGTTGTTTCTCCAAATACATGACAAGTACTACTGGCCAACCATGGAAGATGACACAACAGTTTTTGTACAGAGGTGCAAGGAGTGTCAAGTCCATGGAAACCTTATTCATGTGCCAACAACCACCTTGCATGCAATAAGTAGTCCATGGCCCTTTCATAGCTGGGGACTCGACATCATTGGGAAGATCAACCCACCATCCTCAAAATAACACGAGTATATAATAACGGCGACAGAATACTTTACCAAATGGGTCGAAGCCATAGATTTACGAGGGACGAACGGAACCACAATCGCGGCATTCATTAAGGAGAACATTATATGCCGTTTTGGTGTACCTAAACATATCGTCACTGACAATGGCACCCCTTTTGCGAACAGACAAGTACGATAGTTACTCGAAGAATACAGGATTAAGCAAGTCTTCTCCACCGCATACTACCCTCAAGGGAACGGGCAAGCTGAAAGCACCAACAAGACTCTAATTCGGATTCTCATCCGGAAAGTGCACGATAACCCTCGAACATGGCATGAGAAACTTCCCATGGCACTCTGGGCATACCGGACGTCACCAAGAAGTTCCACTGGAGTCTCCCCTTATTCTCTAATTTATGGCGCTGACGCCATCCTCACGGCCGAAATTAAAATCCCATCAGCCAGGATCGCCGAAGCAAGTGGAGTTCGATGGAATGAAGTTAAGTCCCTAAATTCCAGGGTTACAGAGTTGGACACCGTAGACTCCAAGAGAGCCAGAACGGAAGAACATGTGTAGGCATATAGGAGTAGGGTTTCTAGAGCATACAATAAAGCCGTGAAACCGCAAATCTTTCAAGTAGGAGACTTGGTGATGAAAACTGCTAAACACGTCCAGCAAGACGCATCTGCACCAATGTTCTCTACAAAGTGGGAAGGGCCTTACATAGTCACTAAAGCATACAGTGGTGGGTACTACAAAATCATTAAAGGAGACGGAGGAAAGCTGGAAGAAGTCATCAACGGGAAATGGATAAAGTCATATTACGCCTAGGAGCCGCCTCATTCGTAAGCACGGATAGCCAGGCATTTTTCCACTTTCCTCCATACTGTATTGAGTTTTCCATTTTCTATCCTTTCATTTAGATTAGGGCAAATCAATAAAGTTCTCTTGTTCTTTCAAAAAAAAAAAAAAAAAAAGGGAGATAAAAAAAAATTCTTGAAAACCCAGAAAAGAAACCCAAACGCATCAAAACCACGTGATTCAGAAAAGCCCATCTAAGAGGTGATAATCCCTAGAAAACATCATCTTCAAGCGACTTTGGTACCTCTCTGTCCTGATCTTCAAATCCCGGATCGACTCATCTACCTTATGTGACTCCGCGGCCAAGGCTTTCTCCTCTTCCAGAATAGCTCTCGTGGCAGGGACCACGCCAGCAAGAATACCAGCCATGTCAACCTTTACGACTCCGAGATGATGCCGTAACCAACTGACGTTGAACTTCAGAGATTCACAAGTAGACACCATGTTCTCCCACTTTTGAATGGATTCTTCTGCAACGGCACGAATGGATACATTCTCCTTTCAACAATCATCGGCAGGAAACAATTCACGAAATAAACCAATGCGGATGAACAATATATATTGTATAACTGCTCTGGTGGCAATATGACCGTATACTTTCCATATTCTCGTGTAAAGAGTTACAAATTCTTTTCACACAAGGAACCCCCCAACGTTCCGATAGTTAGGAGAAAGACACCTCATGTGGGTACCGAACAATAAACCCGCGCTGGGATACTCATGGAAAGGAATTCCTAAGTCCGCATTCTCCAGACCAGTAGCGTCCGAAAGAATTGAGCTCGAAGGAAAAGGAGCAACCAAATCATCTTCATCAATGACGGTAACGCATGCTCCAACAGGATACCTCTACACAGAAGAAAGTTTCTATTATTCATCAGAAAAATAAAGAAAATGTATGCTAGTTAATGAGAACATACCGGTATGACTTTCTTAACCCGAATGACCCGAACGGGAGAGGTGTCGCAACAATCAATCTTAGCACGCTTTGCTGAGGAACCTGATCGACTCGAGGAAAGTTCGCTTCTGATCGACATGAGGGAAGTTGGACTTGATAATAAAAACCCCTGTTAAAAACTGGGAAGATGATATAGCTTCACCGGGCGTAAATACCGTGGAAACCCTAAGGAAAGAAGATAAGCGCAAGCTGAATAGGTGGAACATGCCGAAATCGTAGCCGGAAAATCAGCCTCGGAATAAAACGCCTCATCAAACCGCACTTCACCTTGCAACGTCCCTGGCCCTCGCTACATCACCACAGCTCCATCGCGCTTAGCCGCCCCTGACGTGTTCCGCCATACCATTGTCGTGGTGAAGACCATGTCTCCTCTATCGTGGCCACCAAAATAGAAAAAAAAACTCGCTCTACCACTTAAAAGGTTAGTCGGACTCTCCTGACCATCTTTGCAATGATTTACGTAGTCTGTCACCATCATATGCTTACCCCGCAACAAGGAACCTGTTCCGAGCTAAGCAGGGGACTTAATATTGATGGTGGTCTTTAGTTTAGGGTTAAAATTATAAAACGCTAAACCCTAGCAGACACTTAAAACAAGAATTTACTAGGCGCATTAATAAAAGCTATTAATATTTCCCTAATAATTACTAGGGTATATTTTTTCAAATTAGGGTTACGACAAACCAATCCCTAATTCACCACGCGTGCCAATGGAAAATCATGCCAGCCACGCCTAGTGCAAACTAGTCGTGCCATGCCAATCGCACCGTGCCATGGCCCTAGCTATGCTAACTGCATATCGTGTGCCAATGGAAAATCATGCCAGCCACACCCTACCGCGCCAAGGCATGCCAACCATGCTAGCCGCACCCCGCGTGCCAATGGCAAATCATGCCAGCCACACCTAGCCCAAGCTAGCCACGCCATGCCAATCGCACCGTGCCATGGCCCTAGCTATGCTAACCGCATCTCGTGTGCCAATGGAAAATCATACCAGCCACACCCTACCGCGCCAAAGCATGCCAACCATGATAGCCGCACCCCGCGTGCCAATGAAAAATCATGCCAGCCACGCCTAGACAAAGCTAGACGCGCCATGCCAATTGCACCATGCCATGGCCCTAGCCATGCTATACACGTCTCGTGTGCCGATGGAAAATCATGCCAGCCACACCTAGCCCGAGCTAGTTGCGCCATACCTTGGCCCTAGCCATGCCATGTACCCATGGAAAACCTTTGGCCCCATATGCCAACCTATATACGCCGAGGCATGCCATGATAGCCTGGCCATGCCGCTGTCCCTCATGAAATCTTCTTGAGTCTTGATTTTGGGATGTTTTTCCCTCCCGAACGAGTTCAAAACCTAAATATCCCCGCAATAGGCGATAGGAAATTCTTTTCCGGTTGATTTGATGGGCGGACCATCAAAATCCGAGTCCGTACTAGAACTCTGTTGCGGTTCTAGTGAAGGGAACCAATTAGGGTTTCTAAACCAAATTGAAGCCAGGTGCCCATCAACGGTTGCCCTTCAATCCCAGGAGCAAATCCTGGCCGTATAAAGTCCCCTCATGACTTTATCCCTAGCTTTGTCACGTACCTAGCCAAGTTAACCGCGCCATGCGTCACCATGGCCCCTCATGCCGCGCCACCATACTGGCCTACCCCATGCGGCTACCAAATTGAATCCAGGCGCCCATCAACGGTTGCCTTTCAATCCCAGGAGCAAATCCTGGCCGTATAAAGTCTCCTCATGACTTTAGACCTTTCTTGGTCACGCATCATGCCAATCTAGCCGCGCCATGCTAAACACGCCTCACCATGGCCCTTCATGCCGTGCCACCCTACTGGCCTTCCCTATGCGGCTACCACATTGAAGTCAGGCGACCATCAACGATTTCCCTTCAATCCCATGAGCAAATCCTGGCCGTCTAAAGTCCCCTCACGACCTTAGACCCGAAACCATAGCTTGGTCGCGCACCTAGCTCCCACGGAAAACCCTTGGATCCTCATGCCAAGTATGAACACACCCTAGCCGTGCCACCTTGTTGTACCTCACTACACGGCTACCAAAGCGAAGGCGTGCAATGATCAATGGTTGCCCCTCCTTTCAAGATGCAAGATCTCGACCGTCGAAGGTCACCTGGCTAGCAAGTTCCCCAAGCTCGACTTTCCAAACCACAACAACCTTTTACATGTCTTTCAAAACGTTCGAGACATCAATACAAACTGGGGGATGCTCATTAGGGTTTTGTTTTGGTGGTCTATAGCGTGCGGCATACACAAATGCCCATTTCAAGATAGTGTAATGGGAGTAAGGTGGTCAGTAAATGAAAGAAGCAACGGTGAAACGCTCTTCTATAATGGGACATCAATTCTATTAAATCCCATCAATGTCAGGCGTTACCACCTCTTCCCATTTAACTCACCTGTTTCCTTCTATTATGAGGCCAGAGTACGTTTCTTTCTTGACTTGTATAAATAGGCTTACCAATTTCCACCAGAACACAAATTCTTGGTCAGGAAAAAAACACCGCACTCAGAAAAGCAACTCTGGCTAGCTTTCCCAAAAGCTTTCACCTTCTGATACAAGTCAAGTGCTACTCTAGAATTATTCTGGCCTCAACGTTCTCTTCGCTTCCCTCCCTAAACCAGCCCTTATCCTCCACTTTGTGATCGAAGCAAGTCTGGAACGACCATTTCTTGGTTTAGGCCGGACTTGTACAGATTGATCTCTCGAACTTAAAAGTGCTCCCTTGCAGTACATTGTTTAGGGTTTAAACTGTTTCTCACCTTCACACCTGCAATTACCAAAAAGGGTGGAAACTATTTTCACCTATAAACAGGAGGTTACGGTTGATGGGAGGAGGAGAAGAGAAGAAGAAAGAAAACAAATTTTCAATTTAGCTTTGATTTAGGTTAAAAAATGGGGAGGGTAATCTAGTCAATTTACACCCCCTATAGAACATCCCCTAACCAACTAGAGGGACTTTACTATCACACTGCCGTCTCTTTAATAAACCATGCCGCCCCTATAACAAGCTTGCAAATAATACATAGTTGGTACAAGATGTTTGAAGAGAATATAAACAAGGTACATAACAGGAAAGCTCAAATATGCCTTGTCAATATGCTAATATCATCTAGGGATGGTGATCTCTCTTGGTCAATCTGCTACCAGTTTACTAGTTTGTAACTGAATTTATGATATTCAATTGGTCCATCTGGGTCTTAATTTTCTCAGGATTTCACTTTTTATTTTTCCGCATCATGGAATGTTTTCAGAAATCTGAGTTGTGAAGTATTTTACCGAGCTTTCGACATTTTTTTTTTTTTTTGCTAATTCATTGTGTTACAAAAATGGATTTTAGTATATGATACAACCTCCATTTCAGGAAAAGTGTTACTTTCACTTTTTCATTTTAGCCTAAAAATATGTCAAATTGAAAAAGTAAAAGTAACATTTTTCCTGAAACGGATGGAGTATTTCACTAAAAAATAATGGCGATGCCTCTATAACCAAGTATACATTGAAACGAGAAGATGTCATCCCTTTTGCATATTGTCTATTATGCTTTCGGGGTTTTATTTGCTTTTTTACTTTGGTTGGTGTAGAGCAGTTAATTGCCCCCCGTAATATTTAATCAAAGTTGGTGTAGACATTCAATGCTATTAAATTAAATTTCGTAAGTTTCTTAAAAGAATTCAATGTGTTGGTTATGTTTTTTAGATAATGAAACATCAACAATTAATTAATCAATTAATTAAGGTAAACAAGCTAAATACATGCACATCAAAAACGTTTTTAGCATCTCTCTTTGATGAATTTTTGTATAAATAGGAAGAACAAGAATCCCTTACTACACCAACCAATATTTGAGAGAGTTCGAAGAAAAAATAAAAACATTTAAGAGTACAAGAAAAATAGATATGGCGAAGTTTGTTAATGTCGGGTTGATTGTTGCCCTTTCTGTTGTTGTCTGTGCATCAGTGATTATCGGCGTAAGTGGTGTGAGGGAGAGGGATAATTCTCCCGCTAAAGCACCGAGTGTTGATACATTGCCAGAACAATGCAAGTATACAGAACCGTGTCAAGTGTTTGTGATGAACCTTGTGGTGACCATGGCTTTTCCAATCAAAAAGGATGTTGTATATTGCCAAGAAATTATACAAACTACCAAGTATTGCTGGGACAAGATAATCGACCTTATTGATGATCCAAATTATCCTACTTTTTCTAAACTACTACATCCATGGGGAAAAAAGGTCTGGGACAAGTGTGTCAGTATCACAGGTTCTCCTTCCCCGGCACCAACGTTGATGATCGGTAACTCCCCTACACAAGCACCTGCATGGCCCGAACAATGTAGGATTTCCAAATCGAGTAAAGAAACTTTGACACAACTTATGGTCACAAAGACTTTGCCAAGCAAGAAGGACATTCCATGTTGCATTGAAATTATTGGAACAGACAAGGATTGTTGGGATCAGGCAATGGAGATTCTTGAAGATCCTAATGTTCCATCTATGGCTCACCTACATCCATGGGCAGAAAAGGCTTGGAACGAATGTGTCAATCTGCTTATAATCAACCATTAACTATTGCATTATACTATGTAAAAATAAAATAAAAATGATCAGATATTACAATAATAAAGATGAAGGAGTAATCTAGCTTTAGTTTCAGTAATAATATTTTACGCATCTCAATATCTGTTCCATGAGCTAAACAAGTATAGCCACCGTTACTACATTGCAGAGTCAAAATTAGAGGAGGTTAAAAGGAGATACAACAATCCATCAGTCTGTAGTTTGTTCTTCATGGCTGGCAGTTAGGATGGAAATAAGGATCTTTTTTGTTTTGGTAGATACGGAACAAATGCTTCGAGTAACTTCTAGCAATCCTCTTGCAGTCTTCAACACCTTTAGAATCAAATATCTCCAACTCTTTAACAGACTTCTTGGATCACCTTTGCAGGCTCCATCCATTAAAAACTTGGCCAAAGTAGTACCCCTGGTAAGATATATTTTGGTTACGGTTAAAAGTGTATGAAAACAGAAAACCATTAAAAGGTATTAATATGGTTCTTCACATTTCAATTTTGTATTTTGGTCTTCAGCACAACTATGAACTTTGCTGAATGGCCTTCCTTCCCTGTGCACATGCAGCCACGAGCAAGAAAATCTTTTTCCCCAACCGTTCACAAGACAATCACATATATGAAATCTGGGGAAGGTAGCAAAAAACAATTTCTGACCACTACGGAAAAGTCTACCACTAATTTGTTTTGGTGTCAACCAACTCTGTCAGATATACTAGTCTGCAGTCAGTATTGAGAATGACATTTTAATTCGAGGATTGACGCCAATTAAAGCTATTTGCAGGAATCAATTAACTATATCAAGAATCTACAATTAGAATCACAAGTTTTTAGTGGAGATAGGACGTTCTACATTTTGACCATTACCCCTGACACATTTTGATTCCTAAGAACGAAGATAAGTTTTCATACGCAGTGATATGCAAGTAATAAGGCTTTAAATACTACCAAAATGGGAGGATAATTTTCAAAGTTGAAACCAAATATTTTCAGCAGCAGAATATGAAAAGTGTCCATGGAATAGATTTAGCAATTTAATATAAACAGTAGATTGTAACTGCGAAAATAGAGAGGTCTTAACATACCTGAGCGCATCACTGTAATGGTACACCCCCTTGGCGCCTTCAGATATTTGTTGTCGGTAGAGAGCACAAACATCACAATACTTAGTATCAAGACCATCATCATCAGCAGCAGCACCAAGTGTCATCCTAAATTTGGTACATCTCCATCTACGTCCGTCATTTCTGCAACAACGTTGTTCATCTGGTGGTATCGTCAAGCTCTTCTCAGCTACACCGCCAGCAGCCTTCGTCTCCATTTATAACAAAATCGTGCCCTAGAAAATCACTAGAGAAAGAATGGACAATTTCTTTGAACCCTGAATTGGAATTACTAGGGAGTGGGTGGGGTTTTCTTGCATTTGTCTCTTTTACCCTTACAAGTAGAGAGCACGTGCGTTGCACGTCTATAAACTCTATACTCTTTCGACACTTGCCTTTCATTTTTGCAGAAATACGACTCTACAACATAATGCATCATAGCACCAATAAAACAACATTTTTTTTTCTCATTCAAAAGTTAGTAATTCAGCAATAATATCACTTAAGTTGAGACATCAGGATAAACAACGTTTATGGTACTCGTTCCAGTAGTTGAACCACAGCTGCATCGACTCAACTGATGAGTGACATCCTTCATCATGGAACTTCTTCTTTCATAATTTCCATGCCCCTAACATCTCATGAACATTCGAAAAACCACTAATAATACTTTGTCGATTAACCCTACACCAAACATACAAATCCAAAAACCATATACAATAATTAACCAAGTAGACACTAAATAACCATACAACAAAAATACACATTCCAAAATCTATACATGGATACACAAATCTAAAGATAGCGCAAAGTGAAAATGAAACTAAACTTTGTTTAAAGATGATGTAAACTGAAACTGGAAGGCATCTATATATATCTATTATTCACTTTATGACTAATTTCTTTATGAAGCGAACTGTTTCAGCAAGCATTTGATTAACCTTTCATTATTAGACACATAGGTAATAAGATTGTTGTTTGCCTACTTATGATGTGCGAAATTCATCATAGACATGAATTAAAAGAAATAATTTATACATGTTATGCAGCAAAGAACTAAAATTGGCAAATGAATTAACAGATACATGGTACCCTGAAATAAAAAATTAAAAGACCCCAATTTCACATTGTTAAGTCAATCAATCCAACCCTAGAATGATTTGTGTGGTGATCAAAATCATCAATTGATTTGTTGCTGACCTAGAATAATTTTGGGGAGAAAATGAAATCAAATGAAAGTCGATTTGGGGGAGAAGATGAAGTCAAAATCAAGTTAAACTAATCATTAATATTGTTCAGATGTGCTTTTGTCGATTTGGTGGAGAAGACAGATGAATTCTGTAGTTGCAAGAAATATTGCAACCACATCCCAAGTTATCTAACACAAATTAAGTGACCATAATTGAACAATCTTTATTGATTATTATTGATTATTAGGTGATGGGGTTTTAATTGTGTACCGCAAGTGCACGGCTATCGATTGGATAGTATGCAAGCATGGGTCGTTCCACTAGGACTAACTACTGTTACTTTTAATTTCTAATTAAAATAAAATGCTACAAAGAATAATTAAGAGATCAATAATAAGAAAAGGTGATAAAATAAGAAGATAAGAAAAACCCAAGGCTTAGAATTTCACCACTATTATGTATATTATTATTCAACCAATTCTCTTTAAAATTCTTCAAAAAATTGCTCGAGACGATTTAGGACCAATATGTACGCCTCAGATGATATAACATTAGGCTCAATTAAATTTCTCAAAATATTAACAATTCATTCCATTTAAAGGTGTTGATCTCTAAAATAAGAACATAAAACCTTTGATTGAAGCACAAGGACATATGAAAAGAATTAATCATTACCAAGCAATACTTAAAGCTGCAATTATTTTCTTTGTATCTAAGTCATGCCTGTGTGACTTTTCATAAAATTGTTCCCTTAGTATGTCATTCCTATTCAAATTTTCATTCAACTGCTTGAGTGAATTTTCTAAAAAAAAGACTACGATCATAAGAATTATTTTGTTGCAACTTCTTCATTAAATCCTCCAAAGATGGAGAACTTACATTTTGATCATTACAATATTGCTCACTTACTCGTTCAAATGACTGGTGGACATGCGGATAGTAATTGGGATCACCTTGGTATGAACCATAACCTTCAAAAGGTCGGTAGTGGTCCCAAGTACTATCCACACTATGGTCATAGTACGAATAATGTCCATTTAGATAGTCAGTCGAATAATCATTATATGGTCTTTATAATACCAGCTCGACATTCTCTTGGTGCACATGCAAATTCAGGGTCGAATAAAATTGGTAGGCTCAGGTTACCTCAAGCAAAATATACCTACAGTCAAAGACTGGTCAACGGTACTAAGCTGAGGCTTGTGGTGTTTCGGATGATAATGCCCAGAGGGTTCAACGTACTAAACCACGAGTTTTCATAGCATTCGGTGTCTGACGATGCAATAATGTTATGCACGGGTTCTTGTGTGTATGTGTTTTTTTTTAATGTATAAAATTTAAAAATAAATAAAAGGAAATAATAATAAAAAATCTAACTAAACATACAAGAAAATCTTAAACTAAATATTTACAAATAAAATAAAATCCAGATAATAAAAGTAAATCTAGGGAATAAAAATATAATCTAAGATTATTATTATTATTATTATTTTACTTACCTTTGGTTTAGCAAATCTCACTTTCCACTTTTGGCTTCCAGTAAAATCTGCAACAACAAATAAGAAAAAATACCAAGAATAAAATCTAGCAAATAAAAGAAATAAAATAAAATTTAAACTAGCCTAATATACACAAAATTTACAGGAATTAAAAATAACAACTTTTAGTCCCCGGCAGCGGCGCCAAAAACTTGATGGGGTTTTAATTGTGTATCAAAAACTTGATGGGGTTTTAATTGTGTATTTCTAAAGTGCACGGCTATCGATATGATAGTATGCAAGCACGGGTCGTTCCACTGGGACTAACTACTGTTACTTTTAATTTCTAATTAAAATAAAATTCTAGAAAGAATAATTAAGAGATCAATAATAAGAAAAGGAGATAAAATAAGAAGATAAGAAAAACCCAAGGCTTAGAATTTCACCACTATTATGTATACTAGATTATTCAACCAATTCTCTTTAAAATTCTTCACAAAATTGCTCGAGACGATTTAGGACAAATATGTACGCCTCGGATGATATAACGTTAGGCTCAATTAAATTTCTCAAAATACTAATAATTCATTCCACTTAAAGGTGCTGATCTCTAAAATAAGAACATAAAACCTTTGATTGAAGCACAAGGACATATGAAAAGAATTATTATCATTACCAAGCAAGAAAATAGGACCAAGAAGAATTATTATTGAAAATGAAGTAGAACTCTCTTAATACACATCATAGGGCTTCATCCGCAGCCCTAGTGAAGAGATTATTTCATTACAAAGGAAAATAAAAAGAAAATAAATAAACTAAAACTATTTGCTCAGACTCCGGACCTCGGACCTCTCTCTTTTTCCATCTTCTTCAACCAGTATTTATAGTTTTCAAAGGAAACTACTTTCCTTTAGCATATCCATTACCACATCATTTCCCCTTTGAGAATGCATCATGTGTCAGGACAATACAAAATCCTCAAATAAGAATGTGCCACGTGTCAAATAATATCTCATCATGAAGTCACCATTTTCTTTATTTGGAAAATATATTATCCTTTATCTCCTTCTTTATTTTGTTTATTTTCTTCATTAAACAAAATATATTCAAATATCTTTTAACATAATTAATCTCTTATAATGGTCTTCACACTTCTACACACGCCGTGGCACACTTTTACTTGGCATGCTTACCACACTTCCGTATTCAAATAATTGGCCCAATAAAATGATTCTCCATGTAATTGCTTTAAGGCTTAGCCCATTTAATCATAAATCACTTCATTTCCTCCATTTCCCCCATAGATTTACGTGTTTTAGTCCATCGAGCTTTATTTCCTTCAAAATACTTAAAACAAGTTTATTAGCAATAAAATGAGTCCTAGCTAATGTAATTATGGGTGAAAAAGCGTCGCACTTACGTGCTTATCATTAGGATTACAAATATTAATCTAGGAATTACAAATGTTTATGTACTCGCACTTACGTGCTTATCTCCAAGATTATTTTCTCTCTCCTAGTTTCTTGCTTAGCACTCTCAGAAAGATCTCTCCTACTTGTGAAGGCTTCATCTCTTTATATAGGAACCTCTATAGTGGATGACAGCTAAGAGATCCACTATTTTCGGAATCACTATGTGTTACATTCGCTCATGTATATTCACTCACTCTCGTACAGATTGTGCTTCGCATAGAACGTCACACTTTACTCGTGACTTTGCTGAGATCATCCGATACATCATCTTGAATTTGCTCTATTTGATAGTCTTCGCACATGAGAACATCCCTACTTCGCATACAATTTGTTGTGTGCGATTATCTACTCCTACATTTTTCCTCTTCTCATTTCGCTTATTCTATGGAGTAAGCGATATGAGAAACCTTGATTCTTTAAATATTGCACAAGCTTATCTCTTCGTATTTTACCTTGCCGACACTTCTCCAGAATTCTTGCTTTCTTTAATTACACGTGTACTCTTGACCACTTATTATTTGACACAACTTTTTAACCTCTTACTCTTATCCATTTATCCTTCGCATTAATGAAGTCAAATCTCGAAAAACGAGACTATCTTCTTATTTTTCCCTTTATATATCTTCCTTTTCTTCTTTTTACTTTATACTTTCATCTTATCTGATATTGATCTTGATCTCAATTTTACCTCATTCATCTTCATTCCCACTATTCAATGGCTCCTATTGGTAAAAAGATGGAGACGGAATTCAATAAATTAAAGAATGAACTTCAATTGACAGGCTACTCAATTTCTCTGCCTTCATCATCTTCTTATTCATCTAATCTCAATTCAGATTTGATCAATTCTGAACAGTGGAATGATCAAAAAGTAATAGTTTCATTAGGTCAGCTTCAAATCCTTCCAATTCCTTTGTATAACCCAGAAACTCCTCTCTTTTATGACATTCTTGCTGATAAAAGATTCGCACGTGGAGTTTTTCAATTGAGTGGTGATGCGATTAGAATAACACTAGAATATCCTCATCGTGCAGCTGGATTAGAGACCCCTTATTCTTACGATGTGCGAAACGAATTATACAGTGATAAATCCATTGATTCTAGTGAGTATACTCTTGATAATTTCTTCAAGAACTACTATATTGCAATTATGAAAAGCGCTCGTACAAAATGGGCCGTTCGCTTAAGAAGAAAAGATGATGTTGCTGAAGATAATAGAATTATGCGAGATGTTGATTGGAATGATAAATCCAATAATAGTGATCCCAGATTTAATGATTCAAGTTGGCTCAATTGCCCTGTTAGTTTAGAAGGTCCTTACATCTCTGGAGATGGCCCTGATGTTCTTCTTCCTGAGAAATTTTCTTCTTACCAACCTTGGAAATTTGCATTGTCTGAAGTTGAGATGAAAAAGGTGATACAAGAATTTCGCATACATTTCTTTCAACATACATTTCTTATACGTTTATTCCTTTCTTTTCAGGCTAAAAAGGGAAGCAATCCTTCGCATAATGCATCACCTTCGCAGAATAAGCAAGTTAGAAACATTCTTTCTGTTTTAACAATATTGTTGCCTCTGTTTCTTATTTGCATTATTTCCGTAGGTGAAACCTTTGGGTGCCAAATTTTCAAGTAAGGGTAAGAGACTGTCAGCTAAAACTTCATCCAAGAAAGCTTCTTTAACGGATGAACTTTCAAAAAAGCGTAAGAGATATGATTTTTCTTCAAGCTTAGAGTCTAGTGAGGAGGATATTTATACTTCTGAGGAATCATCAATTGATTCTAATTTGAAAAGTTTATCCAACATTTTTGCTGGGGATTATTTGACTGTTATTGGTGATGACAATTTGGATCGTGCTTTTAAGATATTTTCCAAGATCTGTGATGCCCCTACTTTGGATGATCCATCTCTTCGCGGGGCTTACTCTGCGATAAGTCCAAATCTTCAATTCACTCTTGGTTCTTTGGTAACATTCTCAACCTTACCTATTGTCTTGTTTTTTAGTTTTATTTCATTTCTAATTATAATATTTTCTTTCATCTTCATAGGATGCTCGTCTAGCTTATGTAATCTCCTCAGGTTACCAAAGGAGAATATCCAAGTTTGATAGAGAACATATCAAGCTTAAAGATGATATTTCCAAACTGGAAGATGAGAATTCTAAGCTTAAAGATGAGAACTCTAAGCTTCAAAATGAGAACTCAATTAATTTAGAATTGGTTCGCAAAGCTCGAGAAAGAAATAATGAACTTATTGGTATGTAATCCTCATCCTCTTTGTCAGTTCTATACTTTTATGCGATACTTCGAATTTCTTATTTTGTTATATTCGCAGACCTTGATAATCTTTCGGATGAAGCTGCCGATCTCCCTGCTGATGAAACCCTTTTTGAACATCTTAATTCCTCTTTAAACAATTTCCATGATCAAGGATTCGAAAATCTGAGATTGGAAGAATTAAGATCAAAATATAGTTCCCTTAGAATAAATTCTAGATTCGCATTAAGTTCGTTTAATAATTTTAAACAACGTCTTCATGAAAGTCAAGAGGCAGTTCATATTTTAGAAGCGAAGAAGAATAAGCTTATCTCTGAAAAAGACGACATAGCTCTTAGAGGTGCGAAAGCACTAGAGAAATTCCAGGAATCCATTCTTGAAGTTCAAAAAGAGCGTGATATAGCTCTAAGCGAGAAGAGCACACTTGTTGAAGAGAGAAACTTAATTCGCTCTCGACTTCTCATAGAGAGCGAAGCTGAATTTAGCTGGGCTGCTTAGGTTTTTGATAATACTAGAGATGATCTTGCTGTAAATGTTAGTCTTCAAGATGAATATTCCACCATGGTTAAGGACATTGTTTCAAACTATGAAGGTCATACATTGCTCTTTTAATACATGTTTCTTCTTTGGGGATCTTTTTTTTTTTAACTTACTTTTTCATATTTCGCAGAGAAAGAAAAGGATCACCTTAAGGAAATTGAGGATTTGAAAGATCGCTTGACTTCTAGAGAAGAAGAGTTATATGTTCGTAACTCTAAATATAGTCAGTTGAAGAAGAACTTTTTTACAGTGGTTCAGAGTAACAGCAATGATGCCAATCGTGCCCGCGAAGCTGCTATTAAGAAGGTCTGCCTTGAGAATAATATCCCTCTTTCGAAGTATAAGTTTCCAGAAATCCCTGATAATGAGCCTATTCCTGAGATTTTGGACAGTGAAGGAGAAAATGAATATTATGATGAAGAAGTAAGTGATTCTGAGATTGAGAGAGATGGAGATCATGAACATTAATAATCTTCCTTGTTATGAATTGTTCTGTACATTTTCGTGTAATTAATTTCAATTTTTTGAATGAAAATTTTCCTTTATTCGTACTCACGTTCAAGATGCCATATTTTCTCACATATACATTAGGCTTATCAAGTGAGGCAAATAACATTCCTTTTGTATCCCCGTTCTTGCCTCTGTTAATTGACTCATCTTGATAGACTGTAAGTAATTACCTCTTGCTTATGAAATTTTTTATTATAAGGATCCTCTGTATGATTTTGTATTTTTGTATTTATATTTTTTCTCGAGAAATCTTATTTTGCCTTTGAATGTTTAAGGTCTTATTTTTCTTTACTTCTGTGCGATGAGATCGCAAGCAGTCTTTACATTTTAGTGTATCAACCCATTGATCTCATCTTATCCATTTTTCATATTATTTCCTCGTCAGGTTTATCTACATAAATATTAAAAGTCTTAATACTCCCATGAGTAAAAGTCTCGCAATATTTATGTCTTTTGACACAATTCATCTCCATAATTGAGGGTGCGGTACATAAAAAATATGTGTTGGAGGCGAAAAAAAACCTACAGGGGGTTAGTCCTCGAGTGATTTTGGGGGAGTTGGGTGTATTTTGAATCTTTGAGATTTTGAGAGAGTTGGGGGAGTTTGAGAGAGTTTGGTGTTTTTGAGTTCAGTGAGTTTGGGGGAGTGTAGGGAGTTTGAGAGGGTTTATTAGAGGGAGTTTGGGGGGGTTTGAGAGAGTTCACTCCTAACTCATTCTATTTTAAGAAACAATAAACTCTCATTTGCAAACTCCCTTTGTTTACGAACATTCTAACTCCCTTGATCGTTAAAAATTTCTTTCATTTTAACGATCTCCATACAATTCTAACTCCCTTTGTTCACGAACATTATCCCACATGTCATCCGCTATACTCTTTCTCCATGCATTAGCTTCTTGATACTAAAAAAGAAAACTAGTGTAAGATAACAACTAATGATACTAAAAAAGAAAACTAGTGTAAGATAGCCAAAAATGGTAGCATGACATAATCTGCGACATGAGTTTCATTTGAGCAGCATCATCAACGTTAATGAACACCAAAATTTTCATATATTTGAGCCCTGTGCACACAATATAATCCCTTATCAACGTTAATGAAAAAAACTGACAACTTAGCAGCTAACCTAGCTAGCTGGATTACAGGGTCCTATCTTAATAATTATATATATGGACGACTTAATAAGTTGATATTATGAAATTTCATTTGTTACCGATGCAAATAGGCCACATGATGAGCATATACTACAGATGCCCATGCGTGCAGGTACTCATTCATTTCCCATCATTTTCAAGCTAAATTGCTGATACATTTCCATTATATTCCAGAACTTTAGGCTATATATATGTTGTTGCATATTGCCAGGAAAAAGAACTAGGATTACCACCATTACACATCGCCGAAAGAGGACAAAGCAATTTACCACTCTTGTCATATACAAATTATGGAAGCACCAAGCACGCATGCCAAATGAGCCTGAACTGTAAGCAAGGCTATCAACTCCCCAGAACTCCCTCCAAATCTCTACTCTTTTGGGAGATTTGTGTATAGGCAAAAATACACTATCAACTCCCTAGAACTCCCCAAAACAACCAACTCCCTAGCACTCTAGAGTTTTACCACTAACAGGGGAGTTCAAGAGTTTTTTCAAACTCTCCCACGACTAACGGGGGTTTTCTAGGGAGTTTGGGAAACTCTTCTGAACTCTCCCACGACTAACGGGGATTTTGAGAGACTCCCTCAAACTCTCCCACGACTAACGGGAAAAAACCCAACTCCCCCAACTCCCTTGAGGACTAACACCCTGTTACCGTTTTTCACTTTAAACTGTTGGCATTAAAAGGGGGGATAATTTTGCCTGGTTTAAAAATTCACCCAGGGACTTTTCAGACATGTTTTTTTACGAGTCACTGGTTAAATACACCGAGACCTACCCAGTAACAAATTATTGCAGTTTAATACAAGAGTAGTCTCTGATTATCATCATCCATTTTTTTTGAGATTTTGGAAAAATGAGTTTGAGTCAAAGATTACTACAGTTTAATACAAGAGTAGTCTCTAATTATCATCATTCATTTCTACTGCATCAAAATAGAAAAACATCTGTGAGGAATTATTATAGCATTTCACAACTTGAGAGTTTTGTGAGGGATGAGTGTAATTCTGGTAAAATTAAGAAGCTTGACGATGGTTGAGATACTTTGATCAATTGATTTCAGAAAGACCATTACCATCCAATGGTACATTTAATCATGTATTGGGATCATTATCGAAGATTAAATGCTACTTAGATGTCATTTTGTTGTATAAGAAGATGAATTTTCTTTGGATAAAACCTGATTTGTATACAATCAACATTTTGATCAATTGCTGTTGTCAATTGGGAAAAGTTGATGATGGGTTCTGTTTGCTTGGAGAGATCATTAAGAGATGTCATCAGCCTAATGTTATCACTTTCACTACACTGATTAAAGGGTTGTGTCTTCAAGAAAAGATTGATTCTGCATTCCAAGTGTTCGACAAAATGACAAAGACGGGTATTATATGTAATACTCTTATGCATGGGCTATGTAGATCTGGTCAGGTGGGTCGTGCTATTCAGTTAAAAAACAACATGTTCGGATGGAATTGCAGACCCGATGTTTTTTCATATAATGCCATTATAGATACTCTTTGTAAAGGAGGTTTACTTGATCAAGCTATGGTTCTCTTCACTGAAATGCTTGGACATTCGAATGTTGTACCCGATGTAGTTACTTATGGTATTTTGATTAACGGGTTTGGAAATTCAGGCCGGTTAAAGGAGGCTAAGAGACTCTTTGACGAGATGGTTAGTAGAGGAATTTCTGCAGATTTAACTACTTATAATTCTATGATTCGTGGTCATTGTGTGCATGGTCAATATAAGGAAGCAAGAAGATATTTTGATGAAATGATAGATCGAGGGATTTCACCAGATACTGTAACTTTTAGTATCTTAATAGATTCACATTGTAAAGATGGGATGACGGAAGATGCTTGGTGGTTATTTAAACTAATGGACAAGATAAACATACAACCGAATCTGATTACTTATAATTCAATGATGGATGGTCTGTGTTTAGTAGGTCGTTTGCAAGATGCGGTGAAACTGTTTGACACGATGGTGGGTAAGGGCCTTGAACCGGATGATTTTAGCTGGAATGTATTAATTTATGGGTACTGCAAGAATCGTAAGTTGGATGGAGCTATGCAGATATTTAAGAAAATGAAACAAAATGGATTGAAACCCACAAGAATTACCTACAGTATACTATTAAGGGGACTATACCAGGACGGAAGAATGAAGACTGCGAAGAATTTGGTTAATGAGATGCAGACTTTTGGTCACTCTCCAGATGAAGTTACATATGGTACCATGTTGGACGGGTACTGCAAGAACGGAAAAATAGCGGATGCAGTGGAATTGTTTGAATCTTTGGAAACTACTGGTATCTCAATTAACATTCGCATGTACAGCATTCTTATTCATGGTTTGTTTCAGGCTGGCAAGCTGGAAGATGCTAGAAAGCTGTTTAATAAAATTCCAAGAAATGGATTAGTGCCTGATGTAGTAACGTATACCACAATGATCAAAGGCTTCTTTCGTAACAGCATGTTATTAGAGGCTAACTCATTAATCATCGAAATGGAAGAGAAGGGTTGTTTACTAGATGCTAGAGGGTACGATACCATCATCAACGGTTTTCTTGTATCAAAGGAGAATGCCAAGGCATTGCATTTTCTTCACAAGATGCTTGAACGAAAATTTGCACCAAGCGATTCTGCTATTTATTTGTTAGTACATACCCTTTCGGAACATGAAATCAAAAATCTGTAGCTGTTCTTGCCACACCTTATAAGTTTTGAGGTAACAGACTAACAAAAAATATCTAAATCTCCATCGTGTGTCAACATATTTGGATGAATATGTGTCTTTGTACTTTGCCTCTTTTTTACCCATAAAACTAAAATCAGAAAATTTTCTGTACCTATTGTGCTACTAAGTATTGATCCTTTTTTTTTATTTTGTTTTGAGATTAGCCTTTGTCCAGCTTATAAGCATTCTTTCCTCACTGTTTCTCTGTTATATGCTCCCCTTTTTCAGTTGAACTCCATTCATGTATAAATGTTGGAACGTGTTTAGAAAACTCTCAGGTGGCATTCGAAGCTACTGCGGCGAGTTGACTTGTAGCTATTACAGAATGCGGACCTCTTTCTGATGGCGAGACAACATAAGCTTGATAAAGTGCACATAATTTGGTGCAGTTTAGCCCATGGCCAAAATTGCATGTATCAGTGTGAGTTGTTATATTACTTCCAGTATTTCCTATTTCAATGACCATAGCATCATAATTGTGGAAGTTTCTGGAAAATATTGGTTGTCATATCTGTTAGTGGATGTGTTCATCAAATAGCATCTATACAAAATTTAGACAAAGACGCATAACAAGAAAGCTCAAATGCCTTGTTAAAAACAATGCTTTATGCTCTAAGAGGTAAAATCACATTAAGAGTTGTTTGGACTTGCTTCTAACATATGCAGTGTCGGTGGCCAGATGAATTCCCCACCCTAAAATCAAAATCTTATCAGGTTTAATTTGGCAAATGGTGGCTTCTTTTGAGGTTCTTTATGTTTGATATTTTGTAAACTGACTAGGCAAGTCCATTTTTACCCTGTCTTTCTGGACCCATTTGCAATCATGAGTTTTGGGGTTAGCAATGCCCATGTCTATTTGGAAGATGTGTTTGTCATTCCAGCTTACTCTTACCTATTTATGGCAGCTTCCTTTTTCTTAGGATTTCAAGTTTTCAACAACTCGGAAAATGCACAATTTGATTGGAAATCTTTGTTTTTAACACTTTGTTGTGTCTCTATGTAGATCATTTTCTCTCATGGGTGGAAGAAGCAACAGTTGAGTGGGTAACTGGGTTGTAAGAGCCCGCCACTAACTAAGGCACACCATGGCTTGTATTTCCATGTTGAAAAGGTATGAAAATCCAAGCTTTCTTTGTATATGTGAGCCTAATAATAGAACTTGCACAATGCAAATAGTTTTCAATTTTCAATCTTGCAAACTTTCAGAATGTGAAAAACAATTATTCTTACTTAAGATTATCGTTGGGAAATGTTACTTCCATTCTAAATAGTAAGCACAAAGCTGCTCTTACAGAATATTAAGAATGTCTGATACTTGGTAGAAGTATTATTGTGTATGCTACTATTTTATTAATGAAAAACCCCAATTGCAGTAGTAACGAGCTGAAGTTGTTTTCCCTGCATAACATTAAGTCACTACTACAATTGGCATAGAGTTGGAAAGCTTGTTCCCGTTCTTCACTAATGTAAAATTGATTTTCTTCTTTGATTTCTTTGTTCCCTATTTCTAATTTCAGAAGGTAAACTTGAATAATGATACAAATGTTTCTTATTGGCTTATTGCCTTATTATTAGTTTATATTCTGAGAAATCAGATAAACTACTTGCCTCATTTTGCATGAACTATGAAAATGGTTATTGTGTAGCACAGTTTTTACTGCAAGTTTAAATCCCAGAACGGATTGAAATTTTTTAAAATGCCCTCTGTTTTTCTAGGCAAAACAGTCTGTGTTTTGACAAGGATGAGCTTCCTTAATATCCCTGGCTTTCACCCAGGCGACCCGGGTTTAAAATCCCGGCAATGGAACCTTTTTAGTTTTTGCATTCTTCTGCGCTGTGCCCAATTAGATGAGTAAGTATAGATCATGTAGTTGATTCTAACGAAGATCTTTTGACCACCAATATCAAAGAATCAACAACATATTTATCCTTTTAAGACTCCATTTGCTCGGCCAACTTCCCCCTTTGGATAATTTCATTCCATGTAGGCAGCCTGACTCTCCTGAACCATCCCTGCCCAACATATATGAACACCACATTGACCACTTAACAATTACAAAGAAAAATATCAGATTATTGTTGTGAATAATTTGATTCACATGTTTTCCTGCATATATGAATTATCCTGAATAAGTGTCCCATCAGGTCCTTCAGTGAAGTACTTCTTCATTCTAAGACCCTTTGGCATTGTCTTGCACTCTTGCTCCATATTTTGTTGCTTATACCTGCAGCATACGTGTAAGAATAGCAAGTTCATTCAAAACCAGTTAATATGGACTGAAGAGAAATGCTAAATTATCCTCTTGATATTAGTTGGAGATGACTCAGGTTACTGCTGCTCTGGGATTTTAGAGCTCAAACTGTTAAGTGAAGAAGCCAAAATTACTGACCTGGTACATTAAACCAAGGGTATTCACTATCCTTGGCCTGTGGATCAGATCCGTGTACGGTAATGGTACTGATCCATAGTCCATGAATATGAACTCCCGTGGTAATGTTATGTATTCCTCCTCTTTGAATTCTTCTTCTCCTTCTTATGAATAGAATGAATGGAATTTGAGATGCTACTTCAACACTAAGAATCTAGATAGGATGGATTCATTCCTTAATTTGTCTCGCTGAATTGGAACACGATAATTTTGTGCAGTTTCATTGTAAGCATGCAGAAAAGTTATACAGCTAGCTCCATGAATACATTTCGGGTTTGATGAATTAAGATTGAAAAATGTGATGTATAAAGCTTGCTAGAACATTTGCCTCCCAATTAACTAGTACTAGTATTTTCTTAGTTTCATTTTCTCTTCTCCTTTGCTACGGAAAAATGTTTTAATTTATAGGAAGAAATTCGTTCAGTGTGCATGTTCCACCTAATAGGATTAGTCACCTAAACATTTTTTTTAAGCAGCAGATAAAGCATGTTCCACCTAACCAAATTTAACTAATGCAGAAAAAATGTTTGTTCACCTAGCAGACAGAAAAGCAGGAAGGCAACTCTTGAATTAGAAGTCATAAGTTTTGTAAACCCAATTTCTTGTGAACTATAGTATTTATGTTGGTTACTATAAAAAGGTAACGTAAATTTTACACCTCATAGGGATTAGGATTTATCATTTTGAGGGGGGAAAATACAACCTTGCCATGAGGTGTATAAGATTTCCCCTGCATTTCATTTTTCTGCAAACTGTTTTCATCAAAGTTAGACTTGACAAGTTGCTTCCTGTCTCCGGGCGGTTAACCTTTACGTTTGCTATAGACAGAAGTGTAGTGCCATATATGTATTAGGACGGAAGAGGAAAAGGCTGAATGCATGTTTTGATTTTTATAAAAGAGCTTCAGCTGTTGTCCCTGCTGGCAATCTCAAAGTTCCGATTTATGTTGATTGTGGGAATGCCTGCAGTCTGCTTAACTGTCGATTCATAAGTAAATATTTGCTATTTCAAACTAGACTGGCCATATAGCATGACATGTAAATCAGCTGTCGTCTCCAAAATAAGCATAATAGTGCCATTGTTCTGTCTTATATACTCGAAATTCTTACAGCTTTGGTCTTTTCATGGTTGCTGAAAGTTGATATAGAGCAATTAGCCATCCAACACCATGGTCTAAGAGCAAGCAATTGGCTTTTTACAATGCGGAATATGAGTGTCATGCAGCAGCAATTTATTGGAATTCTCAATTGCAGTAAGTGTTAATTACCCAACTTACTTCATTACGCATATATCTCCAGTGATCAACTAGTGGAACATAAAGATGCACCAATAGTTAATATCAGAAAGGTTTGATGGAGGTCTCTCTTGTTTATTTGCTACCAGTTTATTAGTTGGTAACTGAATTTTTGATATTCAAGTGGTAGAACTGGGACTTAGTTTTGCCTCTCAGAATTTCACTTTTTTTGCTTTTGCCAACTTTCAGAAATCTGATATGGAAATTGTTTACTGAGCTTTTGACGATACTTTTTTGCTAGTTCATAATATTATAGAAATGGGTTTCAGAAGTGTTTTCACAAATGGTATATCGTTTTGGTAAGTTGGCATAGACTACTCATATCTGTTGCAGATGATGCAGGATATGGGTTTAAAGTAAGAAGAAGCAGTGGTGAATGTATTATATTTGTTGCAGGTGATGCGGGTATGGCAACAAACTATTTAGCAGAGATAATGGCAGTATTATGTGCAGGTGAATGGGAAGTCTCGAATGAAAATCAAAATGTTTGCATCCAATCTGATTCTAAATGATGCTATTGCAGCCTTCTCTAACTGGGTGTGGGTGCAAAATACTGCACACTCATTTGGTATGCGAAATAATCCTTTATATAGCAAGCCAACCCGAACGCATACGATATGTCCAAGATGACGGACCAGATGACGTCACCGAGTCACCACAAAAGTGTGAAGAATCGTGCGGCAGTGAAGAATCCATGCAAGAGAAGATTTTCACGACAATGTGCTAAGTCGAGTTTATGCAAGAGACAATGATGGAAAAGAGATACTCAACTTGGCAAAGACATCACCACTGAAAGATTGGCAGAGGCAACCCATCTCCTTCAGCGCATAAGAAGTACCAGGAGGCGGAGAATTGCATGAGAGTCCATTAGTTGTCAAACTGGAGATTACCCCAAAGGAAGGACTGAAGAAGAAGAAGATAATGACGCAGACGCATGGGAAATAATTAAACAAGATATTGATAAATACCGGCAGCTCGGTTGATATATTTTTTTACGATACCTAAACGACTATGGGCGGCAGAGATGATGACCTCGTTGAAAAAGCGGGGGTCTAACAACCACACCCAATACTCCGATTAGCAATATGTATGGACAACTCCGAGTTACTCTCTAGAGAATCAACTTGACTCATCAACAAAAAATATCTCAAGGAGTTATTATCTCAATCTCTCAATTTGATTTACTCAAGCAAATACAATCAGCGAGTCTTAATCAAAGAGAGATAACTTGGATGGTACCAAAGACCAATATCTAAGTGTCAATCAATTTAAATCAATAACAATTAAGATCGGATATTCTAATTGATTGAACAACGCACAACCTGTATTATTTCAATTATATAAAAATATAATGTGGAAAAGAAATAACACAGACACCAGAATTTTGTTAACGAGGAAACCGCAAATGCAGAAAAACCCTAGGACCTAGTCCAGATTAAACATACATTATATTAAGCCGCTACAGACACTATCCTACTCCAAATTAACTTCGGTCTAGACTGTAGTTGAACCCCAACCAATCTCACACTGATCCAAGGTACAGTTATGCTCCTACGCCTCTGATCCCAGCAGGATAGTGCGCACTTGATTCCCTTGGCTGATCTCACCCACAACCAAGATTTGCTACGACCCAAAGTTGAAGACTTTAATAAACAAATCTGTCTCACACAGAAAAGTCTACAAGATAGATAGATTCGTCTCCCACGAATAAACCTATGAGTTTTGCTCCGTCTTTTGAAAAATCAAGGTGAACAGGAACCAATCAATAAAACCAGACTTATATTCCCGAAGAACATCTCAGTTTTATCAATCACCTCACAATAGTCTTAATCGACGCAGCGAAAAAAGATATTGTGGAATCAAAAACGATGAGACGAAGATGTTTATGATTACTTTTATATCTTGCCTTTCGGAGATAGAAATCTCAAGCTAATTATTACAATTGTACTTGTACGATAGAAACAACAAGATCAGATCACACAACTACAAGAAAAGTAGTATCGGTCGGGCTTCACAATCCCAATGAAGTCTTTAAGTCGTTAACCAGGTTTTAGAAGAAGAAAACCTAAGGTTAAAGGAGAATCGACTCTAGCTTAGCAAACTAGTATCACACAGAATGTGTGGAGATTAGGTTTCCCAGTTGCTAGAGTTCACCCTTATATAGTCTTTAAAATCAGGGTTTGCAATCAATGTTAGCTTGGTAACAAAGAATTCAATATTCAACGTTAGATGAAAACCCGATTAGATACAAGATAATATTTATCAACTGTTAGATCGAAAACATAGCTTTTTATACACACATGTACTTGACGATTTTGGGTTTCTGTAACCGTACCCAAACTTGTACATTAGTTGGTTCACGCTACACCAAATTCAGGGATTAGTAACTAGATTTCTCAACAGCTTAATGGATTTTGTGAATTTTTCGTTGCTAATTTCTGTTGCAAAAACTTCCCAACAGCTTGGAACAGTTACAAAACTTGCAATTATTTATTTCAGTTGCGATTCGCAACTAAATCCAGTTATGCGCGTGCGGAAATTTGTGTGGTTGCCTACACTTTCAACTGACTCATTATTCAGCCGATTCGGATACTTGGGAAAGCTAACTCGGGTCTCTTTATCTCTTTAATCATCAAACAGCCTCACGTTCTCCCTGTGAGTTTTCTATTTTTCTACCACCACCACCATCGTTATCAAATCAAGATAAAAACCAGACCCTTATTATCGTTGTCAGGGAAGAAACGTATCAACACTATGAACTATTTCTTCTCCTTTTTTGTTTAACTTCTACGAAGTAAACCCTAGATTCAGATTTTTTTCTTCTGCTTTTGATTTTTTCCACTCAAAGTCTTTAACCCAATTTATGATCTTAGTTCAAATTCATGCTCACCATGTTATTATCTGGATTAATCTGATTATAAATCATTTAAAAAATATAATTATTTGACCTAAAGAGGGTAATCTGAGATAATCTGATTGCAAGTGTGTTTCTTTTTTCTATGAGCGTTTTTGGCACGAGATTTCTCCCAAAATCCTTTCTCATTTTTTATAAGATTTCTTTATAAACCCATTTGGAGAATCGTTAACTCTTTCCTAAAATTTTAGTAATTTGGGTTTTTTTTTCTTCAAGTGTCAGATGTAAATAAAGGTATAAACAAAACCCTAGTTTTGATTTACTATTTTTCCTTTTTAATTAGATATAAGTGCAAGATATGATTTGTTTGATTTTACTGCAATAATGTCAAATTGATGATAAAGATGTGTTAACATTGTTTTAGTTGATAAAATTTGTTATTTTAGTATATTTATTTTTTCTGTAAATGAATGTGACTGGAAGATATTGTGTTTTGGTTGGTTTATAACCAGGATTATATGATCATTTTTAGAAACATCGATATCGATACGGTTTCGAGAAAAGCATAAGAATCAGGTATAGTTCTAATTCAACCCTTTTCATCATGCAAATTTAAAGATTCAATAAGTCATTTCATTTTCACTTTTTGTCTATGTATGGATTATAAATTGTACATCTTATTTGAAAAGGCTAGAGGAGCAAGCAAGAGATGGACCAAATAATCCATATGCATTGGCTAAGTGGCGCATCCTTAACAGGTTGCACGAAATAAATGAGACAATTTTATACAAGGTATGTGCACCTATTTTTGAACTTGTGTTTGTGATAAGTGGTAACTGTTTCTGGTATCGTTCTTTGTAGTTCAATCCAAATTCGCCAGGTAAGCATTGCGTCTAAAATGAAATATTCTCCCTGAACTACAACATATACTCCTTGTTCCTCTTGTGCAGATGGTGAGCCCATTCATAAGTTTCCTTATAATAGATCAGGTAATCTTTGTTCATTTGTAAGTCACTCTATTGTGTGGTTGTTATAGGCCTATTTGCCAATTCACTGGCCTTTCCTTCCCTCATATGAAAAATAATTTGATGCATCATTTTGCGCCCCTTACACTGGATGTGAGTGTTAATGTTATATTGCATTATGTTGTGCTCAATAGTACTTCAACATGTTTTTCCTTGGATCAGTCTGTTAGTAATTAATATATGTGCTTCATTATTTTAGCTAATGCTTATGTACTGGGAGCATCTTCCAAAGTAGCTGGTATGCGACTCCAATTTGAACAGAGTAAAAAAAAAATGCGACTCCAATTTGAAGGCGTCTTTCTTTAGTTAAAGATGAATTTCTAAATTCTTGGTGTTCATTTTGCTAAGAACATCATCACGCTCCAAGGGAACCCCTTAGATCTTTCTTACTGTACCAGGTCACCATTACTCTCTCTATCATATTCGATATCACTTCCCTATCCTATTTTATTTGAACTCTTCGCTAATTGTCATTTTTGGCTGCACCAGGTTACTATCTTTTAGATGTACAACTGGGATGTTTACTAGCACAACAATAAGCAAGTTACTGCTGAGAAAGACTCGTGATGAATTTCTATTATCAACAAGCCCCTAACCCGGTGCATACGCACCGGCCTAACCGAATTGTGATTGTAAGTTGGTGTTTTATCATGACTAATTGAGATTCTTGTATCCTTTGTCTTTGTCTCATCAACAAAGTAAACAAATTGGTCATTCTTTTTTATCCTAGGAAATAAGATATCTCATCCATTTTCCTATAAACATCAAAGTCAAATGGGATACTACATTATGAGCACTAATATACTTGCTATTTTTTGGTTGAGAAAGCATTGGTGATTAGTCAGTGTAGAAGTCGAATATTTTAATGGTGAATGGTTCAAACTATATCTCTATGACCATGTGCATCGTATACTGTATTCCAACATCAGATCTGGATTATCCCATTGTTTATCCATCTTATATTTCAAGCGATTGCAAAGTTAGATCAGATGGTGCTTTGGCAATATTCTAACTCATCTCAATCTATCCTGCATTGTTACCTCCTTATGCTTTTCTCTTTTAGTTGGTGTGAAATTACTGCTATTAATTTGAGTCAATTCTCATTTGAATGTTTGTGGATATTAACCAAATGAATGAAAAAGTTTCCAAAATCTTAACGTTGTTTTATACTTGGAAGAAAATTATGTTGCTCGTGTGATTTTTTTTTTCTTTATAGTAGACACCATATGAACGGTTGATATGAAAGGGTGTCTCTAGAAAAAAATTGTTATGAACATGCATGTACTGCTAGGAAAGAGTCTTTGACTCTCAAGTGCTGAAATGGCCATGACGTGAGTCCACCAAAAAACACCAACATGTGTTAATGTATCACGTTTGTTCTATCTGATTCAACTTGTGACTCAAGCATCCAGTATCTCTGTTCTCTGCTCGAGTTTGTTTAAGAATTTCTACATTCACGTTGTCTTTCTATATTTTTGCCTGATTGTTTTGTGTCTTTTTTAGGTTAGGTTGATGCTTGTATTCGCTCTAGCTGCGTGCATTACGGCTGGAATGGCGTATCTAGGTTGGTTAAAATGCATCTGCTGAGAAAAACAAATACACTCCAAAGGTAACTCTATTTTAGTTGCACTTTTTTATATCGAAGCAATAAGAATCGTTTCCCTCAGCACAATGAAAGTGGGCGTGTGACATAATAAGTTCAAAATATCCAACTTATTAGGACTTGTATTGGTGTCAATTCAATATTCAACTTTTTTTGTACATTTGTGAACTGAATTTATGAATAGAGTGAATGTTCAGTGGAATACATTAATCTCTCTAAATTGTGAATATGAATACAGTAAATAATTCACAAATAGTTGACCGGTTTTGATCTGGTCAAAATCTTGTTTTGTCCAGGTCAAAACCACTATTTTTTTTATTTTTGCAAAAAAAATCGCAACTGTTTTAAACTGTTACGAATTTTTGACGTTGCAACATTTTGGAAATGTTGCGAGAAAAAAATCGCAACGGTAATATAGCCGTTGCGAAAAACTGCAACATCGACTATCGCAACAGAGGAGAATTGTTGCAACACCACTTTGCAACTGCCACTTACCGTTTCTAATCTCTAAATTTGGTGTAGTGTCAACACTAGTTAACCAAATGGTTGGCCAAATGATAACTTTCATATCAACCATATTCTTCTTCACCATAACTACTCCAAATGACTCAAATGAACTAGTTAGAGAGTTGTTCAATTGCTATGAGATCTCATGTACTACACATGACACAATTGAAGCAAAAATGATGTGATTCACTCGAATCGATTCATGAAATATAAATCCAGGGTTTGCAATAGCATTCCTTAGTTTATTAAGATAAGTTCACAAAATCATTTTTAGACATAACCTACTCAAGTTTGCAGACTCAAGTTAATCGGTTGGAGTTTACAAACTCCAGCAGAAATTCTCGGGTCGAGAACTTCCATAAGTTCGTGGACTGAGTTCGCGGACTGAAACTGAGCTACAACTCTAACAGAAATTTTCGAATTTGAAAAATACGCCAGTTCGCGGCTCACGTTCCGGTTTCACTTGATCAACAAGGTCCACAAACTTCGGTTCAAGCAATAAGGACTTATACATATATGTGTTACCACAACAATGTTTATATCCACAAATGGTTATATTGTCTAAACTCTCATTTCAATCATTGAAATATTCTTAGAGGGCGTTATATAGTTGTTATTCATAAACTATTTTTCGTCAGAGAGATTTCCAAAATGATTGAAACATAACATGACTTTCGTCACTGGGTAAAGATGAACTTGGCTAAAGTGAAACCTTTACCAACACATATGTCGAGAAATAGATAGGCGAGATATACTCATCTCGAAATATCATATGTGTATAATCTTAGTCTATATAGCAAAACGACTTTTGTCTCAAGATAGAAGATAGAGTAGATAGACTTTAGAATGATAGTTAAGTTCAAGTATCCACATACCTTTTAGGTGATGAAGATCCACTGGTTCCTTGAGTAGTCCTTCATCTTGTATGATGATCGCCATGGAGTTCTTGAAATCAAGACTTTATAGTTTTGATCACTGACATTGACAAACATGCTTGAGATAGCAACGCATGCGAGTTCGACCTCGCAATGCTCTAACAATCTCCCCCTTTTTCAATTTTAGTGGCAAAACTATTAATACATATGGAATACAAAAAATATATAAATAAACTTTGTAGCTCCTATTCCTCATGTCTAATCTTCAACAATACTCGAAATCTTCGGCACTTCCAAGTAGTCCAATGATCTCAAAGGTTGTAAGTTTAGCATCATCGTTGAAAATCCGTAGCTATAACAATGAGAAAACAAGATTTCTCAATTTGTTATATAGTGTCATAGTATTATTACACAACATCAAAGTCCAATTGCATCACAACTTTAACAACAATACTATGGTGATACTTCAATCCCCCTTAGTCAATACTCCATCTCACATGGAAACCACTCCCCCTTACATAATGATCCGAAAACCATATGTATTTGTAGTATGAACTACATATTAATTCTCCCCATTTTTGTTAATAAAATTGGCAAAGGTACAAGAACGGGATCCTAATGAAATTTCCGTAAGAGACATTTCATGACCAAAGATAAATGTATATCATCTTGTTTAGATGCAATCATAAAGCCGAAGCTAAATGCATTCATCAAGGAGTTTATAAAGATACAAGATAACCCCTATAATATTCCACAGCCGCACTCCCCATAAAGATTAGGAAATTAAGCACAAGTTCAAAAGAACTCTCCCCCATAAAATGTCATTCCCAAGGGAACAACAAGAGCGACCTTAATTTCAAGAGAAAAGAAGGATTTCTTTAGACTCAACAAATTACATATTAGTATGAATTTGGAATCCAAAAAGAAATATTCAATCATATTAACCAAAGTGACCCAACATTAATTTGACTAAATATTCTCAACACAAGTAAACTTATGGAGACTTAATAACTCGACTAGATTATTCACAAGAGAACTCATAATTAATCTAACTGGGGTACACAATTTAACTAGTCACAAAAGTAATCAATTCAATCATTTATACTCACATAAGAAAATCAATGGAGCGATGACTAAGTTAATCATAAAAATAACCAACCCAGTCAATCATGCTCAACACGATAAAAACTTATGGAGTCATAACTAAATAATCACACAAGATGATTAATTTAGTTCAACATGTTCAACATAAAGTACCTTACGGAACAACAACTAAGCTAATCACAAAGCAATCAAATTTTGTTGTTTTAGTGCTCAACATAAGACACTTCATGGAACAACACATTATTTACACAAAAATTGTGGATCGGAGAATCAACCCATACCGTGGAATAAGCAAGGATTCATTCTATGTTTCCATCACTATTTGCACAATGACACACAATAGACATAATCCTTGAATCACAAAAGATTTTAACCTATCTTACATCAATAATTGACAATATAGGCTTAACTTTTGTGTTTTGTCAAAAGCCTGTTCATTCTTTCATCAATATTTGCATATCAATTCACGAACGACTTTACTTTTGACAAAATATGGGACAATTAAGTTCACGGACGTAAACACACATATCCCATCAAAATATTGCAATATATAAAATCAAAAGATTAATACTGCAACCATCATCTTCCAAACAAGTTTAAAATTTAACACAGTAAATCTAAAAACAAGAAGATGAAAACTTTGGACATAGCTATGTGTAATCACAATAATGGCTATTCCAAACACTAGTTATTCTTCTAAACAAAAGAGAAAAAATAGAATATTTATTAGGCTATAAGACCTTTGAAGAATTCTTTATCGTCCCCGAACTCCTTGTCGTCATCAGCCATTGGAACATAAGGTTCATTAAGGTAAAAGTTTATATCAATAAACCTTCTAGGTTACTGTTGTCGAACTAGGGCCTTCTGAATCTCGTGAGTTTTATACACAAAAGCCTTTATTTTCCGAATCTCCTTTTGCAGCTCCTTTAATACTTCAAGAACATCAGAAAACTTCTGAGAATTTGAAGGAACACCTCTTGGCTTCCTCATATTCCTACTTTTTCTTTTCGAGGTTGGAGGCAATGAAGATTTTTCTTTTTCCTTCATGATTGATGGCTTAACAATCACATCTTTTTCATCATAAGACATCATTCTTGGAGTTTCCACGAACATATGGGTTTGTGAGAGGAAATCACAATTAACTCAACAAGTAGTCTTGAGATAAAAATAGGTTTTTAGAGAAGGAAAAGGAATGTAGGGTTCGAACCTAAAACAGGTTCGTAAATGATCAAATCATATCCCTATAAAGAGTAGAATTGTCGATAGTACCCTTTCTTTTGTTTGATAGACAAAACAAACCGAAGAAAAGAAAGAAGAAATAAAACTTTTCTTAAAGCCCGAGAGGTACAAAATCATTGTCTATTTTGATCAGGCACATGAGACAAGATTTTAAAAACAACACAATCAAGTTGCGTTGTGGTGAACAACAATTTGTCCACCAATTTCCTCTTGTGAGGAATCCACAGACCTATGTCTATCAAAATGATTTGACCATACTTTCTTTTCAAATGGTCTTGGTTTTCCTTTGGAAACTAACTTCTTAGACGAAGATAAAATATTACAAACCTTAGCGGTCTTCTGAGCCAGTTTAAGCTTTCTTGCTAAATGATTCACTTTTCGTTGAATTTTGTTGACGTGTCTTTGTTTGTGTTTGAACTTGTAATGCTTCTAGAGTTCATGAAATTTTAATGAACAATATGGGCATGTCATACTTGGATAATAATCAGGCTTCTGAGATGTGTAAGCTTCTAGGCACATAGTGGATCCTGAAATATTATAAACAGAGTTTCCAAGGAAAGGGTCAACTTTTTCTTCCAGAATGGTTGGATTATATTCTGAAAGGATATCAAGATTGATATGTGTATTTCCACAATTATCAAAATCAATATTTTTACCAAGAAGTGCAACACTTGATTTCTCGTCTTCATTAGAGTTATAATTATCAGACATTTCATCAAGGGTTGCGGCAAGACCTTTGTTCTCAGTGTATTTTCTCTGATTTGGGCACTCATTTGCAAAATGACCAAACCCTTTACACTTAAAGCACTGAGGCATATCCTCATCATCAGTTTCATCAATATCCCTGTTTTTAGGAGGAACATGATTATGAGGTTTTACTGATGCCTTAGGCTTATCTCTGGAGAACCGTTTACTTCTCTTCAACAGAAGATCCCTAAACTGTCTTGTGATTATCGAGACTGATTTGTCAAGATCTTCATCTGATGAATCTATCTTAGAGTGATCATCTTCAGAGATATACACTTTTTTACTTTTATCAAGTAATTTAGTGTCCTTCAGTGCTTCGAATGCAACATCCTTAGATTTTGATGAATGTTCATAATCAAAGATCTTAAGCTTTCCAACCAGCGTATTTCTGGAGAGAGTATCAAGGTTATTTCCCTCAACGATGGCATGCTTCTTAGAATCATATCTAGATGGCAGCGATCTAAGAATTTTTATCACAATATCCTTTTCAGGAATAGTCTTACCCAATGCAAAATATACATTAACAATTTCAGACACTTTGTGATTAAAATCATCAAATGTTTCTTCATCTGCCATAAGAAGGTTTTCCCAGTCGAAATTAAGATTTTAAAGTGTAGCTTCCTTTTCACTGGAATTACCTTCGAATACGGTTGCTAAGATATCCCAAGCTTCTTGCGACTTAGTGCAATTAGACACATGGCGCTGGAGATTTGAGGTAATTGCATGTATGATCGCATTCAAACCGTCTGAATTTTGCTTTGCAGCAAGAATTTCGGAAGGGGTGTATTCACCAATATTCTTTGGAACGTTTACGTTTCCAATTTCCACGACGGGAGGATCATATCCATTAACAACATATACCCATGATTGAAAATCATGTGCTTGAAGAAAAGCTCGCATAACAATTTTCCACCATAAATTATTAGAGCCATCGAAGACTGGTGGTACATTTATTGAGATAGCACCTCTGTCCATAGAGTGAGATCGCTACAAACACATAATTATGAGGTCTTGAACGTGTTTGCCTTCTTTGATACCAATTAAAAAAGCGGGGGTCTAACAACCACACCCAATATTCCGATTAGAAATCTGTATGGGCAACTCCGAGTTACTTTCTAGAGAATCAACTAGACTCAATCGATAGAAAATATCTCAAGGAGTTATTATCTCAACATCTCAATTTGATTTACTCAAGCAAATACAATATGCGAGTCTTAATCAAAGAGAGATAACTTGGATGGTACCAAAGACCAATATCCAAGCGTGAATCAATTTAAATCAACAACCAATAAGGTCGGATATTCTAATTGATTGAACAACGCACAAGCCGTATTATTTCAATTATATAAAAATATAATACTGAAAAGAAATAATACAGACACCAGAATTTTGCTAACGAGGAAATCGCAAATGCAGAAAAACCACGAGACGTAGTCCAGATTAAACATACATTGTATTAAGCCGCTACCGACACTAGCCTACTCCAAATTAACTTCGGTCTGGACTGTAGTTGAACCCCAGCCAATCTCACACTAATCCAAGGTACAGTTATGCTCCTCCGCCTCTGATCCCAACAGGATACTGTGCACTTTATTCCGATAGCTGATCTCACCCACAACCAAGAGTTGTTACGACCCAAAGTCGAAGACTTTAATAAACAAATCTGTCGCATACAGAAAAGTCTACAAGATAAATAAATTCGTCTCCCACGAATAAATCTATGAGTTTTGTTCCGTCTTTTGATAAATCAAGGTGAACATGAACTAATCAATAAAACCAGACTCCCATAGAACAGCTCAGTTTTATCAATCACCTCACAATAGTCTTAATCAACGCAGCGAAAAAAGATATTGTGGAATCACAAACGATAAGACTAAGATGTTTGTGATTACTTTTATATCTTTCCTATCGGATATAGAAATCTCAATCCAATTATTAAAATGGTAGTCGTACGATGGAAATAACAAGATCAGATCACACAACTACAAGAAAAGTAGTATCGGCCCGGCTTCACAATCCCAATGAAATCTTTAAGTCGTTAACCTGGTTTTAGAAGAAGAAAACCAAAGGTTAAAGGAGAATCGACTCTAGCTTAGCAAACTAGTATCACACATAATGTGTGGGGATTAGGTTTCCCAGTTGGTAGAGTTCACCCTTATATAGTCTTTCAAATCAGGGTTTGCAATCAATGTTAGCTTGGTAATAAAGCATTCAATATTCACCGTTAGATGAAAACCTTATTAGATACAAGATAATATTTATCAACCATTAGATCGAAAAAATAACTTGTTATACACACATGTACTTGACGATTTTGGGTTTGTGTAATCATACCCAAACTTGTACATTAGTTGGTTCAACACTAGTTAACCAAATGGTTAGCCAAATGATAACTTTCCTATCAACCATATTATTCTTCACCATAACTAGTCCAAATGACTCAAATGAACTAGTTAGAGAGTTGTTCAATTTCTATGAGATCTCATGTACTACAAAAGACACAATTGAAGCAAAAACTATGTGATTCAGTCGAATAAATTCACAAACTATAAAGCCACGGTTTGCAATAGCATTCCTTAGTTTATTAAGATAAGTTCACAAACATCATTTTTAGGCATAACCTACTCAAGTTCGCGGACTCAAGTTAACCGGTTGGAGTTTACAAACTCCATCAGAAATTCTCGGGTCGAGAACTTCCGTCAATTCGCGGACTGAAACTGAGCTACAACGCCAGCTTAAATTCTAGGATTTGAGAACTACGCCAGTTCGCGGACTGAGTTCATGGCTCACGTTCCGGTTTCACTTGATCAACAAGGTTCGCAAACTTCGGTTCAAGCAATAAGGACTTATACATATATTTGTTACCACAACAATGTTTATATCCTCCAATGGTTATATTGTCTAAACTTTCATTTGAATCATTGAAACATTCTCAGAGGGCATTATATAGTTGTTATTCACAAACTATTTTTCGTCAGAGCGATTTCCAAAATGATTGAAACATAACATGACTTTCGTCACTAGGTAAATATGAACTTGGCTAAGGAGAAATCTTTACCAACACATATTTCGAGAAATAGATAGGCGAGATATACTCAGCTCGAAATATCATATGTGTATAATCTTAGCATATATAGTAATACGACTTTTGTCTCAAGATAGGGGATAAAGTAGATAGACTTTTGAGTGATAGATAAGTAAAGTCTCCACATACCTTGTAGTCGATGAAGATCCACTGGTTCTTAGAGTAGTCCTTCATCTTGTATGATGATCGCCATGGAGTTATTGAGCTTAACTACACTTTCTATCCTAGTCTGAGACCTTAGCTATAGTAGACTAGAAATCAAGACTTTATAGTTTTGATCACTAACATTGACAAACATGCTTGAGATAGCAACGCATGAGAGTTCAACCGAGCAATGCTCTAACACTCATCCCTTCGATTTACAAGATTTATTATTTTAATAGATCCGCCAATAAGACGAAAGGAGAAATAACAATATGAATCACTCTCAAGACTATAGCCACATAAATATTATTCTGCATGGTTGATGTAGAGTCTCCGTACAATGCCCTGATAGGCAGACCATAGTTACACGGTATTCTGGGAGTGGCTTCAACTTTTCGTCAATACATCAAATTTCCCTTACCTAAAGGCATCGGAGTAATAAGAGGAGATCCAAACGAGGCAAAAACCTGTAATGAGATTGATGTCGAAAAAATTGAAGAACGCGCAAATAAAATAAGAGATTGGAAAAAAGGAGATACAAGAAGGAAAGCGAAGTGAAAGATTAATGGCTGATGTTTTGAACAAGGGCATAGAAATAAACAAGATTTTTCCTTAGGATACAACCTCCGCACAAGAAGATGAAGATAACAAGTGCGTCAAAAAGAACGAATTCCAGATAGGAGAGCTAGTATTGAGACAAACACCACCGTACCAGAAAAATGGAAATGGAAAGTTGAAGAACGCATGTGATGGACCATACATTGTTAAGAAATATATTAGAAGTGGAATGTATGAGTTGATGGATTGGGGGGGAAAATGAGGAAGGAGAATCTAACCAACCTTGGAACCAAGTGTATTTGAAGAAGTATGGTCCATGCGGTAATTTAAACACAACAGAAGAAATGGTATGTATGCGAACCTAATAAAGCATAAAGGTTGAAGAAAGAAAATAAGTCATCTCAGACATAGAGTTTTTACAATAAGTAGTTATTATGTAGGCGAATAAATGAAGAAAGAAGACATCAGAGTTGTACTAATCAAGAGTATGAATGAAAATGAAAAATTCTTCTTCTTTATATATATCAAAAATTTCGTATAAGAAAAAGGAAAAAAATAATACCTTATAATAATACCTTAATAGAAGGCAACATAAGTTAAAACCTCTAACTAGGGAGGATAGGCATCCAATTATGGCGTGCACCTAGTTCGCATAACAACAAGAGGCAATAATAATACCTAACGCGCGTCATAATTAGGGAAAACCTAGTTAGAATGACTCAGGAGAAATCTACACCGACACTGGAACCTGGGTCATGGAGATTTTGGGTGAAATAAAAGGCCACCCAGCAGAGATGCCTTAGTCGAAAGACTAAGGTAAGAAGGTCACTCCTAAGGAGTGTAGAAACTCGATCAGGGCGACGGGGTACACGGTTGAGTCAAGAGTGCCTGGGGTTTCCGGAGCGTACCTGGACACTCTTGGTAAGTCTTGACTATGATACACTCAGTCCTCAAGAAACCCCACTTAGGGTGTGGTATCGTAACCATAATCCATATCGGCATAGGGACAAGAGGCCACGAACACAACTGATTGTTGGAATTACTGGATGGGAAGATCCCACCCGAACCGGTAGGGGTAAGCTTCCTTGAAGGGGCAGTCAGGGGGAATATAAGGACGACACCCTCTATTAGGGAGATGAATTATGTCAAAAGAAGTTAATATAACGGGGCTATGACTCAAAGGAGAGTATAGGCCTGTCATATTTACGCGTCAATATATCCTGCAGAGACAATAATATGAAAGATGATAAGGAAAAATCAATGGGTTATTGCATGAAAATGTAAAGACCGCCTGCGATTTCGTCGCACAACCACAAATAATACACATAGGCAAAATAAGACCTCTAATTAGAGAGGAAAAATAAGACCACATGAGAAACACATACGGATCTATAAAAATGTAACTAATTAACATTATTTTGCAGGAAAGGAGTTCAAATAATAGAGCGTGCAACATAAGAGAAAAGAGTATGCCACAAAAAAGTAAAGATTAAAGCACATACATAAAGGAATAGAATGACGCACAGACGCGAAAAATAATGGTGCAAAAGTAGCTGAGGAAGAAAAATAAGTCAAATCAAGAGGTAAAATAGAGGGGAAGATATGCATGTACGATACTAAACTAATGATATCTGCGAATATTAACGCATAAATGCATATCCTAATCATCTTGTGACGACTAACAGAGGCAAGAATGGGAATATGCAAACATATAAAGGAATTTTACTCACCACTATATGATAGACTCACGCATATGTTATACATTATTACCAACGCACACGTTATAAATTATTATCAACACATACACAATTACCATTGGAAAAATGCTTTGCTTTCAACTGATGACAAACTGCAAGGTTAATATACGCATGAGTAAAGGAAGAAAAAGAACATACATTGAAGATAAAGAATATACATTCAAGTCTCTAAAGTTTGGGAACAACCAGCGTACAAAAGAAGGATAATGTAATGCAAAGAGCGGAAGAAGACTTTACAAGAAGGGGAAAAGAAATAAAATGGAAAAGAGTCTTCAGAAAATGCGGTTATTTCTTACCCAGATGACTTTCATTATCTTCCAAAGAATGCTCTCCTAATTCTTCCCTAGTCGTCAAGTCATTATCCTCTTCATCGGTGACTTCATATTCCTTATATTCTGCTTCACTATCAGAAATTTTATGATCTTCTTCATTATAAAGAACTTCAGCGAAATAAAAATACGGAAGAGGAATATTATGATCAACATAGATCTTCCATGCGTACTTTTTGACTTATGAATCGCGAAGACGAAGTGCATCTTTATTTAAATTGGAAACGAAGACTATCAATTTCTTCTTTAGTATGCGGTACTTAAAATCCCTAGCTGAAAGCTTGATCTCAACTCCTCAATCTCCTTAAGCCGATTCTTCTCGGATTCTATAAAGAATGACAAGAGTATTAACGACGCGCGAGAGAAAAAACAAAGCATAATATAAAGAAGAAATCATTAAATAAGAATCATGAGCAACCTTCTTTTCCGGAAATAATGGCTTTAACCACTTCAGCATGGAAAAATTCTAAACTAACATTTGTAGCTAAACCTGTCCTAGCATTATCAATAACCCTAGCAGCCCATTCAAACTAATCTTCATTCTGAATAAGCATACGAGAGCGAATCGCATTCTCACGGGAAACCAAGGCGTTCTTTTCACTTATAGCTTGATCTCTCTCTATTTGAGTTTGGAGTTTGACATCATGAAACTCCTTTAAAGCCTGAGCACCCATAAGAACCTCCTTATCCTTTTCACTTATGAGAGCATTCTTTTACGCCTCAAGATACTTAATTTTCTTCTTGTAATTGTATATGCGGTGTTTAAAACTATTATTCACAGATAACATGTTCCTATGTCCGCGTTTAAGAATTTCATATTTTGACTTGAGTTCCTCGTATTAAAAGTCCTTAATCTGTCATCTGAGGCGTTACTCAAGGAAGCATTAAGATGATTTAGAAGAATTTCATCCTCAATAGGATATTTAATTGCCTCGTCGGTTAGGTTATAGATCTATGCAAAGGAAAGCGATTAAAGGGAGGTGACGCGAAGATGTTAGGAGGAAGAGGGGAATAAAACACATACCGATAAGTTGCTCATTCCTATGCGGAGAGCTATCACGCGATTAGATCTAGAAAAATAATCTCCTCTGAGCTTAATATTTTCCGCTTCCAGAGCACGAATATTTCTATATAAATCGTTAGTGACCGGATAGGACATACGAGCACTCTGCATCAACAACGAGTAAACAACAAAGTGAATAAAAGGCATAAAAACATAATGAAGGATAAACGCACCAAAAGGAAACTTAACAAAGATCCAAGTGCGAACTAAAAATTTGGGCTTAACGCATAGGTAACTCCTCTTAAAGACTCATGACTCAACGAGGGAGCATCACGAATTTTAGCAACCGCTTCACATGTGCGAGTCAATGTATCATCATTAATGGCAGAGAAAGAGTCAGAGAAGATACTCGACAACTGCCCCATAGAAGATGTGGACGCGGAGTTGTCATGAGAAATAAAAGCATCATCATCAGAATGAGAGTCTAAAGGAACTGGAGAAGATGCCTTCCACTTCTTAGGAGGATGTTGCATACCAACTCCTTACCATAGTATTTTCCTTATTTAACTAACTAGTTAGTTTCCTTGTTTAGTTATGTTTCTTAATTAGGTAAGTAGTTTTTCTTAATGGAAAAGTATTGAGTAGTTATAAATACTCAACGCCTGAGTATTGTAAGGACACAACTTAATATACAAAACTCAGTTCTTAATTGCTTCACAGCACTGGTTAATCCCCAGTAAAAAGGATTTTTATCTTAGGGTTCTTATATTTGAGTTCTTAACTGGTTGTTTCGGTCTAGAACCCTAACATCTGGTACAGAGCAGGTTTGATATATTCTCAGAATTTTAGCAATTTTTTTTTTATCATGACAATTGCGGAGTTAACAACCGAGGTTACTGGTTTGAAGGATGATATCAAACAATTAGCTACAGGTATTAGAGATGAATTCAAAGAGTTGATCACTAACCTAACTAAGCAGCAGCAAGATGATATGACAAAAGACGAGATTAAAGAAGGTGAGGCTCGAGCAAATCGCAAAGAGGAGATGCAAGCCTTAACAACTGCGATGACAGACGCCATCACCAATGCTCTTGGTACAGGAAGAACCGGAAATCAACGCATGGGCAATGGTAATAATGGAAATGGCAATGGCGGTAATGGAAATGGCAATGGTAACGGTGGTGGTACCAATCCGCTTATTCGTCCAGGATCAATCAACATGAAATTTCCAACTTTTGGCAGATTTAATCCCGACCAATTGGATTTTTCAAGCGAGAAAGATTTTGACCTTTATTCAATCCATGCAGATTTACAGATTCAAGTGGTTGCTGGCCATCTGACTGATGATGCGAATTCTTGGTATCGTTGGTTTAAAGCATCAAATCCTACACCATCCTGGATAGAGTTCTGTTCTCTAATTCGTGAGAGGTTTGGGGATCACAAGTTTATCAATCCACATATTGCATTAACAAATCTGTCTCAGTCAGGTACTGTTCACCAACTAATATCTGAGTTTGAGGAGTTATTGAATTTTGTCCACGACCTTCCTACACAGTATCTAGTTGATCTATTTATCATTGCTTTAAGACCGGATATTAGCACTGGTGTTCGTTTATTTGAACCCAAGACATTAGCTAAAGCTTTCAAAAAAGCAATCCAACAGGAATATAATATTCTGGATGTTTCTTCTATCTCCAAACCATATCGTTCAAATCCTCATCGCGCCACAAAAATTTCTAACACATTATATACCAAATATGTTTTGCCTACTGGAGTTAAACGATTAACCTGGGATGAACAAAAGAAGAGACGCGAGCAGGGACTTTGTTTCAACTGTGATGAGTTATATAAACCTGGTCACTTATGTGTTAAACCAAGGTTATTGATTTTGGAGATGGCTCCAGATGGTCATGATAGTGAAGCTCACGATGTTGATAGCCATATTCAGTTTTTGGATTCGGATAGTTTGTTTCAACAGAATGACAATGAACCAATTATTTCCTTAAACTCCTTAATGGGATCTACTTTTCCAAACACCATGAGAGTTACAGGGTATCTGAAGGCTAAACCAATCACAATCTTGGTTGATTCTAGAGCTACACATAATTTTATTCACCCAACCATTGTCAAGCAATATGGTCACAATATTTTATCAGATTCTTTTTTACGTGTAACTGTTGGTGATGGAGGTACATTAAATACACATGGAGCTTGTTTTAACGTGCCAGTTACTCTCAATAACTGTACTTTTCTAGTTGATTTTCATCTTCTGGAAATCAGCGGTTGTGATGTTGTGTTAGGAGTACAATGGCTGAGGACTTTGGGAAAAATCTCTTGGGATTTTAACAAACTCACAATGTTATTCAAGTTCAATAACGAAGACGTGGTGTTACAAGGAAATAATTCTTCAGTGATGTTTTTAGATGCAGCTCCAATGTATTTGATTGTCAGTGCAGAGAGACTTATGATTTTACTTTGCAATTATCATCCCAGACACAATATGCTTTTCCTATTTCGGTAGTCCCTCCCAACATTCAACAGTTGTTATTTGAATACGAAGATATTTTCAAGATTCCAACTGTTCTCCCCCCTGAAAGACTTCATGACCATCATATTCCGTTACTTCCTGGCTCTTCTCCTGTCAATGTGAGACCATATCGTTATCCTCATTTCCAGAAGGATGAAATAGAAAAGATGATCACTGAATTGCGACAGGATGGTTTTATTCGCCCGAGTTAGAGCCCTTTTTCATCTCCTATCTTAATGGTTCGCAAGAAAGATGGTTCATGGCGAATGTGTGTGGATTATCGAGCTTTAAATAAGATAACTATCAAGGACAGATTTCATATACCTATGGTCGATGAATTATTGGATGAGTTGCATGGAAAAACAGTTTTCTATAAATTGGATTTTCGTTTTGGTTATCATCAGTTTCGAGTGCATGCTCCTGACATTCCAAAGACAGCTTTTCGAACTCATGATGGACATTATGAGTTTCTTGTGATGCCTTTTGGACTCTCCAACGCGCTAGCAACTTTTCAAAGTTTTATGCATCACATTTTCAGACCATATTTCAGAAGGTTCGTACTAGTCTTTTTTGATGATATTTTAATTTATAGTAACAACCTAGAAGATCATGCCCACCATTTATCTTTGGTGTTTGATATTATTCGAACCAATAAGCTGTTTGTCAAAGAATCAAAATGTGATTTTGCACAAAGCTCCATTGGGTACCTAGGTCATGTTATCTCTTCTGAAGGAGTTTCAGTCGAACAGGAGAAGATACAATGTATTATGTCATGGCCTGTTCCTACAACAATTAAGGCATTACGAGGGTTTTTGGGTTTAGCTGGTTACTATCGTAAATTTGTTAAAGATTTTGGAAAAATCAGTGCACCCTTAACTCAATTACTCAAGAAGGATGCTTTTCTTTGGAGTGATAAGGAAACCACTGCTTTCAAACAATTACAGCAAGCCTTAACCATGACACCAGTTTTAATACTTCCAGATTTTTCAAAGGAATTTTTGTTGGAATGTGACGCTTCTGGGAATGGTCTGGGAGCAGTGTTAATGCAATCCGATAGACCAATTGCTTACTACAGTAAACCACTCTCTGGTAAGAATTTAAATTTGTCCATCTATGACAAGGAGATGCTTGCCATTGTTTCTGCAGTTCACAAATGGCGTACTTATTTACTTGGAAGACATTTTAAGATTTATACAGATCATCAAAGTCTCAAGTATTTTTTGGATCAAAAGCTATCTTCTATGGAGCAACAAAAATGGTTGTCAAAGTTATTGGGTTACGATTATGAGATTGTTTTTCGTAACGGCAAGGAGAATATTGCAGTGATCTTGTTGTCTCGACTTCATGGCTCTTTTTTACTTCTCTCTGCGCCTATTTTCTCTGGTCTTGCTGAAATTATTAAGGAATTCCATGATGATCCTGACTTGGGTCTTCTTATTGAACAGCTGAATGCTAATACTCTTTGTAAGCCAAATTTTACTTATATAGAGGGAGTTTTACGCTATAAAGGACGTTTGGTAGTAACTTCTTCTTCAGCATGGTGCATTAAAATTCTTGAAGAATTCCATTCTAATCCCATTGGTGGGCATTCGGGATTTTTACACACTTACAAGCGCCTACAACATAATTTTTACTGGAAAGGTATGAAAACTGCAGTTAAAACTTTCATTCCTCACTGCGATATTTGTCAGCGCAATAAAGCTGAAGTTGTATCCCCTCCAGGATTATTGAGTCCTCTCCCTATACCGGCTGATATCTGGTTAGATATATCGATGGGTTTCCACTTTCACATCGCAAAAACTCTGTTCTTGTGGTAGTGGATAAATTATCTAAATATGCCCATTTTATTGCACTCTCTCATCCTTATTCTGCCAGCTCTATTGCTGAGATTTTTGTGCGCGAAATTGTGCGTTTGCATGGCATGCCGCGAAGTATTGTAAGTGACCGTGATCCAATCTTCATGAGTAATTTTTGGGAAGCATATTTTTCTTTACAAGATACAAAGTTATGTCGAAGTTCTGCGTACCATCCACAATCCGATGGACAAACTGAAGTTACAAATAGAACTTTAGAATGTTATTTGCGTTGTTTTGCTGGAACCAAACCAAGTGAGTGGTCAAGATGGTTGCCGTGGGATGAATGGTGGTACAACACGAGTTTTCATTCTGCAATTCAGATGACACCATATCAAGCAGTTTATAGTCGGTTGCCTCCAACAGTATCATCTTATTTACCAGGGTCCACATCTGTTAATGCTGTTGATACTACACTGCGAGCTAGAGATCATACTTTAAATTTTTTGAAATCACACTTACAAGCTGCTCAAGTGCGAATGAAGAATTATGCTGATACTCACCGTACTGAGAGGAGTTTTTCGGTGAATGACTTGGTTTTTCTTCGCCTGCAGCCTTATAGGCAAACCACAGTTGCAACTCAGGCTTACTCTAAGCTTTCTCCTAAGTTTTACGGACCCTTTCGTATCCTTGAAAAAATTGGTGCAGTTGCTTATAGGTTGGACTTACCTACTTCAAGTCGTATTCACCCAGTGTTTCATGTTTCACAGCTGAAACCAAAACTTGATTCTTCTGCTCTTGTGGATACCAATTTCCCAATTACAGTGGATTATGATAAGTGGGAACCAGCTAAAGTTTTGGAGCGAAATATGTTCAAGAAAGGTACTCATGCAGGCACCAAATGGCTAGTTCAATGGGAAGATCATCCAGTGGAGGAAGCTACTTGGGAAGATGCTGATGACCTTCTCTTGCGATTTCCAGATTTTGATGCTTGAGGACAAGCATTCTTTCAAGGAGGGTGGGATGTTGCATACCAACTCCTTACCATAGTATTTTCCTTATTTAGCTAACTAGTTAGTTTCCTTGTTTAGTTATGTTTCTTAATTAGGTAAGTAGTTTTTCTTAATGGACAAGTATTGAGTAGTTATAAATACTCAACGCCTGAGTATTGTAAGGAAACAACTTAATATACAAAACTCAGTTCTTAATTGCTTCACAACACTGGTTAATCCCCAGTAAAAAGGATTTTTATCTTAGGGTTCTTATATTTGAGTTCTTAACTGGTTGTTTCGGTCTAGAACCCTAACAGAGGATTATGAGAAGTGGGCTTAGAGACAGTTTTCTTACCCTTACACTTAGAAGGAGGAACACCATCCTTAGAACCCTCAGCATCACCAGCCTTCAAATACACGCATGATGAGAGATAAGAAATAAAGGAACAATATTGTTAAAATTAAACAAATAGTATTTCTTACTTCATTATTGCGCGAATTTGACGCCTGTGACGCATTTCTATTATCCTTCCTTTTCTTCTTCGCAATATGAAACCAAAGGAAATAATAAGGGAAACGAAGAACAAAAGAAAGGAAAGAAAAAGAAAAATAAAGTTAAAGGTAGCGTACCTCATCTTCTTTCTCTGGCCATTTAAATTCTCAGGGTTTGTAAGTGGCAAACTTCTCAGGAAGAGGAAGAAGTGACTCATCAGCACCCTTACCAGTGATGTAAGGACCTTCAAGAACATTAGGATATTCTACCCAATGAGTATCCTTTGAATGACATGCAGAGTCATTAGCTGGATTATGAAAATCAACATCCCGCGTGATCCTCTTGTTCTCTGCGATACCATCCTCTCTCATCAAACGAATTCCCCACCGATATTGATCATTTTTTACGATAATGACATCGTAGTTGGTAAAGAAATTCTCCACTGTGTATTCTTCCTTGTTGAAAGGTTTCTTACACTTGGGATATGAAGATTCCAATCCAACCGCACGACGAGAGTATTCAACCATTATCCAAATACATTCGCCGCTTAATTAGAATATGCCGAAAATCTCGCATCAGACATAAGCTCATAAAAAATAGGAATTTGAGGGTCATAAAGGGGAATGGGAAGACCAGCTGAAAGTTGGCCAAGCGAAATGATGATTTTCTGATTACCCCATTGATAGAGCGAAAATCATTCAGGTCTGATCACAAAAGTGGGTTCTGATCCAGGAGGGACTGATAATATGAAACCCTTACGCCCAAATTTGTCTTTCAATCTAGCGAATTCTTTAACATTTTTCCAGCCGGATTTAAGACACATTATTAGAATGGGAATGGAAAATGAAGATTTAGTAAGGAAAATAATCAATCAAAAAGATGATGAGGAAAAACAAAGTTCGAAAGAAAGAAAAAGCAAGAAGAAAATAAAAGGAGAACGTGAAATAGAAATGAAGGAAGAACAATCAAAAATTGGACAGAAATAGATGAACAGCGGCAAAAGATGAAAGTTGCAGAGAAAGAAAAACTTGAAGGAGAGAAAGAAAGCATATTGAAGTGAATAAAGGATTCTATTTCCTTTTCCCAAGATATCCTTCTTTATAGACGCATTAATGACAAGCTAGATACGAAGAGGCGGTTATGCAGACTCTCCAAGGGACGTGTCGAATGGTGAATGGTGAAAGCAACATGTGTGGATTACCATGCCGAGATCCCGGATCAATGTCAGCTAAAAGGAATACGAATAGATGAATTGGTGCAGAAAAATAACAAACTAGGGTTTCTCATACCGCTCATTCTCTCAAAAGAACGATATGAGAAGAGGGAAAATGTGGTTGCAAAATACCGCACACTCATTTGGTAGATGTCGTATGAATATGTCATATTAATAGGCTAATGAAAAGTTTTACCCTGGGCTAATCTATAGTTATATGAATCTGTTGACCCTCACCTCCGTCACTGTTGTTTTAGATCCAAGTTTTAACCTAGAAACTAAAAGGAAACCCAAGATGAGAAGAAAAAAAGGTAGGAGGGAGTCAAGAGAAGACTTTTCTTGTATGTTTTTATAGACAAAGAATAATTAGTGGAATACGTGGCGTGTGGTTTCTCATTTTTGCATAGACATATAGTTTATTTTGAACTAACTAGAATTTTGACCTGGGCTTTTCCATTTTTTTCTTACGAATAAACTGGCTAATAAAGAGTTTCTCATATTTTGGGGGTTGCAGCCTGAGTAAGCCACCCCCAGTACCGTCCCTGCTTCCAACTACACTGAAAACTACCTTGGTTTGCAGTTTCAAGATTGCATAAAATTTGTGAGAGTCTGAGGTTGAACTTGTTCACGAAGATAAAGGGTTTCATCCCATATATTTAAGAGAGAGAGAGTTATTTGCTTCCCAAGTTAGGGTTTCATCCCATATATTTTGTATTTGATCCATCCTTAAATAAAATGATTTAGAGTTCTTCCCAGGATATCTTGACTAGAGTTACTAGATTCGAAAAGGGTGTGGTTGTAGGATTTCCTGCAACCAGTGACGGAACCAGGAATTTGTGTTCGGGTGGGCTAAATTATTTTTTTTCGTACACCCAGATTATAGCAATCTAAATGCCTCAAATATAAACACAGTGATAAAAGCACTGCATGTTGCTTATCATTATCTGTATAGTAAGGTTCAGCTCAGTGACAATATCTAAAATTGCGAAGACAATATATATAATAAAAATAAATATTATTATCTGAAATGCGGCCGAAGGCCGGCCGAATTTTTGAATTTTTAAAATGTTACTTCTATATCTTTGTATGGTTTTCAAATCAGTTCATGAAATTAAAAACCGATAATCAGGACAGTTAAAATGTCAAATTTTTGTCATTGTTTGTGAAAAGAAAAGAAAAGAAAAGGGGAGAAATATTATGTAATAGATTTTGATATTTGGGCTAATTTTTAATTTACGTATGCATGGACCAAGTTTTAGAATATTTGGAAACAACATGGGTAAATTGTGATGGAGTGGGAGTAAATTTTACCGTTGAATTTGATTTCTAAGCACTAACCGAAACAGAAGAGGACGCAAAAGTTTAAAAAAAGAAAAAAATGCAACATAACAATAAAATTGGTAGATGTCGTATGAATATGTCATACTAATAGGCTAATGAAAAGTTTTACCCTAGGCTAATCTATAGTTATATGAATCTGTTGACCCTCACCTCCGTCACTGTTGTTTTAGATCCAAGTTTTAACCTAGAAACTAAAAGGAAACCCAAGATGAGAAGAAAAAAAGGTAGGAGGGAGTCAAGAGAAGACTTTTCTTGTATGTTTTTATAGACAAAGAATAATTAGTGGAATACGTGGCGTGTGGTTTCTCATTTTTGCATAGACATATAGTTTATTTTGAACTAACTAGAATTTTGACCTGGGCTTTTCCATTTTTTTCTTACGAATAAACTGGCTAATAAAGAGTTTCTCATATTTTGGGGGTTGCAGCCTGAGTAAGCCACCCCCAGTACCGTCCCTGCTTCCAACTACACTGAAAACTACCTTGGTTTGCAGTTTCAAGATTGCATAAAATTTGTGAGAGTCTGACAGAGGTTGAACTTGTTCACAGTTACAGCCAAACAAATTTCTCCACAGAAAGGGTGGAAGTTTAGCTAGAGGTTCCAATCATAGTGCAACGTTATCGCCGCCTCTTCCAAAGTGGATGTAGATCATCATCTTGATCGAACCACTATAAATCCTTAATGCTTGTGTGTGTGTCTCATTTACATTTGTTTTCATTTCTATTTCAATTGAGGTTCATGTTCATTTTTTTCCCGACGAATCTAAAAGTGCCTTCCCAGAAGAAGTACAACGGATTCTGTTAGGTTGCTGTAGGTTTGCCTTTGGCCAATTTATGAGGGCAATTTCTCCTTGAGTGGCCCTTTACATGGGGCTGCCTCTTTATTTGTAGTACAATCACAGAGAAATGAAGCAGAAACTTTTAAACTTTACAATTTGCAACTCATCTTTACACCTTATTGACATCTACACTGACAGGTGGTGATGTTTAACTTTCATATGTAAATTCAGTGAATCTATGACAATCTTTGGTTTGCATCTCACAAAAAAGCAACAACAGGTCAGTGTAGAGAATGATGCAAAAAAAACTTTTAAACTTCACAATTATCAACTTATGTACAGTTTTGGCCTTTTTCCCGACGAATCAAATGAATTCAGGTTTGCCTTTGGCCAATTTTGCAATTTCTCCTTGAGTGGCCCTTTACATGGGGCTGCCTCTTTATTTGTAGTACAATCACAGAGAAATGAAGCAGAAACTTTTAAACTTTACAATTTGCAACTCATCTTTACACCTTATTGACATCTACACTGACAGGTGGTGATGTTTAACTTTCATATGTAAATTCAGTGAATCTATGACAATCTTTGGTTTGCATCTCACAAAAAAGCAACAACAGGTCAGTGTAGAGAATGATGCAAAAAAAACTTTTAAACTTCACAATTATCAACTTATGTTTACACAAATGAATGATCAACGTTGCTAATGGGGGCACCGATTTGCTTGGGGTGTACTAATCCTATGCTTCAAGACTGTATAAAAATTGGCACACCCCTAGACAAATTGGTACCCCTATTAGCAATATATATATAGATGGATTGACGATGCCTAGATTATGCCTCCACCTTACATACAACTTGTTTAATGTATATACAAATGAATGATCAACGTTGCTAATAGGGGCACCGATTTGTTTGGGGGTGTACTAATCCGATGCTTCATGATGTTTTTTCTTCATATAAAAATTGGCACACTCCTAGACATATTGGTGCCCCTATTAGCAATATAGATGGATTGACGATGCCTAGATTATGCCTCCACCTTACATACAACTTGTTTGGCTCGATAAAAACGCCAAAAAAATAATGCGTCCCCTGGTACGCAATCACCCAACAACGCACCGAACAAAAAGAAAGACACGATAATTGGTCCTTTTCAGCCGACAACATGTGTTAGCAGGCAAACACCCACCAATTTTGACGAACAGTCTTCCAACTTTCCTCTACGCGTTTCTTTGGGGTCCAATCCCCAATCCCATCACCGCCCTCCACGCTCTAAAACTGACCTCCCCAGCGCCGCTATAAAGTCCCACCATCTCATTTCCTCATTTCTCATCTCCAAAACAAAACAAAAAAAAAAAATCATTTCTCAAATTTACTCAAATTCATGTCTCAGAGAGACAAAGAAGAAACAGAAATGAAGGTTTCTGAATCTCTATCACTTTGCATCAACAACTGTGGGTTTTCAGGTAATCCGGCTACAAAAAACATGTGTCAAAGTTGTTACAAGATTTCTACCGGGATGATGACACAACCGGCAGGTGCAGCTATGACGTTTTCCGGCAAAGAAAAGGCTAGATCTAGCTTCGTAAGGTTGCCTGAACGTCCGGAGCGATCGGATTATCAACGACGAGATCTGATTACAGAAGATAAGAAAGAAATTGATGATGATCAAGCGAAGGTTGATACGGAGACGATTAAGGTTGTTGAGAAGAAGCAAGAGGTGAATCGGTGTTCCGGTTGCCGGAGGAAAGTAGGATTGACCGGATTTAGGTGTCGTTGCGGCGATATGTTCTGTTCGGAACATAGATATTCCGATCGACATGATTGTAGTTTTGATTATAAAGCTGCTGGTAGAGAGAGTATTGCTCGGCAAAATCCTGTTGTTAAAGCTGCTAAGATTATTAGACTCTAAATTACTAAATTAATTTACAAAAAAAAAAAAAAAAAAAAAAAAATGTTGTTGAATTCAAATTTGATTATGGATGTCGGTTCGTGATACATGAATATGATTATGCCATCACTTTTATCATGATTAACTGATTGATTTGATCATTAGATGTGGAAACATGAATGCATAAAATAAAATTGCTTGTTCTCTTTTATTTTCCCTCATGGCAAGTGCTCTTGGACCCTCTGCTGCTGGATGGGTAATGGCTCCTGCAAATAAAAAATAGCATTAGGAAATTAAACAGAGGGGCAGTGTGTTAAAATGAAAACGATGAACAAACTATCCTGCAACAGATGATCAGGACAACCCGGCTTTGGGATGTAACTGGACCCAGATTTTGGTTGTGGAAGACAACTGAGAAAAAATGTCCTGCACTTTCAAGGTCAAAATTGCATAAGCCACGATTCGAAGGAACCACAATATCTCAGATACATCTGGATGTCAACTTAGAACTTATTGCGGGACCTTTGGCTAAACTAGACTTCAAGCTTGGAATGTCTTACTCGACCTGTTGCTGAATTAGACTCCAAGCTTCTCCAAAGGCAACTCAGAATCAAGATCCGACTTCCTAAATTTTGGAGCTATAGCATTGCTTTTGGAACAGGACAACTGAATAACATTCAGAAAGCTGTTATGCCAGAGGAGCAGTTTAGTCTATTAGGGACCTAAGACTCTCCTGTGACAGTCATTGCAGAATGCCGACTTGTGCATGACATTGGGGTTAACAGCTAAAGCCGTTTTCTCAAATCAGAGAAATTTAGACTTGTAATGTGAGGCTTGGAGATCACACTATTCTGAGGTTTGAATATTGTCGCCTCCTCAGACCCAACAGGTTCATTGGGTAAACTCAGAAAGGTTTATCACAAGGGTTTGGGTTGGATTCACAGCTTAGATCGGCAGGTATACATCGCTTCTAGCAGCTTAGTGATATTCATTCTCTGTTCTTTTTATCACAGTCAAGAATTAGGCCTTCCTAGAGAATATCTATCACTCATTACAGTAGAGTTTCTGAAACAATATTCAAAGGGTGACTAAAAGATTAATACCCAATGAAAGCTTTAAAGCTAATATATATGCAACTTGAGAAGAGTTGAGGACTGGAAATTCAGATAGAGAAGCTTCTGTGCTGCAACTATAAACCCTGGCTTGCAATGTTAAAGCAATTGCAGATTTCGGGTACTTTCAAATTTGCCTGAAAATACTTTATGGATTACAAGGTGTTGAAATTCGCAAAAGACTAAAGAATGAATGGACGAGTAAAAAGAATCCAAGAACGATAACAGTATGTCAATGTGATAGGAAGAGCGAAAAGCGCTATCACGTGGAACATAATATTACCAACCTCTTCTTACAAACTGAGCTTTCATAAGTCATAATCAAGTCACTGGCAAAAAGTATGACAATATATGTTCAGTTTCTAACTTCATCAGCTTAAAAAGTGCACCAGAAACCGAAGTCATAAAGAGACTACAATTTCACATATACAGACTCATGAGATAACATGTTTTAACGGAAAATACTTAAAACACATATGTGTACCTCATCAAGCTTCTCTTGTTGCCAACTGAAAGAACTCCACCTTTTCCCATAGCTACGTCACTAATCGGCACGGCGGCCTAGAATGCGCTCTGAGTTTTCTGTACAAGCTCAAACATAATTTCTGTAAATTAACAGAACATAAAACCCATAAACATATTAGCCTCACAAATGTCCCATAATAGCTTTTTTAATTTGTAAGTCGAAGGAACAAAAAGAGGCAAGTAAAGAAAACAAATATTCAAGCTAACATGTTACTTAAAGCCAAAAACAAACCTAAAAAAATCCTAAAGATTCTTCAACTCATCCGCAGAAAGAGTGTTTACTAACAAGGATACAACACAATCACTCGGAACAAATTCTCTTTCCAGCATCTTGCAAAGAAATTGCAATGCCTTGTCAATCTCTTTTGCTATCAGAAAACCACTGATGATGGTATCATATGCTCTAGCATCTAGCAAACATCCATTTTCTTCCATCTTCTTAATTAACGCGTTAACCTCTGGTAACATCTTGTTACGAAATAGGCCTGTGATCATTGCAGTATATGTTACTACAGTAGGCACCAATCCTTTTCTTGGGATATCATTAAAATGTCTTCTTGCATCTTCCAGCTTGCCAATGTGACAAAAACCGCTAATAAGAATAGAGTACATTTCTATATTAGCTGAGACCCCAATACTCTCCAAGGATTCAAACAATTCTATTGCTTCCTCCAATTTTCCGTTCTTGCATAATCCATTCAACACTGCATTACACACAACTTCATCTGGAGATTGACCAAAAACTTGCATCTCATTAAACAAATTCTTTGCTGTCTTCATTCTTCCATCTCGGTATAGCCCTGCTAATAGTGTAGTGTAAGTAAATGTTGTAGGTTTCAATCCCTTTTGTTTCATTTTCTTGAATAGCTGCATAGCTTCATCCATTTTATGATTCTTGCCATACCCGTCAAGTAACACATTGTAATGGAATTCCTCTGGCTCCAGGCCCCTATCCACCATCGAGTCAAATAGTTTAATCGCTTCCTCCAGCCGACCTACCAAACATAGACCGTCCATCATTGAATTATAGGTAATATGATCAGGTGGGATGTTTATCTTGTCCATCAATATGAATAACCCCCAAGCATCTTCCATCATACCATCTTTACAATGTGAATCTATTAATATATTAAAGGTTATTCTATCGGGTAAAATCCCTCGATACATCATTTCATCAAAATATCTTCTTGCTTCTTTTTGTTGACCATGTACACAATGACCATGAATCATAGAATTATAACTTACTATATATCTCCAGAGATTCCTCTACCAACCATCTCGTCAAAGAGCCTCTTTGCCTCATCCAGTCGGCCTGGATTGGAAAGTCCATTGATCAGAGAATTGTAAACAACTACATTGGGTGTAACATTCAAATCTCTAAGCATTTCGGAGAAGAGAACCAAAGCTTTGTCAACTAGACCTCCTTTGCAAAGTGCATCTATAATGGCACAATATGAAACAACATCAGGTCTGCAGTTCCATTTCAACATGTTGTTTTTTAACTGAAGAGCACGACCCACCTGATCAGATCTACACAGCCCATGTATAAGAGAATTACACGTCATAGGATTAGGTTGAATACCCGTCTGAGTCATTTTGTTGAACACTTTGAATGCGAAATCAATCTTCCCCTGTAGACACAACCCTTTAATCAGTGTAGTAAAAGTGACTGTGTCAGGATGATAACCTCTCTTCAATATCACTCCAAGCAAACAAAACCCATGATCAACTGATAAAAGTATTTCAAACCATCATCAAGCTTCTTAATCCTTCCAGATTTACACTCGTCCCTCACAAAACTCTCAAGTTGTGATATGTTGTAACCTGATCCATAATAATAATATCTCACAGATTTACTGTGTAGAAGATGACAATGATCGGAGAATACCTTAGTAAGTGGCAACAATTTCTTATGCCCAGAATTCATCGCTTCTTTCTTCTTCTGGTTGGTAACTCCGTCTTTTAGAATTTCTTCTGAAATGGGCTTTCACTTGGACACAAATAAGCCCAATAAGTTTCAATCTACAATCAAACCATTTTACCCATCCCAAAATGTTCCTTTGATTAATGTTTTCAACTCCTGTAAGTCGTAAAGAACAAACAGATCAATAACTGTAAGATGTGAATATCATTTATTTTGCCAGCTTTTAAAAATCGAATCACATGACAATTCTGAAGTTACAAAAGAAGCTAACAAAATTACAGGGTGCATTCTTTGAAAATTGTAGCCGTGGAGAGCTTTGATGTCGGTAGCCAACTCCAGGAAGCTTGCAAATTTCCACTGAACATGATAAGATCAAGCACTTCCACAAAAAAATACAACAAAGCACCACCCAGTTTTGCGATGCAACTGGACCCAGATTTCAGTAATGAAAGAACAGTGGAAAAACAAAACGTTTGGCACTTTCAGCTCCAAACTGCATATGCCGCGATGCACGGGAACCATCTCTTCCGCAGACCTTCTCTTATAGCTAGACCATCACCATATAACATGCCTTTGTTGCCAAAGCTTGAGATGTTAAGTGACAATCAAGACAGAGAGTATGGAAGACATATACCAGCATACATTGCTAAACAACTCCACTCAATTGGTAACACATCCTTAACAGCCAACTGCTCTCAGAGCCTTCTGTTGGATGGCTAATGGCTCCTGCAAGGATTAGACTAAGCATTATGACACATTGAAAGCTAGCTTTGAACCTAATATATATGCAACTTAAGAGATAGAGAAGGGTTTTATGGCTTCATAAACCCCATCCTAAAACCTGGCTTGAAATACCAAAGCAATTACAGATTCCGGGAATTTCAAAGATTTCCTGAGATACCGTATAGATTACAAGGTGTTGAAATTTGTAAAACACTAAAGAAGGAATGGACAAGTAAAAAGAATCCAAGAAAGATAACAGTAGTCAATTTGATAGGAAGAGAGGAAAACGTTATTAGTGATTACGTGAAAAATAATATTGTACCAATCAAACCAAGACACGGGCAAAAAGTATGACAATATATGTTTCAACACTAAAGTTATAACTTCAACAGCTTAAACAGTGCACCAGACCCAAGTCATAAGAATACAATTCCACATATACAGACTCATGAGAGTTTTTTTTTGTTTGACTATAGCTACAATACTTAAAACAAAGCTGTTGAGGGGAAAAAAAATCGAATATACATAAGCAGATATGTGTACCTCATCAAGCTTCTCATGTCACCAACTAAAAGAACTCCACCTTTTCCCGTAGCTACATCTCTAATCGATGCAGCAGACTAGAATGCCCCCCTGAGTTTTCTGGACAAGCACAAACTTTATCTACATGAATGAAATTCAACTGGAAGTGCAAAACTCACCCTAAAAAAACAGAATATAAATCCCATAATTAATATTCAAAAGCTAACGTGATATACTAATGACTATGAGAGGACTATGCCGATGCACATTTGTGGTAATTTTTAAGGCCTCCAACAGCTGGAAATTGTGCAAGCTTATATAAGGTCCTAGATCATGCAAAGAAGAAACCAAGATTGCACCAAAAAACGAAACCTACCTAAGCTTATTATCAGAAATGCAAGCAAATGGCAACCTAAAAGCAGCACTTTACAGTATAATTATACCTGTAAAACTAACAGTCACATGTACTTCAATGAATTTTCTCCATTACAGATTTAGTTACCATTGAACTTGCATTAATTGAGTAAGCGGTCCATAAGGAAGACTATAAACGAGATATTACAGTATAATTATTCAAATAAGAAACCAACTCGACTAAAGGCGGACCAATATGGCTAGTCGAAATCTAGATCCTTACGTCGACAACATCTAAACCCTAGATCTAGGAATGCTGAACCTTTTTGGAAACAATGGGTTCCACCTGAATACCATGAACCACTAATGACTAATAGACACAAATGACTTGATTGGACTCACATTGATTTGCGCTTGGAAAAACACAAATCCAAATGTAAGCCTAAATCCAGTCCTGTACTATGTATGAATCAACTATTAGTAGTTCATGGCATTCAGGTGGGACCCATCATTTCCAAAGAGGACCAACATTTCTAGGGTCTAGGGTTTAAATGTTCTCTACATAAGTGTCCATATTTAAAATAGCCATATTAGTACATCTATAGTCGAGGCGGCAAGAAACCACATAAAGGACCAAGTAACTACTCCACCTTTGACAATCAGTTTGACTGATAAAGAGGACATCAGATGAGATCCTTGTGGTTTGTAATGAAATGGGTCACAAAGAACAAAGGATATTAGAATCCCAAGATTCCAACCTACCCAAAAAATAGAAATACAGTTTTCTGTTCCGAGATATAATACACGCACCTATTGTGTACGCTCTGTTAAGGGTCATAAACTTACGGAATTTACAAAGACTCGTTTAGGTGATATCATGGTAAAGATGAGCTCGGTATTCACACATAAATAACACCCAGACAGATTTAAAACAAATTCTGCATGGCTCTATAGCATAAATGACATATTAAAGGTAACAAATTGCATATGCAATGACAATACAATTTCACTATCTAAATGATAACAGAATGAATCACAAAATTATAATTGTGCAAATGTCAAGCACCTTCAGGAGAGTGGGTATTCTACCGCGCGTAACCAAAGACAATTGTGTGCCTTGTAAGCTTTTGAGTTCGACATGTTCTAGAACATTCATGTGGTGAAACCCAAGTCATTCGAAGTAATTTAAGCCTATAACACAGAACATTTTAATGATTACAAAAGACACTTTCTAAGCTGTACAATTCTATTTTTGCACAGATCAGATGAGTTTTCACAAAAAGACACTTGCATCTCCTAAGATACTAGTTTTGCACAGTGGAGGGGTTCTACTTATATTCAGGAATGACCTATGATCACTATACGAAGAAATACAGCATAACTGCAAATCAACAAGTAGAAAATCCAACATGTTCGCTAATCTAAATAACCAATGTGCATGTATTAAACCACCTCCAACCTGGGGAAATCTGCACGCCTCTTAATTTACTTTCAAGAACCTACTGCATAAACCAAAATTCTAGTTACGGGCTTCGCAAGCACCAAATTCACTTTTGACCCACTATATTAGTCAAGCAAGAAAACCACTATGCTTCCACAAAATCAGTTATTGGTGTTATTTACTAATGAATATTTTATCAGCATTAACAACTAATTTCATATCAGGATATAAGAACAAACAAAGGAATAGAACTAACCTGTTGATAACACCTCTCCAGAAAAATGAAAATAAAACCCTCCCCGCTGGCATATTGAGGGGAATCTGAACCCTGCACGCAGTTCTTCTCTAAATCTAAACCACATATCATGGCTCTAATGCTGCAAACAGACCAAACATAGTGGCATTGTCAATTAACTTATTTTACCACTAGTATGGAGAAAATTAGGCCAAAAATCTACACATAAAAAATCCGTTACGAATTTCTGCGATCACAACTCACAAGAGCACTAATGAATAAACCATATCATATTGCATATCCCTATATAATGAAACATATCATTGCATAAACGAGAAAAAAGAAATTATAATATGTAGTAATGACAACCTATTGGGATGTGAAATCTTGGCATTGCTAGCATCCGTTGGCCCAATCCACGCTCTCCAATCAACACCAGCATCCTCCTTCTCCAAAACCAGACAGGACCACCAACAACAACATCAATTTCTCTTAGTTAACACAAATAATCAAATAACTTATAATCAATATAAACAAAACAAGATGAAATTACATTTCCGTGTTATGACTAAATATCATCTTATGATCGATATACCATGTACATTTATCGAAAAGAGCAAATATCAAGCACTCATTGTATACACTATAAAGGTTAAGAATTTATGGAATTGACAAAGACTCAATCAAGTTATATCAAGGTATAGATGAGCTCGGTATTCACACATGTAACAACACCCAGATAGAAATAAATCTAATTCTGCACGGTTCTATAGCATAAATGACATAATAAAGGTAACAAATTGCAAACGCAATGTCAATACGAAAATTTTCACTATCTAAAGGATAACAGTATGTTATGAATGGATTACTATCGTGCAAATGTCAAGCTCCTACATGATAGTGGATATCCTATTGCGCGTAAACAAAGAAAATTGTGTACCTTGTAAGCTGCTTCATTGCATTTACCTTATACATTTAAAGTTCGACATGTTCTAGAACATCTCATGTGGTGAAACCCAAGTCATTTGAAGTAATTTTAATTTTAGAGCATAATACAGAACGGTTTAGGTATTAAAAAAAACACTTGCTAAGCTGTACAATTCTAGCTTATAAAGAGGGAAAGTTTAATCATGAGGGAAGTGCCTCGGGTGGTGAGCACAGATCAGATGAGTTATTACAAAAAGATACACTTGTATCTCCTATGATACTAGTTTTGCACAATGGACATATGTACAAAGAAATATAGCATAACTGCATAACAAGTAGACAATCCAACATGTTCTCTAATCTAAATAAACAATTCAATTTACCTTCAAGAACCTACTGCATAAACCAAAATTCTAATAACGGGCTTCTCAAGCACCAAATTCACTTTTGACCCACTATGTTAGTAGATTGGTGTTATTTACTAAAGAATATCTTATCACCATTAACAACTAATTTCATATCTGGATGATAAGAACAATCAAACTTATGTAATTCCCCATATGAACAGGAAAACAAAGGAACGGAACTAACCTGTTGATGACACCTCTCCAAAAGCCTCTTTCTCTTTTTGATGTGTGCAGGGGATTCTTCTAGTCTAGCAGCCCCGAAACCTCCCTGGCAGCAGATCGAGGGGAATCTGAACCCTGAACGCATTTCCTCTCTAAATCCAACCCACACATGGCTCTAATGCTGCAAATAGACCAAACATAATGGCATTGTTAATTAACTCATTTTACTACCAGTATGGAGAAACTTAGGCCAAAAACCTACACCCCAGAAAAAGAAAAAAAACTATGAAATATATCTTCGCATCTCTACAAGTAGACTCATTAAATCGCGGAGAATTATAACAAATCAAATACATGAATCTCGGTGTAAACAAGAAAAAAGAAATGATAATAATTAGTAATAACAACCTATTGGCTATTGGGATGTGAAATCTTAGCATTGCTAGCATCCTTTGGCCCAATCAACGCTCGCAAATCAAAACCCGCATTCTCCTTCTCCAAAATCATTACAAACACAGGACCACCACCAACAACATCAATTTCTCTTAGTAAACACAAATAATCAAATATGTTATGATAAATATAAACAAAACATGATGAAATTACATTTCCTCGTTATGATTAAGTAAGTACCTTGTCAAGTTCAGCATAAAAGAGAGTCGAACTTCTTCTAACTGAACTCTCATCTGAAACTGAGAATACTGAAATTAGATTCAGGAATCATCATCTCACTCCCCCATGATTGTTTATGTATAGTTACTGGAAACTCCATCCGATTTTATCATGGACAGCTACAAAATTGAAAACCAAATGAAAAATGAAACCCTAGATTGAAGTTTTGAAAGTAATTGTGAGCTCAAATTAAGACTGGAGATGCAGACGAAGAAAAGAAGAAATTGAAGTAATGTGAAAATGAAATCCTTACCTTCCGAGTAGAGAGATGAAGATGAAGAAGAGAATCCAAGAAATTTTCTTCGGCAAAAACAAGAAAATGAATAAGTAAAGCGGGAAGAATAGATCTATAAATATCCAAAAATGTATTCATTTGTGGAAATGACGAAAAAGGGTATAATCTTTTTGGAAATGACAATTCTGTAGGTTTTCATTGCCTTGTTTTTCCGAATTACACCAGGAAAAAAAACAGCTTTAAGAAACAACTCGTACATAACAGTCCTGAGTCCTCCACAGACAAAACACCATTTTGTTTCAGGAAGACCAACTGACTACTAAATCATCATTGCTTCACGATCACGAAGACCAACTGACTACTCCCGAATCACTGGAATGATTGCGTGCGAATGAGCAAACTTACAAAAGAGCATGGTTTGCTAGCTGTTTACAAAAATAGCTAGCAAACAAAGATTTTTTTCCACCAGAACATCCAGAAATTTTTCTAGAGTGATACCCAGAGGAGATACGAGCCTGTTTGTATGAATTTTTTGCCGAAAACAATGAGATGAATTTGAAAAGTAGTTTTAAAATGACAAACACCAGAAAATAACACAAGACTGCAAACTTCTTCCAAATCACAACAGTCGGGCTTTGTTTTTCTTTTTCTCTTACTAGCTTCCATTATCCCACACACGCATTCTCATTTTTTTACTGAAGAAATCATACAAGGCAACTCCCAAGAAACTATATGTATCTGTGATTCGAGGTTGCTATAAGGATCTGCCAATATGGTTAACGGAGTAACCTCAGCTGGTTTCTCGAATTTGTACGTATTCTCAAAAAAGATCATAATATTTGTTGTGAAAGATTACCCACAACAAGCTCTATGGACTATGGCAGCAGGTTCAAAGTCTCATTTTCCACATGGGACACCAAGACCTGTCAGAGATCAACAAATTCCCCTGGGGTGAATTAGTTGAAGAACACTTTCCTGGTTGCCAATCCCTATCATTCTGAACTTGGTTAGGACTAGCTTCGAGTTGGAGAAAATGCTAAAACATTAGAACATCACTCACATATTCTATTTTTGTATTCTTCCGTGGATGGGTTTCAACAACAAAGAAACCACCTAATGACAACTACTATAAAACCACCCTAATCATGACCCAACAATTGAACAGAATAGTCTAAAGATTTTGATGAATAATCCATCTCAACAGCATCAATATCGACTTCATAACCCATTTCTGATATTTATTATGATGCTAGTGAATCACATCTCTGAAAAGAGAGTAAATGAAGGTGCAATTTAAGAAATCAAGGCTTGAAAATTTAGGAGAAACCAAATCTTGAAACACAGACTTACATACAGGCTGGGTGTTGTTGATTTCGAGTGAAGAAATCATACAAGGCAACTCACTCAGAATCAAGATTCCAGTTCCTAAGCTTTGGAGCTATAGCATTGCTACTGGAAAAGGACAACTGACAAGAAATCATACAAGGCGTAATAGTAACACCCGCATAAGTACGGGAGAGCTTTCATCTCATTACACATATTAATGAAATCTCACAAAAAAAAAATTTTACAAAGTTTCTCGCTAGAGGTAACCAACACGATACACGAACCTGTGACAAATCTTAAAATACAACGTCATCACAAAAAAAAGAAGAAGCTTAGTATGGATTTTCGCCGACGTAATTTCCGGCTGGAGCGTAGTTGCAGATGATAAATTCTCCCAAATCACCGTCGCACTGCAACATAGCACACCCAACACTCGTGGTTCTCGCGGAAACAATTTGAGTGTAGTGACCACATTCTTGACCAGGTGCGCACGAATTAGTGGAATGATCATAATACTGGCCTTCATCAACCCAAGCTTTGACAGCTTGAGCCGGTGTCCATCCATAACCACCACCCCAGAATAGATTTTCACCCAATGGACCATCTGAATGTATCAAAGCACAGTCAGATCGCCTTTGTTCTGCATAAGATGCTGCAACGTTTGCCAATTCTTCACTCCATTTAAGTGGTGCACACCCTACTGCGGCACGAGGTGCATTTTGGTATGCTAAGAATTGGTGTTTTGTGTCTAGATGTGCAGGTCCGTAACCGCTAGCATCGCCTGTCTGATCAGGATACTGGGCTGTCTCATCAGGATACTGGGCATGGGTGCTGCATTGAAAGAGAATTACTGCTACAAGGATGCTGGCGATGACACCATTGAACTGGTTATTCTTCATCATTGCGAGGTTATGCAGAAAAGATATAGGCAAGATTTGTTTTGTGGGAGATGTAAATTTGCAGGACTTCGACATCCATATATATACACTTTCATATCTACTAAATATTGGCTATGATTTTAATTAGTAGTTGTTTCTTCAACGAGATGGTGGAAGCCATGTTCGATAATGATCACCACCTCCATTTTTTTGGGATGACTTTTGTGTTCTGAAGATTACATTTTGTATAATCAGCATATTAGTATCTAATGCCGGCCATTTACTCATTCTTGGTATATTGGGCAAAGTCAGACAATTTTTTAATTACCTTTCCTCAAATCATCTTTACAATGGGGTTAGGTATTTAACTTTAATCTGTTTTTGACAACTTGGTTGGAGTGGATGCCTAGTACCAACGGTGATAAATTCCCGAGTACTCGTACAAATGTACTGAAAAAAGGATGGCTGATATAAGGGTGTCGTTTTTAGGCATTCCGGGACTAAATACTTCCTCTTATCTCATGAGATTTGACTAATTTCTAGGCAAAATTGAAAAATTAAAATTATCACCTTTTCTGAAACAGAAGTAGTAGTATTACAATATCACAAGTAGAGTGCACGTGCGTTGCACGTTGGCAAACAACAACATTTTTCATACACATTATGATTGTAATCAATAATTCATTTGAAGCATTCTGGCACAAACATGATGCCGCAGCCATCTTTGCGGGCATTTTCTACCAATGTTGCATCTTTGCTAACCCAAATGGTCCAGGCTGTTAAGTCATAACAACCTAAATTTCACTGGCCTATCCCTAGAATTTTAAACACAAATGTCATTAATCATAATCAAAAAATAAAATAAAAATTGTGCCAAATCCATTTTATGCTGAATACAGAAACCTTGTCAAAAACAAAAATTAGATTTCAGAATCATATACGCAATCTCAAGTATACCTCATGAGTCTTACAGGTTCATTTAGTTTCCATAAATGTCCATCATTTAACACCGAACAGTTTGCAACCATGCACATGAAGAAAAGATTATACACTATCACATCGAGCGAGGTATAGCTAAAGGTGACTTAGGTACTAACCATGACATAAACTGAGCCTATCATGCATAGGTGCAAGTGCAGTTGGTGGCTGCCGATAATTAGTAGAAAGTTGCTCTCTCGATATATCAGGTCACACAACACTTCCTGTACTGCATCTAAAATTTATTTTCCACCTCTCGCAGAAAGGAGTGTTTTCTTATCCTCTGTTCTGTACTCACCTGCAATGAAACAATGAACAAAATTATTAGTTGTTTCCTAATGACACCCTTTTAAAAGTGAACTATAATGCTGCTAATGCAGCTTTGAGTTAAGGTTGTCAAGTACAGAGGCTCAGCAACCCTGAGTCTCTTGACTATCCCATGAAGAAGGTCAGTTGCGGTGAGATAGAGATCAATCATGTCATACTTATATTCTTGGCAGTATGGTACTTAAGAGATGGAGATTTATGGTTATACCAGAGAGCTGAAAAGTCACATATTCCAGAATAGCTAAAATTGCCAGTACAACACTTAAAGGCTGAAGCTAAGTTTTTACACTTAAGAGTTAATAATATGTATTCTATATTAGACTCTTATTTTCCAGGGAATGACATCAAAAACTTAATGGAGGTGTGACGACATCCCAAGCATATAAACGACTACAACACATTATTTTATAGCATGACCATATGAACAATGTTGTTAACTGTTGGCTAAATTGCCTACCTCTGGTCCTCTGTAGATTAGGTTGTGCTCACTGCACTACCTTCTTAGCAAATTCCTCATTTTCCAAGTTCATTAAACCAACCTACAGTAAACAAACGGATACAAAATCATTCATCGATTCCCAAAAAAAGGAGATAGCCATAGGGATGACCGGGCACTTTTCCGGTCTATATTTTATTCATTAACCAGCTGTTCTCGGACATGTTTGTCTCTGAATTGCAGATCGAGGTCGTGCAGTTTCCATCTGTTGCATCTATTAAACCTGAGTTGTGTGCATTTATGATTTAAAAGTAATGTGCGACTAATTTACATATTTTTGATGCTAATGCTAAAACTTAATGAAACAGATTCGTGAATGAATCGATCAATCAATTTGTCAAGCATAATATTCATAGAGCTGTAAATTGACGTCAATCTTTAACTGGTTGACAAAACAGTAAAGATATAAAGCAAATGGATTTCTTGCTTTCTTGCTTTCCGTAAATTCATCGCCAATTTAACTAATAAACAAAACCAAAGTGACCACCCACCAAAGGTATGACACCAAAAAGTTTCTCAATCAAGACAGAGAACTCCAACAAAGTGCAGCACGTCTAGTAGAACTAAAATTATGACACAATTCAACTATAGGTGGTCATGAGAGATGTAAAGAAACTAATAAGATCTTTACTCTTCACCGGCACCTTTATACTCACAGACCTAACAACCAACTCAATTGACCTTCACCACCATCAAACAAATCTGCACTACCGCTTCCAAACTGCACCAACTATCAGAACCATACATGTCAGTATACCAAACGACACCGCTCAGGGGTTTGCCATCAACAAAACAAAGGATGGATTTACAGGAAGTACCCGACGAACCCTAGAATTCAATACAACATGATTTCTTCCATAAAAACAAAAAATATGCAAAACCCCTAAACTTTACAAACCCTAGAATTCCAAATTACAACACATAATGATTTCTTCCATAAAAACACAAATATGCAAAACCCAAAATAGTTACGAACCCTAGAATTCGAAATTACAATACAGAATGATTTCAGAATCACATACCTTCGAAGTAATTGCATGAGGCGAAGGTTAATTTCAAAGTATCGAATCGAAGAATGGTTTCAGTGGAACGAAGTCGGAGGAGAAGAAATTTGTTGTGGGAAAGCTGAGAAAGGAAAGAAGTCGGAGGAGGACTTGGGAAGAATATTGTTTTTCTAGGGGTAATTTTGTCGAGTAACCAAAAAGTACATGTGACGGGAATATTCGATCATCCAACGGCCCGGATTTTAAAATGAAAGATATCCAACGGCTGATGTTACTTAGTTTTTAGATTTAGATTATTCTTGTTATCATCAAAAAGGGGGGAGATTTTTATGATTGATCATTATCATTTGATCGGAAATTTTATTCCAATAGATTTTGGAGCTTGAAAAAAATTACCATCCCAGTGTCTTACTTTATATATGAAATTTCACAAGATGGTTTGATAAACCTTTGGACCTCAAAGGTTCCTCTCACCTTGCAGATAATAACTTTATTATTGAGTAATACATTACAATGATCTCTAATATACTCTATTACTCTGAACTTGTATCTCATCCCAGCACATTAACAAAATTATGTTATGATAAAGTTAGTTTCTGAGTAATAAAAATTCACTTGGACCATATAAAGATAACTTGAACTGAGTAAGCAATGATACAAGTCCTAGCAGATTTCGATTCGCCAACCCGAATCAACTGATTACCGAAATCTGACAATGACTGCGGTGCATATGGTGGGGCCAAGGGTTTGGCCATTCTTACATGCCTTTGTTTTGTTAGCCGCGCAGGGAAGGCCATCATGGCGGCACGGCTAGGTTGGCATGCCGTTAGCATGGCATGGTTTGGAGTGGCCAAACTTAGGGTTTCGGGCCAAAGGTTACCATGCGTCGTATGGTAACCTTGGATGGCTAGGATTTGCTCCTAGGATTGAAGGGGAGCCGTTGATTGTCGCACGCCTACGTTTTGGTAGCCGTGTAGGTAAGGCCAACATGGTGGCGTGGCTAGGTGCGTTTGGCATGGTGGGGCCAAGGGGTTGGCATGCCGTTGGCACATGGTGCGTCTAGCATGGTTAGGGCCAAGACAAGATGTGGTTTGGATTGGCATGGTGGGGCCAAGGGTTTGGCAAGCCGTTGGCATATGGTGCGGCTAGCAGGGCTAGGTCCAAGGCAAGGTGTGGTTTGGCTTGGCATGGTGGGGCCAAGGGTTTGGAAAGCCGTTGGCATATGATACAGCTAGCATGGCTAGGGCCAAGACAAGGTGCGGTTTTCCTTGGCATGGTGTGCCAAGGGTTTGGCCATTATTGTAGAGTCCATCTAATATTGTACCATATATCACTTCATTTACAGACAAACCAAAAGTTTCCATCTCATTAAACAAATTCTTTGCTTCCCTAACTTTCCCATCTTGGTATAGTCCCCGTAATAGGATACTGTAAGTAACTATTGTGGGTTTCAACCCATTTTGTTTCATTTTCTTGAATAGATGCGTAGCTTCATCCAAATTACGATTCTTGCAATACCCATCAATTAACACAGAATAGTTGAACTCATTTGGTTCAAGATCCCTACTGTCACATGCCCATTTAATCGCCTAAAATTTTCACGGGACATGACCGGCAATACTATGTGGTTCAGTGAATCAACTTCACCCACAAGTACTCAGCCTTGCACACTTGCATCAAAGTATGCATCTGCCTTCACTCATAAGGCATTACGCAACGGAAGTCTTTTCTTCTTTCTCTCTAACTCTTCATGCCCCCATAAGCATAAGAGTTTCTGCCATGCACTTCAACAATTCTCACACAACATCAGCAACATAATGAAAACAAAGACATGACACAATTAACCCATTTTATTGCATCAAAGAAAGATTACAAAACTTGTCCATCACATGGACCAAAAACAGGCCATTCACCCTCTTGGTGAATGCCTAACTCTCTCAAAACATGAGACTAACTCTCTCCTATGTAGCCTACTGATTTTCCTACTCCTTAGGACTATTTATACAATGGTTACAATGGCCAAAACCGTGCACAACACTTGTACACGCATGGGACAGCCATGTGTCCCATCAAGTAGTTTCTATAACCGCCAGCTTACTTTTCAACCGCCACCTTTTGTGTTGTCAAGCCAACAGATGCCACATCTGTTCTTGGTGGTTAGAAACACTCCCACACGGTTATAACTTCTCCTATAACCGTTCTCCTTCGTCTCACATCATTGGCATGCTTGTAAAGCTCATAACCAACTTGTAACCGTCACTTGAGTCGTATTGCGCCACCTGTTGCGCCATACTGGATTCTACCTTGCTCCAACGTTCATCCCTCTTGGACTTGCATGATTATTACTCTAAACTCATGCATGGACAATTCTTAAGCTTCCATCATCGAGGCCAGCTCCTTAAGCTCACTCTAGTTACTCATGCATCATATATGCTTCACTTCGCCAATTAGCTTGACAATAGCAATGCAACTCTTGCATTACCAACTTGTTTGCACTGTTCAGACTTTGGCCCTGCCTTGAACCAATGCATAGACTAACTCTTAGTATATTCCACTCTTCTTGCATCATCCTTGAGTTTGGGCCAACTCAATTCCATGGATATGCATCGATGCCAACATCGCATGTTGCATCTGTCAACTTTGGCCTTGTCTTGCCTTTCCTCAATGAAGCCTTATTGTGTCGGCCAATAAGCTTCATTCCTTAGACAAATGTATTAACAATTTAGCGCCACTCTTGCGCTTCATTGGCCCTGTAGGGTTATGCCATTCTTGACACTTGACAGTTTATACAGTATACCGCTATTATCGCTTCCTATTGCGCCATTACGGCTATACTGAATTGGCCTGCAACTCTATAACGCGTCATAATTATGCATCACTTGCAGTACCATAACAAACCTCCCCCACCTAATCTGTTCAAAGTCCTCGTTAAACGCAATATCAGTTCAGTTTCAGCTGAACTTTCCTTGGCCTTATGCACCCATCTGAGCCCTTCTCAGAATCATCAACTTTGCTTGGCCTTTAACCTTGCCAAATCTTTTCTGCCTAGTGCTTTACGCCACCACTTAGCTTGTTTGCTTTGCCATTGAGCCTATGAATTCCAGCTTCATTGTCGCATCGTCGACTATGCTTCAATCTCTACTTCATTCGCATCTCAACACCCAAATGCCACTTACAATCTGTTGCTATGCCCTTGCATCAGCACAAATTTTTCTTTCAAGCCATTCCGTGCCTAAGTGTACACTTCAAACAGCCAACATATATGGGTGATATGTATAACTTAGCTTACTTTCCTTCAATTCCGACTGACATTGCACTCTTGCAATTCAACATGCCTTACTGTAGACTAAGAGTTCTTCAATCATGTTGCAACACTCTTTTGCAAACTCGACTAAAATGCATGACATTAGCCATGACTTAGGATACCCCTAACATTAGACCAACTCTCCCACCGAGCCAAGGTTCCTCTTCACGTGCCTTTGAAACCAGCACTTTAAGCATCACTTGCTCTTTCAAACTGCTACGCTTTAATGTGGCGGAAAAACAACATCATGTTCTTCCTAACAATGAGTTACTATTAACTCATTTACTTGATGGACTTACATCTTCATTCTTGCTGCGTTACTCCATGCTATCGCTTCCATATGCCGTCGCATTTCCATATAACTCTCAACAGCAAACTCGACTATGCCACCAACTCCTCTATTTGCTTCTTTCACTTTCAGCGTCTTCTATTGTATATTTTGGCTTAATATACTGTGTAGCATCTTCCACGCGAATTAGCTTTACTTTGAACGAAAGAGGCAATATCTTTCACTTCAAATACCCTTATTCACTACTACCTTACATAGATAGACTTCATTCCAACACCAAGGTCCACTCGACCCAAACTGAAAGTATACTCAAACTTGAGCAAATACTCACGCCAACTGATTGCAACTTGTAAGACCTAACAAGCCTTGCAATACTTACTTCAACTTCGCTTCTAAGCAACAAAGGAATCGAGACATCACCTACTGTCCCCAATGTAGCAATTCTCTTTGCCACATGTATTCTTCCAACTATGAACGTTCTTATGCGACTCCCATAACAAAGCATAATATAATTGACACTTAGTTGAATACTCCTTTTAGACTGATGCCATCATTTTTCTTTAGCTTTCATGAAGATTTCTTCAAAAGTGGCCACATGCCATCTTTATGCATCACCACTACTTTGTCCTTCTTTTCCATGCATCTATGAGTCGCATAATTTTGCATTTCCAACCGCATCATACATCTTGGCCATGCCCAAATCTCATTTGGCGCATGCTACTACTGCATACGTGCTATGCCAATTAGCACTCAATTCTTGACACAAACTTGTGCACCTTTGCACAACTCGAACGGACTTAACTTGGTGATTATGAGCATCACCATAAAGCTCAGCAAGTCATATCACTCAATGACTTCTGCGGACAATTATCTTGAACAATATTAACAAGGAACAATCCTTGCAAATGAGGCGCCACTTCCTACGTTCCATGAATCAAGAATGCCGCATTCTTCTTCAAACTTGGAACTCATTTTTACTGCCCACGCACATCTGGCAACTCTTGTCTTTCCCCTCTGCCAAAATCAACTTGAGTAGCAACATTTGTTGATTTGCAGTCGACAAGAACATCCGCTTGTGGTTATGATCAATTGCAGGTCTTTGGACACCCTTGTCCAAGCATATTGATCCCACTCATAAACCAGGTGCAAACACACTCCTTGTGCTCATCTAGCATCAACGAAGAACTCTTTGCAAACGCAAGACCGTGGTGTATCGGTTTTCCCCTAACTTGCGCTTATTTCTTCAGCCTTTCAATAAGCTTTATGCTAGATAAGAATTGGCCCTCCAATTCTTCTTTTATGGGATCACAATTTCCACAAACATGCTGATTCACAATCAGACTTTGCATTACAACCAAGGTACATGCATTCGAGAGATATAACTTTAATCTTCCAACCAACTGGCTACGATGAAAACACCTTCAATCTATCACATAGACATGTTCTTCATCTACTTTGCCTCTGCAAAGGCCAACAACTTCTTTGTATTCAGGAATTTTCGCAAAATTCCCATTACCTCTTGTAATGTACTTGCTACTGATAACACCACAAAGATATGCATTCCAAATGCCTAATCTTTGTATACTTGTGAGAAACATGGACTTTAACACCTGACTTGCACCATATAAGTCAGCATACTCCTTAGTTTTGTCATGCCATCACTTGAAAACCCAGTTTTCAATGATTCTTGCTCGTTCGTATAACACTTTGGGATGGAATTTTCACACCTTTGTCATAAACTTTCATGTCCTACTGCTACTTCAAGCTTCAAGTTCATTCCAATTGATCTTTCCACACAAGACCAACTTCTTCTAGTCTCCATACTAGTGAAACCCAAACAATTCATCACTGAATTTGACAAACAAATGACACCAACTTGAGTAAAAAGAGAGAAAAATCAGCAAATGTGTCCCCTAACACAGCTCTGATACCAGCTTGTCACATGCCCATTTAATCGCCTAAAATTTTCACGGGACATGACCGGCAATACTATGTGGTTCAGTGAATCAACTTCACCCACAAGTACTCAGCCTTGCACACTTGCATCAAAGTATGCATCTGCCTTCACTCATAAGGAATTACGCAACGGAAGTCTTTTCTTCTTTCTCTCTAACTCTTCATGCCCCCATAAGCATAAGAGGTTCTGCCATGCAGTTCAACAATTCTCACACAACATCAGCAACATAATGAACACAAAGACATGACACAATTAACCCATTTTATTGCATCAAAGGAAGATTACAAAACTTGTCCATCACATGGACCAAAAACAGGCCATTCACCCTCTTGGTGAATGCCTAACTCTCTCAAAACATGAGACTAACTCTCTCCTATGTAGCCTACTGATTTTCCTACTCCTTAGGACTATTTATACAGTGGTTACAATGGCCAAAACCGTGCACAACACTTGTACACGCATGGTACAGCCATGTGTCCCATCAGGTAGTTTCTATAACCGCCAGCTTACTTTTCAACCGCCACCTTTTGTGTTGTCAAGCCAACAGATGCCACATCTATTCTTGGTGGTTAGAAACACTCCCACATGGTTATAACTTCTCCTATAACCGTTCTCCTTCGTCTCACATCATTGGCATGCTTGTCAAGCTCATAACCAACTTGTAACTGTCACTTGAGTCGTATTGCGCCACTTGTTGCGCCATACTGGATTCTACCTTGCTCCAACGTTCAGCCCTCTTGGCCTTGCATGCTTATTACTCTAAACTCATGCATGGAAAATTCTTAAGCTTCCATCATCGAGGCCAGCTCCTTAAGCTCACTCTAGTTACTCATGCGTCATATATGCTTCACTTCGCCAATTAGCTTGACAATAGCAATGCAACTCTTGCATTACCAACTTGTTTGCACTGTTCAGACTTTGGCCCTGCCTTGAACCAATGCATAGACTAACTCTTAGTCTATTCCACTCTTCTTGCATCATCCTTGAGTTTGGGCCAACTCAATTCCATGGATATGCATCGATGCCAACATCGCATGTTGCATCTGTCAACTTTGGCCATGTCTTTCCTTTCCTCAATGAAGCCTTATTGTGTCGGCCAATAAGCTTCATTCCTTAGCCAAATATATTAACAATTTAGCGCCACTATTGCGCTTCATTGGCCCTGTAGGGTTATGCCATTCTTGACACTTGACAGTTTATACAGTATACCGCTATTATCGCTTCCTATTGCGCCATTACGGCTATACTAACTTGGCCTGCAACTCTGTAACGCGTCATAATTATGCGTCACTTGCAGTACCGTAACACCTACCCACCATCGAGTCGAACAGTTTCACCGCATTTGGCAAATGACCTACTAAGCACAGACAGGGGAGGAGCTAGCTTTGTGCAAAGGTGTGCACTTGCACCCCCTACCCAGCTAGCTCCAAAGCCTAATTTAGGCCCAATGTTTTTTAAAATTATAATCACAAGCTTAATTTTGCTTGTTTGCACCCCCTAAAATAATTTGTATAGCCCAAAGCAAATTTTTGCACCCCCTAATTAGAAATCTTGGCTCCGCCCCTAAGCACAGACCATCCATCATTGAATTATAAGTAATCTGATCAGGTGGGATATTTAACTTGTCCATTAGTTTGAATAACCCCCAAGCATCTTATGTCATCCCATCTTTACAATGTGAATCTATTAAGATACTAAAAGTTTTCGTATTGGGTGAAATCCCTTGATCCATCATTTCATCAAAATATCTCCTTGGTTCTTCCTGTTGACCATGTAAGCAATGATTGTGAATCAAAGAAGTATAAGTCGTTACATCTGCAGAGATTCCTCTACTAACCAACTCGTCGAAGAGTCTCTTTACCTCCTTTAACCATCCTGAATTGCCAAACCCGTTAATCAAAATGTTGTAAGAAAATACATCAGAGACAACATTGGAATCGTGAAGCATTTCAGAGAAGAGAACCAAAGGTTCATCAAGCAAACCTCCTTTACAAAGAGTGTCTATAATGGCATTATATGAAACAACATTGGGTCTGCAATTCCACTTCAACATGTTGTTTTTTAGCTGAAGAGCAGGACCCACTTGACCAGTTGTACACATCCCATGTATAAGAGTATTACATGTGAAGACATTAGGTTGAACACCTGTGTGAGTCATTTTGTCGAACATTTTGATTACAAAATCAACCTTTCCTTGAAGACACAACCCCTTAATGAGTGTAGTGAAAGTGATTGTATCAGGATGATGACCTCTCTTAATAATCTCCCCAAGCAAACAAAACCCATGATCAACTTTTCCTAAACCACAACAACAATTAATCAAAATGCTCAATGTAACAATATCGGGTTTAACCCCAACCAAACTCATCTTCTTATACAATAAAATGACATCCAAGTAGCATTTAATCTTCGATAATGACCCGAGTACATGATTAAATATACCATTAGATGGTAATGGTCTTTCTGAAATCAATTGATCGAAGTATCTCAACCCATCATCATCAAGATTCTTAATCCTTCCAGACTTACACTCATCCCTCACAAAACGCTCAAGTTTTGATATGCTTGAACCTGAACCATGATAATTTCTCACAAATATTTCATAATTATGTTGCTGAAATGACTGATTAAAACGATAACAATTTGGGATAGCAACTCTTGTATGAAGCTGCAGTACTCTTACACAAACTCATTTTTAAAATTTTCTTGGAGAAAACAGATCTTTTGTGTAAACAGAGGGTTTTTTTTCTTCTTTTTGTTGTAAATTAACACACTTTTTTACCCTTGTCGTAGACTGTTGGGAGTATTGAGACATTTTTTACAATAGCATGTGGCTAACTAGCCATCAGTGGACTCGCACTGTATCGACCGATTACTAGTCTTGGCCTTTGATTGGGCCTTTGATTGTCAGGAGCTCATGGTCTAGGATATTGTTGGATTAGAATTTAAAACTGCATTTCTCTTAAAAATGCATTATTGTGTCTAATTTCTCAGAATTTTGCGATTTTATTTATTTATTTGATATTTGAAACATGGCATGTGAAATAAATTCTTGTCATCTAAATTTGTATTCTACATTAAGAGTAAAATTTCCCAGAGCGTAATAATATGCCCAATTTAATTTTTCTTTTCCTTTAAGACTAAATTGTCACAGAAGGGAATAGTATGCCAAAATCATCGCTATCACGATCACTTCTTGTAGCCATGTATCTTCAGAAAATCGTAGAATCATGGCCGCTTTTGAAAATTCGTTCCCGATGACATATCTGTGATGATAGCATTCAATGGAAGCACCATTACGGCTGATATAATCTTCTAGTTGGCATACAGGAGCCAATTAGATATGAAACCAATTGATAACACAACACAAATACCATAATCATATTTACACCCTAAAATCGTTTGAGAAAACGATGATTTATTTAATAATACTAGTAACTAATGGTTGGATCCAAATCAATCAGAAAGATCTGAAAAAATCAGATCAAATCCGATAGATTTGTATCACAATTGAAAGAAATCTAGAAGTTTTTATATCAGGAAGAGAAACATGAGAGAAAACAGTTATGAGAGAAAGGAAGTTTAGGGATCGTATTGTAAACCGAAAGAAGAAGAAAGAGAAATTAGCATAGACAAAATATATGAGAAACAAAAAGAAAATTATCATGTATATATCACATGAAGAAGAAGGAAAATAAGAGAGAGAAAAGATACTTCAGATACTTTAATATTTTTGAATAAATAATAACCAAACAGAACTCCCTTTTTGTTGGTGGACCAAATTAACCTGGGACCACATAAAATAGTACCGGACTATATTAATTTTTTTGTTGTTCTTATTTTGATAAAATAGTACCACATAAAATAGTTCTGGTTTTCTGACGATATTAATTTTTTTGTTGTTCTTGTTTTGATAAAATAGTACCACATAGAATAGTTCTGGTTTTCTGACGATATTTTTCCCATTGTGTGTTTCATGGATAAATTTAAGTTTATCCTAAAAATCACTTGAAATAAATTATACACAACCAAAATCACATTCACCATTAAAACATCAACCAAAACAAGTATTAAAGAAGAAAAATAACAAGAACAACAAAAAAAAATAAAAAAAAAATACACTATACACTCGGGTGCATCTTGCCCGAAGCCTATTTTCTACAAAAATATGCATTATGCACTCGGGTGCATCTTGTGAATTTCGTAGATAAATCTAGATTTAACCTATAATCAACTGCAATTTAGTATGACTTCTTCATTATACAAACTTAAAATCATTATTTCACAGCCTAAGAATGTATAAAGCAGCAAACAAACTATGTTAGAAAAGGAATTCCACTATTAACTTCTAATCTTTACGGCATGTTAGATATTCTTTAAATATACAACAATGCTAAGAATGGGCATCAAGTATCAGTGTATGACCTTTTTCTAGTACTTCATACATTATGAAAGTAGATTCTGGACCAATTATTAGGTCTTCTCATTGGTACCCAGCAATAAAAACGACAAATAGTGGATGGAGTTGCAGAAGAGATCACTTATGAAAATCGATTCTAACCAACGCCAAATTGTTGTAGCAGAAGAGCACTCAAAAGAGAGATGGTTAAAGTCTCATAATGACTGTACCTGCAACACATGAAGTAGCAAGGAACCATAGGGATGCCAGAACCACACACAACATCGTCAACCAATTTAACAAAACACTCAAACTAGAGGGGACACCAGCCGAACAGGGTTAACATCTGACTCCTATAGCATATCTCCAACATCAACTTACTCTGTGATAATGGCAATGGTGAAAATTTCACATACTTTAAGCAATACCCATTGTTAAGGATACAGCTAGCACCGTAATTGCAGCTGATCCTCTCTTATTACAGCTGCAAGATATTATCTTCCCATGCATAAATCAGTGCAATTAATTGTATATTTTGTTATAAATGTAATATCCTCATTGATTGTAAATTGACCCTATTTTGGGTATGTAAAACTCATATATAATGCAATGCATATCCACGGTATTAAGTGTGGAAAATATTCACCAGAATATCTTGTTCTGTTTTGGTATCAGCCAAATCGATCCTACAAACCACACCTCATCTTCACCTTCATCTTTCGATTTCAATGGCTGCTCCAGAAACTTCAACCCTGCATCAGATTCATGTTAACCATTTGATCAACATCAAACTTAATGATTCAAACTTCATTCTTTGGAAAGCTCAGTTCCAGCCTTTATTAAAAGGTTACAGACTTGAAGGATATGTTGATGGTACTTTCCAAAAACCATCACAACATCTACCCAATACCGAAACAGTCAATCCAGCCTACACCAAGTTTGAAGAACAGGACCAAATCCTGCTTGGGTGGCTTCTTTCATCCCTTACAGAGAGTGTGCTAGGAAGGGTCACTGGACTCAAAACTTCCAAGGCAGTATGGGATGCTTTAGAGAGAAGATATGCTCCAAAAACCAAAGCTCATCTTCTGCATCTCAAGAGACAACTTCACAGTCTCCAAAAAGGTAACATCAAAATGCAAGACTATTTTTCTAAGTGTAAGCAGCTGTTTGATGCTTTTGCAGCATCTGGTAATCCCTTAAGTGAGGAAGATATGCAGCAAAGTGTTCTCAGTGGTCTAGATCAGGCCTATGATCCTATTGTTACTACACTCGGCGCTATTGAAGTTGCTGATATGGACACCTTCCATGCGCATCTGTTATCTTTTGATATGCGTCTAGAACAACAACTTGCACTACTCCAGCAACCAATGGCTCATGTGGCGTCGTCCAGCTACACAAGATCCTTTTCACGTCCTGATCAGAGAAGGAATCAACCTCAAGCCAATAGACAAAATCACTACAAAGGAAGCAACAACAACAATCAACCAAGAGATGATGACAGACCATGTCAGATCTGCAAAAAGAGAAATCATTCTACCCGAAACTGTTGGTTCAACAAGAAAAATAATGGACTGCCACAGCGTGGTCGTCCAACAGCCTACCTTGCTCTACCTGGTGGAGCTACTGACAACAATTGGGTGACAGACACTGGAGCAACACACCATCTCACTGCAGATTTCAACAACCTTGCTATTCGTCATGAATATGATGGAACTGAGCAAGTCCATGTGGGTAATGGTAATGCATTACATATTGAAAATATTGGTAATGCGTCTTTTTCACATAATAATAGAACCTTTGCTCTCAATAATATACTCCATGTTCCTGAAATCAGAACAAACTTGCTTTCGGTTTCAAAATTTTGTCGAGATAATCATGTCTATTTTGAGTTTCACTCTACTTTCTTTCTTGTGAAGGATCTACTCACCAAGACAATCATGTTGCGAGGCAGCAGTAAAAATGGGCTTTACATACTTGATGGTGTACGAGAGATTGCTAAAACTTCACCAACAGCTCTTGTCGCACCTACAATTCCAATTTGGCATCAACGTCTTGGTCATCCGATGCTGCGTACAGTGATGAAAGTGATCAACAATTTTTCCCTTCCTGTTTCAAATAAAAAGTTTGAGTTTTGCCATTCATGTCATGTTAGCAAAAGTCATAAACTTCCTTTTCCTATTAGCTCTTCTACCTTTGATAAGCCTCTAAGCTTAGTTGTGTCTGATTTATGGGTTTCTCCAACTGTTTCAAGAAATGGCTATCGTTATTATTTGCTTTTACTTGATGTTTTCTCTCACTATACCTGGATATACCCTCTAGCTCGAAAGTCAGATGCGCTGCCAGTTTTTATACAGTTTAAAAAGCTAATAGAACATCAAACTGAACACAAAATAAAAGTGTTTCAATCTGATAATGGAGGAGAATATAGGAAGTTTACAAGTTTTCTAAACAGCTCAGGTGTTATTCACAGATTTTCATGTCCTCATACTTCCGCTCAAAATGGTCTTGCAGAGCGTCGCATTAGACATATCACTGAATCAGGTCTTGCTCTACTGTTTCACGCTTCAATGCCTAAGTCGTACTGGTCAGATGCTTTTACCACTGCTTGCTATCTCATTAATCGTATCCCAGCCTCTCAACATGAGTCTAAATCACCTCTAGAGCTTCTACACAACAAGCAACCAGATTTTTCGCTCCTCAAAGTCTATGGATGTCTTTGCTATCCTTGTCTAAGACCCTATGTCTCAAACAAACTAGAACCAAGATCTCTTCCTTGTGTGTTTATTGGATACAGTGGTTCACACAAAGGATATCTATGTCTTCATGTGCCAACAAACAGGATCTACATCTCTCGACACGTCAAGTTTGTAGAAACAGAATTCCCATTTGCTGCCAAGCAACAAGTAAGCTCCATTGAACCCCAACATTCTGTACAATCTACTAAACTTCTTATATCACCTACTTTTACAAATACTACTTTATCAGCTCAACCGAATACAATCCAGCAAGATGCTGCTATTCAACAACCTCAAGTGCTTGAGCAAAATGTACAGTTAAGAAGATCGCTGTCATCTCCATCAGTTCAGTGGAGCTGGAAATTCAAATAATAGATCAGATCACTATCGAGAACACAGCTGTTCAGCCGCAACCATTACCACAGCAACACTCAATGGTCACAAGAGCAAAACGTGGCATCACAAAACCGATCAATAAATTATGTCTAACTGCAACAAAGCATCCTATGGATCAACCTGAGTTCATAGCTCCATCTAGCTATACTGAAGCCTCCAAAGATCCTAAATGGAGGCCTCCAATGGATAACGAAATCAATGCTCACATACGTAATGGTACATGGAGTTTGGTTCCTTATGAGAAATGGATGAACATCATAGGTTCTAAATGGGTTTTTCGAGTCAAACAAAAACCAGATGGCACCATTGATGTACGCAAAGCTCGGCTCGTGGCTAAGGGATACAATCAAAGAGAGGGATTTGATTATGAAGAAACCTTCAGTCCAGTCATAAAACCTAGCACTATTCGCCTTGTTTTGTCCATTGCAGTCACACATGGTTGGACTATGCGACAGTTAGATGTTCAAAATGCTTTTCTTCATGGGGTTCTAACAGAAGAAGTGTTCATGAAGCAACCGTCTGGATATGTTGATCCAGATTACCCAAATCATGTATGTAAGTTGAACAAAGCCATCTATGGGCTCAAGCAGGCACCCCGTACGTGGTACTCTAAGCTCAGCACACACTTGACAGATCTTGGTTTCAAAGGTTCTGTTGCAGACACCTCTTTATTCGTGCGGCAGTCACACAATGAGATCACCTATGTGCTTATTTACGTTGACGATATAATTATCACGGGATCAAATCAGTCACTTATCAACCAACTTATTACTGACTTGAATTCTGTTTTTGCAGTCAAAGACTTAGGTGAGCTAAGTTATTTCTTAGGAGTTGAAGTGATCAAACAAGCAAACTGTGTGCTACTAAGTCAGCAGAAGTACGTCTCTGATCTTCTTAAGCGTACGAAAATGGAAGGAGCAAAACCAGTAACTACTCCACTTGCAGTCAATGCAAAAATCAGCAGGCAAGGCACCACACGTTTTGCGGATCCAACTCTATATCGAAGTGTGTGTGGAGCATTGCAATATCTCCATCTTACCCGTCCAGGATGTTGTCTGTAGCGGTGAACAAAGTCTGTCAATACATGACTGATCCTTTTGAAGAACATTGGGAGCTTGTGAAGAGAATTTTAAGGTACCTAAAGCATACTGTAAACTATGGCTTATTGTTACGACCATCACTGGACACTCAGTTACATGCTTACTCTGACTCGGACTGGGCTGGTAGCCTAGATGATAGAAGATCAACTAGTGGGTATGCTATCTTTTTTGGAGGAAATCTGGTATCCTGGAGTGCCAGAAAACAGAAGACGGTTTCAAAATCAAGCACGGAAGCTGAATACAGAGGTATTGCTATTGCGACTTATGAGTTAATGTGGCTGCAATCTCTTCTAAAAGAACTAGGCATTACAGTTCATTCACCTTCGCTGTGGTGTGATAATCTTGGAGCCACATATCTAACGGCCAATCCAGTGTTTCATGCTCGCATGAAACATATTGAGATTGACTACCACTTTGTCAGAGAACGAGTGGCGCGTAAACAGCTGGACGTCAGGTTTATTTCTACCAAAGACCAGTTAGCTGACATCTTTACAAAAGGATTAGCTAACACACGGTTTGATTACTTACGCAACAAGCTGAACATTCGGCATACTCATGCTCAACTTGAGAGGGGATGTTAAGGATACAGCTAGCACCGTAATTGCAGCTGATCCTCTCTTATTACAGCTGCAAGATATTATCTTCCCATGCATAAATCAGTGCAATTAATTGTATATTTTGTTATAAATGTAATATCCTCATTGATTGTAAATTGACCCTATTTTGGGTATGTAAAACTCATATATAATGCAATGCATATCCACGGTATTAAGTGTGGAAAATATTCACCAGAATATCTTGTTCTGTTTCCCATGAATAAAAAAAACTCATAACTTCCATATGTCTTCTAACCCCAACAAAAAATTGAACATTTTCAATACTCTAAGATAAAAACCAGAAAAGATATACAAAAATAAAGACATGCCTGATTACTAGACTACTTTCTTCCCAATCACAACCACCTCCTTAATTTCATCGCTCACTGTCACCCAACTACGAAACCAGGATTTTATGTCTGGATAGGCTAAAAAAAATATTTCAATTACAATAATCATACACGCATTGTAGTATGCGGTGTGATATGCATGTTGCCTTTCTTTTATGTATATCAGGTTTCAACTAGAGAGTTCTTCTGTGAGTACCATTTTCGGTGGTGGCTGCGGTTTAGTTGTTACACGGCCATTTCAGTATATTTAGTGTTTTCAGATAGAGAAAAACGAAAAGCTAAATACCAACTAAGCAGTGATAATCTAGTTAAATGCAAGGTGTAGTAAACTATTGTTGGGATTTTTGGCCTAACCATAACTAATTAGGTAGACTTGAGGAGGTGGGTGTTGTTATTTTATTCTTCATACCAGTGGAGAATCCAGAACGACTATTCAGTGCAGGCATTCATGGTCATTAGAAATCATACCTAAGATATCATAATCAGAAACAGTCTCACATGCACAAGAAACTCTTTTGTCTTTCCTGAAAAATAGGATTTGTTTAAACCTCCTGAATTTTAGGTAAGTTTTTAATTTCCACGAATACAATGGGATACAAGGAGTCGATTTCAAAATTACACAAAAAATGCATGGAAATTATAAGAATGTCTTTATAATTTCTACATTTTATGGGGGCCAAGATTAGTGTTAGGACTAAAAATATCTAAATACATAGGGGTGTCTGTACAATTTCAAAAAAAAATAGAGGGGCATGTGACCCCACTGGCTCACCCTTGGATTCGCCCCTGCTTCACACCCCTATCTTTACTAGTTTTTTTTTTTTTTTGAAAAAGAAGGTTTTATTAAAGGAAAAAAATAAAATACAATGACGGGAGACTATGTTACAAATGCAGAATAGTCTCCCAATGAAACAGGATTTGAGTTACACTGAATTCTCTAAAAACATCTCTGTCAAAAAACCAAAGAATGAGAGTTTGTATTATCAACAAAAGCATCTCATCCAATGTTCTGCTTCTTCCTCCATACTTTATGTTATTCCTTTCTTTCCATAAGTTCCAAAAGATTGCGTATCTCAGTTTCTTACTTACTTCCTTGCATCTGCCATTCCAACCCAGACCACTCCAAGTCTAAAAATGTTGCAGCATAGTAGCCGATTGCACCCATTCCATTTTCAAAACCTTAATAAAATGACTCCAAATCTTATGCGCATAATCACAATGAAGCAAGATATGGTCTGCCGTCTCCACTTCCTTCTTTACTAGTTACTCCTAACATATACGGGAGCAATAAAAGAAATAAAAGGAGTAAAATAAGAATTGAGACAAGGTTTATCTAACTGACACATAGTACGTAGGGGAGCTCATTTGATACCCAATTTTAAAAAAAACACACATAAATACGTGTTTTTTTCTTAAGGCTGAGATGATATTATGAAAGACTAATCCATGTGGGACATATTTCAATTTATTTGGATTATTACGTCTGCATAGATTCGTAAAGTCATATCTTCCTAATGGGCTAATAAAAAATTATATCTGGGCTACATTTCACAAATGTTGAAAATTACATAGATAAAATAGTTTTTTAGAAATTTTAGGGTGGACTTCAGCGTAAGTAAGACACCCCCATAATACCGCCCCTGTTGTCACCACCCCCACCCTCCTCCTTCACCACTAGTAACCTACAATTGGTATGAATTATTGGAATTAAAAAAATTGTTCTTAGAAACATTTCATATCAGTTTCAGTTTTGGTCCATAACGATTTAGCTATCGTTTTCAATTCCAAAAGAAGAAACATCATCGATTTGATCTAAAACCTGGAAAAAAAACTAACAAATCAGAATCACCTTTATGGGTTTGTTCTTGAGAAATAAAAAATTGATCTTGTTTTAAATACTTGTCCATTGATTGAGAATTGGGCATCAGGTGGTTGTTTCAGATTTGAAATTTGGATTAAAATCTTGGTATCGTAATGAATTTCATCATAAATTTCATACATAGATGGATTTATGATCTTCAAATAACCTAGTTGTATTATTATTATTTTATTTTTATTTTTTTGATAGGAAAAGAAGATTTTATTTAGAGAAAAATAATGTACACGATACTACCAGAGGTAGTAAGAAACAGTTAAGTAAATACAATTTTCCAGTTTTTAACTGTGTAGGCAAAGGTTAAATGAACCATGTTTCCAAAAGCATCTGCCTAAGTGAGAACCAGTGTTTTAGCATCACAACATAATTCATCATCTAGCTTGTAAATGTAATTTTCTTCAAAAACTCTGTAGTTTCTATCCCTCCAAAGAACCCATATGATAGCAGCAGGTAGAAGCTTCCATACCACCTTAGCAGTGCCAGAAAAAGGAGTATTATTCCAACATCTTGTCAAATTGCAGAAAGATTCTGGAACAACCCATGCCAAATTATTAGAAGGAGTTATAGAGGACCAAACCTTATGCGCAACTTTGCAGTGAAGTAATATATGATCTTGGGATTCAGTATTGTGTCCACATAAACTACATGAACTGTCAATATCTACTCCGTTGTATTGCAGTCTGTCTTGAGAATTTAATCTACCATGAACAGCACACTATAACAAAAAATTAACCTTAGGTGGAATTCCATGTACCCATACAAAATCATGTGGGAAAATGTCTACACCATCTTCACAGATCATCTTTGAGTATAAATATTTTACTGAAAAAATTCCATCTGAAGTCATAGGCCATATCCTAACATCTGGAAGAGTATCCATTATTGGAGGTGTATGATCAATGACCTGTAGAAGAGAATCAAAATAATTTACTTCATCATTTGTGAGAGTTATCTTAAAATCATATTTCCAAGAGTTTTCCGCAGTGGTATGAACAACGAAGCTTTCATTTTTAAGCCTGTCCAGCTTGTAAAAATTGTTAAAAGAGTCCATGAGACAGAAATCCCCTCTCCATATGTCATGCCAAAAAGAAATGCTTTCCACTTAATGAATGCTAAGAGAGTACTTTGCAGATATAAGATTACCAGCTTCAACAATGGTCCTCCGGCATGAAACTCCATGAGCAGTTTGAACTTTTCTTGGGATCCAAGAAGAAAAAGAACAGCCATATTTTTCTATAATGAGTTTGTACCATAAATGTGATTTTTCATTCCCAAATCTCCAACACCATTTGGAAAGAAGAGCTTGATTCATTGCCCTGAGATTAAGAACCCCTAGACCACCTCTGTCTTTAGAAGCCATTACCAACTTCTAATTTATCAAATGAGAGCATTTACTTCCAGAAGAATTATGTTCCCATAGAAAATTCCTCATTTTCTTCTCCTAAATATTTATGATAGAAATAGGAGCTTTGAATAAAGAGAAATAATACATTGGAATAGAGCTTAGCAAGGTTGTGAAATCGCAAATCGTAAAGCGAATCGTTTTCAATTTTTATGAATCGAATCGTATGTTGAATCGTGAATCGCAGATTTATGGTCGATTTTAAAATTTCGTTAGTATAATATATATATATATATACTTACAAACAATAATAAATCACATAAAATAATCAAAAAAATAAAATAAATCAATAAGTTTCATAAGTATAAAATTTGTTGCCTTCGCAGCTAATAATTACTCCAATCCCCTATTACACATGTCATAAATTCTTAATATAAAGACTTTAAAAATAAGATTACATAAATCCACGGTCCATTATTACATGTCATATATAGAAGGGAGCTTATTGTTTGTCATGTGTTACCAAGTTAAGGCTACATCGGTTCACCCGATTACACATCACTAAGGGTACTTCTAGTCATTTTGTTTACACAAATATTAGTAAAACCTAAACTCTCAGAGTTTTTCGACTTCTCCCTTTTTTTCTGTCTCTTACTTTGCCTATCCTTCTCCTCTTTCGCCGTTAGAAATAACAACATCACGCATCAAAAACAAATGAAGATCTGTACTCTGGTTTGGCGGTTGTGTTGTAATTTATTTCTTATGTCTTGTTCTTTCTTTGACGTGATTTGGGATTTATGATTAGTGATTTTTTTTATCTCTTTGATGTAATTAGGTAGTTATGATTAGTGAATTATTTTTATTTTACATGGATGAATGGGTATGTGATTTCAAAGATATAAGACATGATTTTTTCTTATTCTGGTCCTGCAGAGAGATTTGAAACATTTGAGACAGATATGAGATTCAGTTGACTTTAGTCAAGAATCGTAAAACAAATGTTGACTATCCGATTTTGTGGAGAAACGATTCTTCCATACGATTCACATCGTTTTGAGATTTTTTAATCGAATCGTACGATTCAAATCGTGAATCGTACGATTTTAAAAACCATGGAGCTTAGAATGTGTTTTAGAAGTGCCAGTTTACCTCCTTTTGAAAGTGAATTTTTTTTCCAAAATGAAAGTCTTGCATAAACTCTTTCCATAATGGGCATCCACATTGATTTGCAGTTAGCTTTAGCACCCAAAGGCATACCCAAGTACATGAATGGAAGATTATCTGTTTTGCAGCCAAAAGCAGTTGCCCAATCATGTAGTTCTGGCACATTGCCAATATCAATTAATCTTGTTTTGGTAGTGTTAACCTTTAGTCCTGCAATGAACTCAAAGGAATGAAGTAAAGAGAAAAGATTTGTAAGTTCTTCTTTCTTGTTATCCACAAAGATAATTGTGTCATCAGCATAATGTAGATGGTTCACTACAAGCCTATCCTTCACTACTGAAAAACCATTGAAGAGATTTAGGTTAGCTGTTTTATCTAAGTATCTGGAGAAACCTTTCATGGCTATATTGAAAAATAAGGGTGATAATGGACATCCTTGTCTAACTCCCCTTGTGCTTCCAAAGAAACCAAAAGATGATCCATTTATCAACACAGAAAAAGATGTTATAGAATAACAGTATCTTACCCACTGACACTATCTTGAACTAAAACCCATCTTCTTCATAAAAAATTCCAGATAACTCCAGTTAACTCTATCAAATGCCTTTCCAAGATCAATCTTACAGATAATCCAAGGCATGTAAGATTTTAATCTAGAGTCAACAAGTTCATTTTCTATTAAAGTTCCATCAAAAATTTGTCTGCCTTCTATATATGCACATTGAACAGGTGATATTAGTTTAGGAATTACTAGTTTAAGCCTTGTGGCTAACACTTTAGCTATAATCTTATAAGTACTAGTAAGCAAACAAATTGGCATACAGTCCTTAATAGATTCCACATGATCTTTTTTAGGAACTAAGGCTATGAAAGTTGAATTATGTTTCACCTCAATGTTACATGTTTCATAAAATTATTGAACTGTAGCCATGATATCTGATTTTAAGAAACTCCAGCATTTAGTGAAAAACATTAAAGGGTAGCCATCTGGGCCTGGAGCCTTGTCTTGTCCCAAGTATTTAATAGCATTAAACACTTCTTCTTCAGTGAATCACTAGTACAGAAATGGCCTTTAGCCACGCCAAATATAAATTTCCCTGTCACGCCTTTTTGGTTTTGGCGTGTCTATAGGGTATACTTCTACCCTATAGACACGCCATGTTCAATGGGCGTGTTCATATAAGTGCTTTCAGCCACGCCAGGGCTAGTAGCGTGTCAAAATTTCAACCATTTAGTCACGTTAACTTCAAATTTTTGATTTGGCGTGTTTATAGACCAGTCTATGGCCACATTAGGTATTGGGCGTGTTTAGAGACCAATTTATGGCCACATTAGGTAGCTTTGGCATGTCCAAAAGGTTAGTCACACCATTTAAGGTGTGGTTTTAAAGTTGGTTCATTAGACACGCTAGTATATGCGTGTCTATAGTGTACGATTGATTGACACGCCAAATTCAAAGTGTGGCCAAAAAGTTCTTCTTTGGACATGCCAGTATATGCGTGTCCATAGTGTACGATTTATAGACACGCAAGTATATGCGTGTCCATAGTGTAGGATATATAGACACGCCAAATTGAAAGTGTGGCCAAAAGTTCTTCTTTGGACACGCTAGTATATGTGTTTCCATAGTGTGCGTTCTATAGACACGCCTGTTTTATAGCGTGGCTAAAACGTTCGTTTCGGAAAAATTAATAAAATTCTTTCGCCCATATTCGAACGCTTGACCTTGAAGGATTTAGATAACGTACCAATCCACCAAGCTGCCCATCTTAACATGTTTATGATTATTATTTTGAGAATACTAGATTGTTTAAACTACTCAACATTTAAATAAACACGCCAAGTTGAAAGTGTGGCCAAAAAGTTCTTCTTTGGACACACTAGTATATGTGTGTCCATAGGGTGCGTTCTATAGACACGCCTGTTTTATAGCGTGGCTAAAAAGTTCGTTTTGGAAAAATTAATAAAATTCTTTCGCCTATATTCGAACGCTTGACCTCGAAGGATTTAGATAACGTACCAATCCACCAAGCTGCCCATCTTAACATGTTTATGATTAGTATTTTGAAAATACTAGACTGGTTAAACTCTAAACCGCTTCATCACACTAAGATGGATTTCATGTTTCAGGCTTCCCAAGTCATGAAAGCTCACTTCTAAAGTTCTGAATTTCTCAATACTTTATCCTATTATACCCTGAGCAATAGTTTTCAGCTATACTTTGGTAATCAATGGAGATGGAACACCTTAGAGTTCTTGAGGTTCTTAATGGTTGCTCCTGAAAGGACTCGTGCTCTCTGGAACATGTATTCTGCAAAATCAGATATGCACTTACCTCTCTATGTCTATGGTAAGGAATCACTATGTTTTTTATTTCACCAAAGTAATATCATATTGTTTTATTGCTATGTCACAAATCAAACCCATACTACCAGATGGAAAATCCCATATGTCTACCCTGAGATGATCATAAACCACATGAATTTCACATATACCTATATATTCAACCTCATCAAAATCTCCACTGAGACATTTCTTAAACAGTTTCTCCATAGCAGAACCAAAATTAAGCAATAAGATCACAAAATCATACACAACAAAGTAATCCAATATATCATTATCCACATAAAAAACAAAATAAACATCATCTCCATTCATACAAAATAGACATATAAATGCGTTTATCAACCACCATTAGTCATATAATCAAAACCCAAAGTACCAACAAGTTCCTATCATTCCCAAACAAACACAACAATATTACTTCTACTTGTTCTTCAAAACACACAAAGTATCAAACCCCAAAACACAATATATTCAATTTCACTTAAACTGGAATTGTAAGGTTAGCATCAGAATCCTTAACTGCTACACTTACCTTGACATTTCCACCCAAATATAGTGCAGTCTTCAGCCTTGTCACAGAAAAATTACCTCTGGGAGTAGGCACATGCAAAACCACATCAGCTGGCACATCATTGGAAGCAGTCATCTCACTAGGGCCAAAGATGGAGAGATCATAAGCAACTTCTTCCAATTGACGCATCTTTGGTGCCAACATGAGACAATTAGGGAAGACTACAGTGTCACTGGGATGGCCAAGACTATCATTTTCCCGAATTTTGGCCTTGACATCAGCAGGAACTGGTGCAGAATAGAATCCTTGACTGGCACCTCCACTCACGACTTTCTCCTCTCCTACAAGAACAACACCCTCTTTAATGATGAATTGCCCTTTGTCAGGGTGAACGGCATACACCACCCATCCCTTCTTAGCAGCTTGGATTTGAGGCATCTGAGAACTAAACACCTTGGCCTTGGATCGGTTATGCATTTCTTGTCCTTCTTGCTTGACATTCTCATCACTCTCAGAACCTGCTTGCATGTCGGTCAATCTCTCATCACTACTGTCTATTTCTATCACCTGTCAATTCAGAAAAATTGGAGAAATTCAGATCAATACCATAACTGCTTCTAATAAATTATCTAATTCTAGATATAATTTCTATTATCAATACCCAGAAACCAAAAATTATCACAAGATTACCAAAAATCATTACCTGCTTCCCATGCACATCAAACCTGGACCTCTTTCCCTCTCCAGATATCTGACACATGTTGTCTGCCTGAAGCTCACAAAAGACTGGGTTAAAGTTTTCAACAGATAATATTGGCATTGATGTCTGCCTGACATGTTTGGAAACAACGTCTGCCACTTGATTATCATTATGGCTTACATGAATAAACTCACAAACCAAAAAACTAGAGATTAAGTGTTTTATCTCCTTTATTAACTTTCAACACCTTGAACCCAACAATTCTTCCATGATTATCAAAAATCAATACCTGGTTTTCTTGAATATTTATCTTATCCTTCTTTTCCTCTGGTCTACCCATGGATTCCTGATTTGTAGACATGGATAGGCGATCATTCAGATTTAGATACGCATTATAACCTCGCTTAGACATTGCTTCAACAATTGGAACACTGAACGGATTTTGCGGAGATGGAATGTGGAAGTTACAGAGTTACATAATTGGAAATTATAACTGATTTCTTCTAAACTGGCCTTATGGACGAGAAGACCAACGGTTAACACATCTCACCCATCCTTTTTCAATCCTCGAGATCAATTAGTTGAGATATCGGGGAGGCACATGCCTACTAAGTACATGCAAAGACCTATTGAACGCCATCCCAACTTATTGGCCGTTCAGAGGCGGCAGCAAACACTTGGAAGCTATTTGGCAAGCGGACCCTCTAAGCGGGCTACCCGTGATCCGAAGTCGAAACCCAGTACCGAACCACAACACTGCCCTCAACTATTTTCGTCAGAGACGGGCTTGAAGTGGCAAATGGAAGCCCAATTACCTTAAAAATTCTAGATGAAGACCCTGTCATCCTTTTGAACAAGCCCATCCTTCTGAAAAAAATTAATAAAAAGCTTTCGAACGCAATATTCGAACCTATGAAGCACGTATACTTCAAAATTGGTGACGTATACGTATCGGCACCGTATCAGTATCGGATACTTGGGATACCTGGGGATACGTATCAGATACTCCATTTAAAGTGTCACATTTTTTTAATTACAAAAAGGGTAGGGGATACTTTGGGATACCTCTCAGATACTCTATGAGGCGATACTTCCTATAATCTAAAACTTATTTTTTTATACAAAATCTATATATTTATAAATTTATACATAAATCTAAATATTTATAGATATTTGTACAAATGAACATATCGAATAATTATATCTAAACCTAATTATTTTTATGGTGCTTCAATAAAAAAAAAACGGTGTTAGAAAAATCTAGCTTTAAGGCTTATTGGGCAGTCATGTTCTCCATGTTGTTTAGAGAGAAATCGGAGTACATATGATTTTATCTATTCAATTAACATAAGTAAGACTGAAACCCAAAGTGCTGAAAATTTAATGTTTGCTCACATTAATTTTCAAAATAGTATCTATCGTTTTTTTTTAATCTTATGATTTTTAGTAGAATGAATTATTATTATATTAAATATTTTTTTAATAAATACATGTATCCCACCGTATTTCGTATCCCCATTTTATGAAAATTGACGAATCCCTGTATCAGTGTCACCGTATCAGTATCTCCGTATCAGTATGAGTGCATCATATATTCGAACGCATGACCTCAAAGAAGTTAGGTAACATATCAATACACCAACCTTCCCATCTTTAGACATGTCTATAGGGTGTTTTGAGAAAGCTAAACTGGTTCAGCTTCAACTGCTGGAGCTAGCCAAGCACGAAGCATAGACCAGAACATAGAAGATTTTTTTTGTTTATCCCATTGAGCAAGATCATGGGCAACATAGTTACAAATCCTAGGTTGAAAAGTAAAGATACAACCGATTAATTAAGCTAGTAGCAAAAAATTGAATATCTTTAGAGATAGCATCAGTCCTAGAATCACCATCAAAGTAACCTAAAGAAAACTGTTCCACCAGTTTTTTAGCATCACTTTCGATAATAATGTGAGTAAACATCCAAAGATAATAATGGTAGAAAGGGGAGGGAAATTTTTCTTTGTGAAAAGGTGGAAGGGTAGAAATATTATTCCAATGGTTAGGCGGTTTTATCTGGTAGATAAACTAGACACGTTCCTAGCTAATATGCCCCAGACTTCCATGGTGCCTCCCAACTGATGCTTCCATATCCTAATCTGCATGCAACATAAAATGTGAATTAGTCCCCAAAGATAAAATTCAAGAGTATTTAATAAATTTAGAGATTAGAGAAACATTAATTGAGTTTACCTTGTCGGAACAAAATGTTCAAAGAGATTTTTCTTAGAGATTTAGGAAGATGAACTCGACTGATTCGGCTGAGGTTTTTCCCCCAGTGTCCTAACACCAATAAAATATTGGATTTCTTTGTTTATCACGATCAATGAAAACTCGTATCTGCAAAATAGACCAAAAGTGTTAGGGTTCATTGATTCAGAAAGAAAAAAAAAAGTAAGAGAAAAATGGTAGGGTTTATGGTATAGTATACCTGTCGGAATCAATATTTTTATTGATTTTTCTCTTTCGCTAATAGCTTCCTTTCCGATTTCAAATATGCAAAATAGAAAGAGAGAATGGAGAAGTAACGGTGAGGGGAAGAAAGAGCGAGGAATAGAGAGGAGGCGAAAGAGAAAAATAGAATAGGTGGTGTTTCTGGATGGTGGTGATTCCGGACGTAGTTTTTGAGGGGTGAAATAACAGAAAAATCCTATTGGTTGAAATATATCCAGGTGGGCCTACCACAGCCGTGAAAAAGGAAAATGATTGCTGGACCGAGATATAGCACCGAAAAAAGAACCGAGACGAATTGTGTGAGGGTGGGGTGGGGCCCACTCCTACCCCACCACCTATCCAAATGTTTAGAGTCGTTTATAGACCGTTGGATGCCCCGAAGTGTAATTTGCGGTGCAACTGTTCGGTAAGTGTATCATTGATGCGTGAAAAATCACCTGAAATCATATTATTAATAGGAAATGATATTCATCGCTCCCTTCTCAGCTCTATTTAGCAATCAATGGTAGGTGTTGATATGGTATTGGTTCAGGGTTGTTAAGGAGGGTCCATGGATAAGTAAAAGGGTTCACCATTTGAGAGATGTGGGGTTTAGATGTTGTTGAGCTGTGAGTAATGTGTTGTTATAAAGTTGTGAATAGCACCACCGATTATTAATTTTAATTAACCATAATGCTATTTTACCTAGGTTTATCACGTCATTATGACATAGTGGTGGGTAAGGATAGATTCCACTAGGGTACTTTTTGGATTAAAGCTTTCAGGGACCTAATTTGCTTGACCTATGTTTGACCTGATTTGTTTGACATTAGTTGATTAATTAGTTGTTGGTCAGGACTAAGTGACCAGGGTATTGAGATATGTCATGATGTCTTAGCCAAACCATGTTGTAGTTCAGGATATGGCCCATTTGTTAACTAATTAAAATTAAATAATATACACAACTAGAACTTCACCCGTGTCGTAACGGCACGACCACCATAGTATGTAAAAAAATGTCAATTTAAAACCCTTGTCATTCTTTTGTTGGCTCTATATAAAGTGACAATTTTTCCCCATATTTTTTAATTGTTATTTTTTTTCAGAGAATTTTTAGGTTGATCGAAAATTTGTCTCGAAAAAATCACAGGGTGAAACATATATAGGGATCAATTGATAACCTTTACTATCCCTATCATCACTGGGTTTTTTCAGGTTATTTTTCGGGAAAACATTATGGTCAGCCTGTACAATTATTTCTTTTGTGTTAATAACCATCTTATTTTCAAATTAAAAAAATCAACCACAACTTCCATAATAATGTTACATGTTAATTGATTTAATATAAAATAAGTTTATTATGTACTGTATTAGTGAAATATATTTATTTGGTTAGCTAAAAAAATATTATGAAATAACAATAAAACATTTTTTATTGAAAGTTAAGTAAACTAATTAATCATCGTTCGGCCGTAGATTTAGCTTTCCCAAAAATGAATCCAGATCTGATTTGGTATCTGACATTCAGAGCTTGGTTTCTTTATAGTCCTCAACCGTTCATCGTTTTTCCTATCCCGACCCGATAAAAATCTGGCCTATAATATTTATTTTAATTTAAAAAAATTAAATAAAAACAAATTTAAAAACTAATATTGTATCAAATAAAAAGAATAAATCAAGGGTAACTAATTAATTTATCTATCTTATAGGACACTTTTCTCATCCCACTACCACTACTTCTTCCACCACCACCATCATTAACGTCATCACTCCAACATTCTCACTAACACCCACCGCTGATCCACCACCCCCGCCCACCATCACAACCACCATTAGTGTCAACTGATTTAGCATAAAATAAATTTATTATGTACTGTATTAATGAAAGTGTATTTATTTGATTAATTAAACAAACATTTATTATGAAATATTAATAGACCATTTATTATTGAAAATTAATTAAACTGATCATCTTACAACCGTAGATTTAGCTTTCCCAAGAATGAATCCTGGCCGCTCTTTAACTTGCCTAAGTTGTCTAAACTATATTCTTTATAAGGGAGATTGTGCAGGGACCTATTATGTTTGACCATTTTTTTGGGAATTATACGGATAAGGGGTACAAGTAGTAGTTCGGGACGGCATACGTACGGGAATTATATGGATTTGGATAGATCGGATTCGAACAAAAATCCGGTTAACGGTTCGTTGTTCTGACAGTAGTTCAGAACGGCATACGTACGTGCATATTCGTTTTATAAATGTGAGTTTGGCACTTAAAATTCGGCTAACATATATGATGAATTGATAAGTATTATGACCTTATTATGAGGCTAATTTGATTTGAATATGATTTATAAGATGGAAAAAAACATTTTAGCATGATTATTTAACATGAAATAAACAATTTAATCGCATAAATGTATTGTAAAACTTATAGACTTTTAAACAAAAATCAACACATAAAACACTGGTTAAACAACTACCAATAATTGTATTTAAATATAAAGTATATACAAAATCAAACAAAAACCAATCAACATAACTCTGGTGAGAGAGTTACCTATGGGAGTTCTAGTTCGGAAATATCATTCGGATACGGTCAGTTCGGATACATTCACGAATCATTCGTGAGGTCCATATAATCCGGGAACTAGGTTCGGAGATCAAATAGTTCGGAAGTATCATTCGGATTCGGTCAGTTCGGGTTGGGTTAACCCATCCAACCCATGCCCAACCCGATCGTTAGGAGAACATGGGCAATGTATGTCAAAACTTTGGACAAGCTTGATCATAAATTTTATAAACCCGAGTTAAATTTGGGAAAGCATCAACACAAATGTTTCTAGCCCAAGCAACCCACCCAACCCTAAGAACAATGATATAGCTATATAAAACTATTTTTATAATTGACATTATTATCTATTTAGAGTAATTTTAGATATTATCTTCAAAAACCTAATAATGAAAATATATATTATATTTATCTCATGAATCATGAGCCATTATTATCTATGATGAGTACGCCTTCTAACCCTCCCAACAAACCCAAGTCCCACCCATAGGTCAGGTACTTGAGATATGGCATGATACATGAGCCAAACTTGTAAACCCTGGTGAACCATAATGCTTATTTTACTTAAAGATAACGTTGTTATGGCCTTCAAATTAGGAATTTTGAAAATTTGTTTTACTCTTAAAGATAACGTTGTGTGCAATTAAGAGATGATGAGACAGCTAATAATGATGTATTTTGAAAAACAAAAAAAAAAAATTGCAGAGAGAAGAAGATTAAGAGATGGCTGAACCAAACCAACCTAATGTTGTTGAAAATCAATCACCAGCATTAGAAAATGCAAAATAAGCAACTCATGCATTAACAAGTGAAGAGGTTAAGAGATTGATTTCTTATTTAGAACAAGAAATTCCAAATAAGAGGATTCAGGAAGAAGAAAATAGGAGACGGGAAGAATTTTATAGGCAAAGGATTGAGAACGAAGAATAGTACCAGTTTTGGATCATAAAATATGAGACAAGATGTGAAAGGAAGAAGAGAGAAAGGCTAGAGAGATATGAACATCGTTGGATTAAGACAAGAAGTGCCACAGAAAGTGAAAGTAATGAGGAAGGTGGAGAAGCGGTAAAACTTGATGAGGATGATAGCAGCAGTCATGGATCTAATGATCTAGAAAAAGAGGCTAGAGAGAGATAAAGGCAAGATAGAGATGATGCAGAAATGTATCTACTATATTTGGCAGAGAAAGCTCAACCCAGGATATTTGCTCGTACTATGTCTGAACCCCTGAACATGGATTCAGGCGGTGAGGAGATACCAGGGATGGATGTAGATGGCAATCCTATTGCAGCAGAGGTTCAGCAAGAAGAAAATGAAGTATCAGAAGATTGTGAAGATGATGAAGATGATTAGGATGGAGGTTATGGTCCTACAGCTTCTACTAGCACTGATAGCGGCGTAGACTTCTCTTATGAAGAAGAAAGCTTTAACACCGACAATGATGATGATCAGTGGTGATCATATGAAGAGCATTGGGAAAATATTTTGAGGAAGACTTTGTAGGATTGCATTCCTTGAAGTCTTCAGATCGTCTTCGTGAAAATTCAAAAAGATTTTCCTAATGCTTGTAGTTGGTGGTGCTGTTGGAACCGAAGGAGAGGTCTAGTCTTCCGTAATACATGATACATCTTTTAATGCATGGTAAGTGTTTTTTTTTTTTGGTGGTTTTATTTCGGAACAAGGTTTGATCTTGTAAAGTTGTTGTTTTGGTGTTGACAAAGATCAAACTCAGTAGTAGTAGTAGTGGTAGGTATTTTGCTGGTACTTGTTATGGAGGTTATAGGAATTTTGCTTATCGGACGGCATCGGAGTTGGTTGTGCAGGTGTAAGTCGAACTGGAATTGGTAGTGTGTCTAGTTCTTTTGCTTATGGTTTGATTGTAAATGGAACTACTTAGTAATTAGTGGTCTTATCTGTAATGGTGATGGGGTTTGTAACTGTGGTTAATGAAATTGAAATTGTCTTTTTTCGGTTTCTCTTTGTGATTTCAACCTTGGTATGTTGAAACAAAATAAGCATTATTCTCTATCCAGTATAATTCACTTGATGGAGAGGCATATACACACCTAGTCTGAATCTAAAATTTGAGATGTTCATAATCACCAAAAGATGTTCATAATCCCAAATCACCTACAGTCTGAATCTACAATATGCAGAGATGTTCATAAAGCATGCAATTGAGATGTTCATAATCACCAAAAGATTCTCAAATTATGGTACAATTCACAGCAACATAAAAATAAACCTAAAATCTGAAACATAGAGATGTTCATACTTCATAATCACCATAATAATAAATTGTACCACTCAATAAATATACACAAGTGTGCTGATTTTGTTTTGCTTATTGACCTATTTTGTTTGACCATTTTTTTATTTTAATTGTTTGTGAGGGACTTGAGATATGGCATGAGACATGAGCCAAACCATGCTGCAGTTCAAGATATTACAATACACCAGCGTCACATAATGCCTGTCAACAGGTGATGGCTCTATGAAAAACGCGTAAACCTTGCATGATCAACAAGTGCTGGTGTCTATGAATTTTGCAAAAAATCAATTATGATTGTAGTAATAATGTAGTAGGAAAAGTTGCGTCTGAAATTCAATAAGGAAGGAGTATTTTGTTAAATAAGGAATGTAAAATTTTAATTTTAACAAGTGTACTATCTATCTCATTGAAATGAATGCTTAACGTGTCAGGATATTTAGAGATATCTTTAGGGTTACGACAAGATTATAGGCGTCTAAGTAGAACTGACAATCAGTAGTCTAATCCTACAATCCTAATTAAATGCAATATTTTTCTGCTCGGTCTCGCAAAATCCGCAAAATCCCACTTTCCATATATCACCTTGATTTTCCTTTGTTATATTCATATTAAACATAACCCACCCACTATATTTAGATTTGCATACTAGATATGTATAGGGAAAGAAAAAAACAACACTATATTTATCTAGATTTGGATCCTAGAAATAAGAAATTAGATACCCCGTTTGTAAGTAAAAGAAAGAAGGAATTGATAAGATGAGTTCTTATGAGAAATGTGTTGTTCCTACCAATGGTCTTATTAATAATGATCCTCCTCCTCCGAAAGGCTTTGCTTCATGGGATGAATTTGTGGAAAGCATTGGTGATATACTAGAAGATTTTGCCGATGAAGAATGGGAATTAGTTCATATTAAGAAAATGATCCATGTTGAAAATGATCCTCCTCCTAAGGGTTTTGATTCTTGGGATGCATTTGAGAAAATCTACGGTGAATATTCGGATAATGATTACAATGAATAAGAACATGGGATGTAGGACCAGAATATCGCCACAACAACATTCTTGCGATATTAACAACGCTTCTACAAATAATCCCGCGAGCACTACAACACTTGGCGAGTATCGCAGAAAAATCAAAAGAATGACAGAAAGATTGACGATTGAAGAGAATACAAGAGGAGTAAGTTTATACCACGATGGTTACAATTCTTGCAAAAATGAACATAATAACTACTACGAGGAGATCGCAGAATGGATCCGAAAGAAGAGGAAAACTTAGCTGTCATCCACTATGTAATTTCCTATATAAAGGGTTCGAATAAGACCATAAGAGGGGGAGGTATTTTTGGGAGAGTTGAAAGAATCTTGAGGAGATAGAAACTCTAGAAAGAAAGTTGTATTTCTGAGTTCAAACATTTCCTGTAAATCATTTCTGAAAATTAAATAAAGAATGTTGTTTTTAATCTTCAAATCTTAGTTAATTGTTATAAATTCTTGACAAGGGTGTAGTGTAGGAATTCCTGCAACTACATTTTGGCGCCCGAAACAGGGAGAATCAAGCTAGAAAATCTCTAATTACAACTTGAAGATTTGAAGGAATTGAAGAAATGGCTGGTAGAAGAAGAAGAAATACATCAGAACCACCAACAACTGTGAGGAGGAGAAACAAATGAATTAGGAGAATCCTCTAGGGTAAGAACAAGAAGAAATAGAACAGGGATTGAAGGAGAAAATCAAATTCCACAACCAAATCATCAAATACCAATACAAAATAGAGGTGTGGATTATGATAGAGTGAGTGTGCATACTTGGAGATCGGATTCAATGGAAGAAGCGGAAGATCAACAATTAAGAAACGAAAGAAGAGAAGAAAGAAATCAAGGAGTTGTTGAAGGAGTAATCCAGGGAGAAGGTGGAAATGAAACATTAGGTGATCCAGAACAAAGAATACAGGGAGAAAGAAGATTAGAAGCAGAAGAACGTGTAAATTTAACAAGACAAAATCATGAGTTGAGAATGGAGAATTTGAGATTACAAAACAGGAGATCAAGAAGTACTGTTAGATCAAGTTCAAGATCGTTTAGAGAAGAATCAAGGTGAAGTTCCCTTATAATAAATGTTATAGAAAACGAACTAGAAGAAGTGCAAAATCCAAACAGAGAGCAACGTCAGGGAGAAGAGAGAGTAATTGATGATCGCTATGATCCACACGGTGAAACTTTGAATGGAAGACGAAATAATGAGAATCCAAGAGGTGAGAATAATAAGGATGGTGAAGAAAATCGAGAAGAAGGTAGAAGAATATTATATGGGCGAGAGAATGTTAGAAATCAAAGAATTATTGAGAACGAAATTGAGAGACATTATGCTGAACAGGCACGCCTAGCATGCGAGAGAGAAAGGTTGAGAGAAGAGATGGAAGAACAGGAGTTTCAGGAGGCAATAAGGCAAAATAACCATGATAATCGAGAAAGAAGACGTACACAAAATCGCAATAATGATAATATTCGTGAAGAATATGACAGAATACAAAGAAGAATAGAAAGACAGCGAAGAGAAATGGGGAGAAATGAAGAAACTCGTGGAGAAGAAATTGCAAGACATAATCAATTGCGAATTTTGGAAGGGGATGAAGATGAAAATGAAAATCGCAGAAGGAGGCAGAATAACAATATAGATAAAGATCTACAAACTCTCGCAAGGAAGGAAAGACATGAACGCAAGAGAATGGAAGCTGCGTTAAAAAAACCAATAGAACAAAATCCAGCTGTGAATGAGCAAATCTTAAGGGAATTAGTAGAAATGAGGGGAATGATAAGTAACAAAAAAGTGGGAGGAAGAAGACAACATGATGAAGCTATTGAGGAAGCATCGAGAACTCCTTTCACACAAGAAGTGCAATTAAGAGGAATTCCCCCGAAATGCAATTTACCAGCATTAAATAGTATTTTTGATGGAACTACTTGTGATGTTCAACATGTTAAGTCTTATGTTAGATGTATGCTTCAGTGGGAGAATCATGATGTTGTGTTATGCAAGTATTTTGCGTCCAATTTAACTGGCGAGGCGCTAAAATGGTTTGAGGGACTGCCGAAGAATACTATTACTTCTTTTGACCACCTACAAGCTACATTTTTAGGTGCATACATAAGAAACAATTCTTCACGACCGGGTATTGAATATGTGTTCGGATTAAAGTAGAGAATTGGCCAGAGTCTAAAACATCTAACTATAAGATGGAAGACAATGTGCAGCGAGATGGCGGGAAGAGTAGATGAGAGATATCTTATTTTATCCTTCATCAATGCAATGTTTGCGACTAATTTGCTCTACATACAAATTTTCAGAATCAAGAACACCATCACAATGACTGAACTAAGAGAATTACAAGAGGAATACATTGCTTTGGAAGAAAAACAAAACTAAATGGAGTCATACCGAATCGCAATCACCAGCTCAGTAGCGGCAAACGGAAGTTTACTTCCTAAAATGATCAATATTGTGGCGAGTACCTCGCAGATTCAACCAGAGAAAGTGGCGAATAATGACCAACAAAAGCTAGTAGCTATGGGAAGTCGCGATCAAGAAGAGTATGAAAGAGAGAAGAACTTTTACAATCGCGGAGGAAATAATAAAATCAAAAGGCTTGATCAACCCCAAGAGACTTATGGTGGACAGAAGCAAAATAATTTTAGAAGTCAGGGTAATCAGAAAACAATATGGGAGGAGATTAAGATGCCACCTTTGAATGCTAGTGTGGAGAAAATCTGGGAAGCTATCATTTTGATGGAAGATATACCATCGCCATGGAACATGGGGAAGGAACCACATCCTAATAATCGTAATCAAGAGTTATGTCCTTATCATCATTTCCATGGCCATTCGATAAATGACTGCAGAAATGTAAAGAGGATAATTCTAAGAATGATTGATCAAGGAAAGCTAAATCATTTTCTAAGAGGGCATCAACAATCGCAACAATTACCACCACCACCAGGCAATCGCAGAGTGAATAATGTAAAAGGAGCAGAAACTTTTGTCATAAAGGTTGGAGCAAAAGCAAAGAATTTGTTCTGCAATTCCATTGTACATTCTTTCATAACTATAGAAGATTTTCATGATAATGTTCTAAGAAGAGTATTTGCGATAGATATGGATGGAAAATAAATAATGAATATTGTGAGAGTCTCGCCATTAGAAGAATGGCAAAAGCAAACTCTATCTTTTACAGCACAAGAAGTACCAGAACCTAGTAAGTTGCATGATAACCCATTGGTAGTAAGGTTGGAAATAAAACCAAGACAAACAGAAGATGAAGATGAAGAATATGGTAATGAAGTAACAAACTCTTGGGCTATTGATAGAATTCTAATTGACACAGAAAGCTCTGTAGATATCTTATTCTATCATACTTATAAAACCATGGGTGGAAAGGACGAAGATTTAATACCATCAACATATAAGATTTATGGTTTTAATGGTACTTCCAAAAAACCCAAAGGGGAGATCACAATGAGAATTCCATTAAAGGGGATGTCCTCCAAGATCTTATTCTGTGTTGTCGATATTGAATCACCCTATAATGCCTTAATTGTACGACCTTGGATGCATGGGATATTAGGTGTTGCATCTACCTTCCACCATTGCATTAAATTTCCTCATCCTAATGGTGTTGGAGTAATTAAAGGAGATTGGGGAGAAAGTAAGAAATGCTATGAGATTGATATAAAATCTTGTGAGGAAAGAATTGGGAAGAATAACAACTGGAATTGAAGAATTAAGCAGCGATAGAGATGTGACAGATTAATGATTGATTCAATAGAGAAGAAAGAAGAAGCAAATGACGAGTGTCTCGCAAACGAAAAGCAAATAACAAAGCGCAACAAAAGAGCAGATACAGAGAACAGTAAGTAGAAAGATGAAATGATGAGAAGAATGATCTTATGAAGATATTTCAAAATATATTTGATTTATAAACAAGAGGGGAAAATGGCGAGCGTCTCGCGAGAAAAGCATAAGAAACAACACATAATTGAGAAGAAAAACCAGAAGATAGTAAGTAGAAAGGTAAAAGGATGAAATGTTTTGAATAAATTGCTTAGAGAAATTATATTTTGCCAGAATAGAAGAGATAAAATTTAAAAATTGTACAAGAAAATAAAGGATCTAAAGAAGCTATGATGCTCGCAAGAAACTTTTTAGAAACGCGAATAAAATTTTGCAGAGATTTAAAGAATGGGACAAACCTTTATGGCGTGCACCCTAGTTCGCGAATACAATTTCGCAAGAGGAAAATGTAAGACATGCAAGCACGTTATAAGGGGGTATCTCTTTATATTATTCAGGGATAAGGTTACACCGCTGCTGGAACCTGAGTCATACAGATGTTGGGGGTTAAAGAAAACCTATCCGGGAGAGAGATCTTGGATTTCCAACTTTATAAGGTTATACCCTAGTTGGACGACTGAGAATATCTCCTAATAAGTGCAGAGTATGACCAAGGCGCCGATGTACACGTTTGAGCCAAGGGTGCCCGGGACGGACGAACCTACCCTGGCCATCTTTGGTAAGTCTTGGATATGATGCACTTGGCCTGAAGAAAACCCCACTTAGGGTGCAGTCTTGTAACTATAAGCCATATAGGCATAAAGGACAAGAGGCTGCGAAAAAAACTGGTTGTTGGTAAATCTGGATGGGAGGAGCTAGTCTTGTATGACCGATGTGCCCTCCTTCAAGGGGAATCTAGGGGGGAGATAAGGGCAGCACCCTCAATTAGGGGGCTGATAAGTGTCTTAAGACGGCAATGTCATGGGGATTTATGATCGCAAGATCATTTAGGACTGTCATATTGTCGCGTGACAAAAATTATACTGAGGCAAAAAGCCAAAAAAAAAAAAAAGTTAAGATGAGATGAGATCAAGGGGTTTTACATGAAATGTGAAGACGTCCTGCGATTTCATCGCAAGACGGCAATGTCATGGGACTTTACGTTCGCAAGAATATTTAGGCCTGTCATATTATCACGTGACAAATATCTTGAAGAGGCTATAATACTAAGAAATGATAAGACAAGATCAATGGGTCAATACATGAAAATATAAAGACGTCCTGCGATTTTGTCGCATAAAGATAAGTGTGGCAAAGTAAGACCTTTAAATAGGAAGGCATAATAAGACCATAAGATCGTGAAAATAATATCGCGAAAATAAAGTCACAAGATTTAATATTTGCGATAGCATCGCAATAATTCTGAGATTCGCCAACAATATCATGGCAGATAGTAAGCCAATATATACTTTTAACAACTAATATTTAAGATGTCACCAATTTTCTCATATTGCAGATGAATAACAGAGGCAAGTATGGGAATGCACAGAATGATGAAATTATTATTCATCATCATATGAGAAAATTATATGGACATTATTATGAGATATAGGTAATTAACAGATAGAAATTATATTGATTAATTATATTGCAGGAAAGGATTGTTCTCTAATTCATACAGATAGAAGCAAAAAAGAAATTTATACATTAAGCCGAGGCAACTTGCAACAAATTGAAGAGGTTCGCAAGAATATGACATCAAGAAAAAAGATAAAAATATACAGAGTTTACAAGAGAAAATAAGAAGAAGAGATAGAAGAAGAAATAGAAATAGTTAGATCCATCGTTTCCTTCTTTACCAGATTTTTCCCCTTCATCATCAACATTGTTATCTCTATCTTCATCAAATTTCTCCTCCTTGTCAGATTTCTTCTCCTCGTTATCTTCATCAGAATTTTTTCCTTCATCATTATCATTATCCTCACTATCGTCAGACTCTTTATCAGTATCAGAAATTTCAAGATCTGGAATCTCTGATGGTACTTCCTTTGCAAGATCAGGATACATGGAATAAGAAATCCCATGATCGTCACAAACCTGTTTAGTGGAATTATTGCGAGTAATGATGAGAGATCTATTAAAATTTGCAGTGATAATTCCAAATTGTTCTTTTAATCGTGAATATTTCTTGTTGCGAGCAGCAAGATTGTTCACGAGTTGATGGTTATTATCTTCAATTTCTCTTAATCTTACACGACATCTCTCTTAAGATTCTGCGATAATGTAACAATAGATTAAAAATTTTACAAGGAAGAAAAATCAAAACAAGAAGTTAACAGGGTGGAATAGTTAGCAACCTTCTCTTTCAGAAATCATATCTCTAATTAAAGTTGCTTGTTCAGTATTAAGGATAACATCTACACCTAAGTTATTTCTGGAATTATTAAGAACCATCGCAGCCCAAGAAAATTCATCATCACTGGTAATAAGAAGGCGAGAGCGAACTTGAGCTTCCCTCGTAAGAAGGTCTTTATTCTCGCAGATGAGTCTATCTCTTTCCATTTGAACATTAAGAAGATTTTTATGGAAATCTGCTAGGGTTTTAGCGCCTTTTTTAATTGCTTGATGTTTCTCGTCAATAAGATCACTATTTCTACTTCTTAATCCATTAATTATTTCTTTAGAATCAAGATAAAGACGCTTGTATTTATTAGTCAAACTTAAATTGAATCTATGATCAACCTTTAAGAGATTAAGCTTGGATTTGAGTTCACCTACAGAAAGGGATCTAATTTGATTATCTGAGAAATTGTCAAAGAACTATTAAGACGAGCAAGGAGGGTACTATCATCTACAGGTTCAGGAAAAGATTGAAGGAATGCAGCCTCGTCAGTTAGGCCATAAACATCTGCAAAAGTGATTGCTTGAATAAGCTGCGATGGGGAGAAGCAGAGTTGAAAGGAAAAGGAAATAAATCATACCATAGAGCTGCTCGTTAGCTTTATTAAGATTAGAGATCTTCTGCTTATCAACTAAAGCTTCAGTCTCCAGCTGCTTGTTTTTCTTGCGAAGTTCATCTACTTCAACTTCTATTTTTTCCTTATCTTGGCGAAGATCAACAATTTTCTTCTCATAATTAGCACATCTATTATCCAAATCAGAAGAGACAGCAAAATAATCTCTTCCAACCTGCGATGAAGCTTTATAAATTAAAGAGATTTGGCGAAAAAATAAATATGGAAATAGAATAATTAAGAGAAAACATACCAAGATACCAAGTGCATTTAAGAAACTTGGAGTTAGCGATCTTGAGACCCCGCGAAGGGAATTATTATCGACTAAAACTGGAGCATCGCAAACTTTAACAAGTTCTTGAGATATCTCATTAAGAGTTTCGTCTCCATACTCATTTTCAACTCCACGAGAAGGATCTCCATAAATCATAGACAATTGAGTCATAGAAGACTCCGAAGGAGAAGAATCCTTTATGGAGGGATCTCCATTGATATTATTAAAGTCATTATCATCATCCTTCATTACGAGGGGAAATAGATTTTCCTTTAGAGGGAGAAGTGGATTTTCCCTTAGGAACAACTGTAGACTTATCTTTGTTTTCGCAGGAATGGGTTCTAATTCTTCAATCTCCCGCGAGCACAGATAAAAATAAGAAATAGGGGCAACAATATATTGTTAAAACTAGTAAAGGAATATTTCTTACTTCATCTGTGAAGGATCTAAGAGCTAAGAGAGTGCTGGGTTTTCTAAATTTTTGATAGTTGAGCTTCATTATGTCAATCTGCGAGACAATAGAGTAATTAGCGAGAATGTAAAAATATGAAGAAGATAGTGAAAAATAATGATACAAGAAATTAAGAGGATATACCTCTACAGATCTGTCAGGCCAGTTGAAGACCCATGGCTCATATTGAGAGAGATTCGCAGGAAGAGGGAAAGAACCAAATATGTAGGGACCTTCAAGACATAGTGGAAAAATAAACCACTTATCATCATTAGAATGGCGAGGGCCATGATTGGTTTTGGTATGGAAATCAATATCCATCATAAGAGCTTCATTGACAGCGAGTTTTTGTTTCTTTAAGAGAACACCCCAACAGGTGCTATCCCTCTTCATATGAAGTATCTTGTAATTTCTAAAAAAGTTCTCCACAGTATAATCTAAAGGGTTGATTGGAATATGTTTATAACGAAGACTTTTATCATCGTCATAATAGCGCGATCCTTTACCAGCACCACGAGAAGCATATTCAAGTAGCAACCTGATACAATCTCCACCTAATTGATATATCGCTCGCGAGAACCTCTCGTCAGATATTATTTGATAGAATAACGGGAGTTCTGGATCATAGAGAGGAAGTGGAAGACCAGCTTCAAGTTGACCTAGCGATACTATGATTTTTTGATGAGAACATTGATAATTGGAAAAAAGTTTGAGAGAAAGTTCGGATTTAGAACTTTGATCTGGAATTAAAGATAAATTAAAACCTTTACCTTTGAGTTTTTCTTGCATCTTATCGAAAGCAATCAAATTTTTAGCGCCAAAAGCAACCATTTTTAAGTATGGGAATGAAAGAAAGGGGTGAAAAGAAGGAAAAAATCACAGCGATAACAGACGCGTAATTTGCGGAAGAACAGTAAACTTGCAGAGAAGTTATGTAGAAAAAGAAGACGAAAGTAAAAAGGGAAAAAGAAGAGAATAAGAAGAGTATTTATAGAAGAAAAGAATTTCTCGAGAAGATAAACGTAATAAATGCAAAGAAAAGGAATGGACGGTCAGATTGTACCGGTTAGATGGGACGTGTCGAAGGTTTATTGGGAGAAGGAATGCATGAAAACAGCTGGCGAGGAATATAGAAATGTGTCAGAACAGAGATTTAAATGAAAAGATAGGTGATTGCAGCAATTTGTTCTCATGATCTTCTCTTCTTCGCAGAAAATACATGAAAAGAGGCAAGATATAGGACCAGAATATCGCCACAGCAACATTGTTGCGATATTAACAACGCTTCTAAAAATAATCCCGCGAGCACTACAACAACACTTGGCGAGTATCGCAGAAAAATCAAAAGAATGACAGAAAGATTGACGATTGAAGAGAATACAAGAGGAGTAAGTTTATACCACGATGGTTACAATTCTTGCAAAAATGAACATAATAACTACTACGAGGAGATCGCAGAATGGATCCGAAAGAAGAGGAAAACTTTGCTGTCATCCACTATGTAATTTCCTATATAAAGGGTTCGAATAAGACCAGAAGAGGGGGAGGTATTTTTGGGAGAGTTGAAAGAATCTTGAGGAGAGAGAAACTCTAGAAAGAAAGTTGTATTTCTGAGTTCAAACATTTCCTGTAAATCATTTCTGAAAATTAAATAAAGAATGTTGTTTTTAATCTTCAAATCTTAGTTAATTGTTATAAATTCTTGACAAGGGTGTAGTGTAGGAATTCCTGCAACTACATGGGAAGCCACCAAGACAAACAAATTTATGGCAGAGCACTTGGCATTGACTAAATTCATGTTTTTTACATTATTTTTATTATGCTAATTTTATTAATGTGTAAGCACAATTATGTAGCAGTCCTAGGCCAACTGTTCAATTGTGCTCTCAATTCTGTTTTTTTTTTTTTTGGTAAAGATTGTCATATTTGGCATTGCAATTTATGAAAAATTTGGCTATTTTTTTAAACTCTGATACAAGACTCAATATACAGTCTCTATCATATTCATGATCCTATCACTTTAACAGCAAAGCCACAACAAAATCATGGTTAACCCTAACATCCAAATCTCTACACCAAGCACATTACTCGTTCATTCTGTTTTGTCAAAAGATTGATACTCTAACAGATGAAAAATGAACAGAAATTAAACAACATATGCACTTGGAACCTAAAGAAAATATTGTATCCGTAAATATTATACATACATTCACAAAAACTATACTTCCAAGTAGCTTTACAAACAGACTAATTAAACATCAGAAAAATAAAAAAGATTACACTAATAACCCGCAATTTCAATGGCTATCACCCGCAAACGAAACAAGTATCTTGACAAATGCTCGGCACATGGATATGGTTTTGGCGTGCTCGCATTCACTACTCTAGGGGAATTAAGTGATAACACAATTTCTTTTCTGAAAAGGTTAGGAAACTGCCTATCCATCCATGATACTAATTCTAAGATAGGCAGTGTTCTTTTCCATAGATTTGGGATAGTCATCCAAAAAGGGGTAGGCTTCCTACTACCGACATGTAATTTATTATTTGTAATAGTACTTAATTTAATAATGAATAAAAAGGGAAAAAATTAGATATAACACAAAAACTAAAAAGATATTTAACTAAACAAAAGATGATGGATCAAGATGTGATTGAATACCATTCTTGCATAGCAGAACCATGAAAACAGAGGACTAGATCAGTTATAATCCCCTTCTTCTTCACTTCTGCTGTCGACAATGGTAACCACATATTTGTATGGCCAATCATCATCATCAACATCATCGTCTTCATCTTCATCCTCAAGCGCTGGCCCAAACCAAAATAAGTGTTCTGGATCATCTAAATTATCATCCTCATCCTCATCATACTCATCATCCTCTTCATCGTCTTCCTCTTCTTCATCGTCCTCCTCTTCTTCATCGTCAACAACATCATAATCATCAACATCTTCAAAACAAGGAACAACCTCGCAACCAAAATAACCAACAATCTCTTTGTCTCCATCAAGAAGAAGAAATCGGAAGGAAGTTACTAGAAGAGCAGTCATTTTGTCTGGTTTGATACTAAAACTTTTAGTTTTTGATACTGAAACCCTAATACTGAAACCCTAGTTTATAGAGAGACTTGGAAACAAAAAAGCGGTAATGTCCAGTATCCATTCCTTATAGTGACACACGTTTTCTCTTTGCCTCTAGCTTAGCCACGTGCAAACTTGGCTAGTGAATAAGTATGCGGCTTTGGAAAATAAATAAAAAGTAATATAAAAATAAAAATATTGGATGGAAAATTAAAATCAAGGAATTTATCTGGGTGGAGATACTCCCCGTAAATTTAGATTTGGACGATAAATACTTGCTAAGAATCATGATATCGAAATATAAATTGGTTAACAATCTCGTCCCAGAGTGACATCGGTAAAAATGGAAAATTACCATTAAGCAATTTGTCTCGCGGTAGAAATACTCCTCGGAAACTTAGATTTGGACAAAAAATTCTTGCTAAGATCATGACATGGAAATAAATAAAAATTGGTTTAGAAGCTCGTCCAAGAGTGACATCGGTAAAAATGAAAAATTACCATCAATCAATTTATCTTGGTGGAGATACTCCGCATAAACTTAGATTTGGACGATAATACTTGCTAAGATCGTGACATCGAAATACAAATTGGTTAACAAGCTCGTCCCAGAGTGACATCGGTAAAAATGGAAAATTACCATTAAGCAATTTGTTTCGGTGGAAATACTCCCCGGAAACTTATATTTGGACGAAAAATTCTTGCTAAGATCATGACATGGAAATAAATAAAAATTGGTTTAGAAGCTCTTCCAAGAGTGACATCGGTAAAAATGGAAAATTACCATCAATCAATTTATCTTGGTGGAGATACTCCACGTAAACTTAGATTTGGACGATAATACTTGCTAAGATCGTGACATCGAAATATAAATTGGTTAACAAGTTCGTCCCAGAGTGATATCGGTAAAAATGGAAAATTACCATTAAGCAATTTGTCTCGGTGGAAATACTCCCCGGAAACTTAGATTTGGATGAAACATTCTTGCTAAGATCATGACATGGAAATAAATAAAAATTGGTTTAGAAGCTCGTCCAAGAGTGACATCGGTAAAAATGGAAAATTACTATCATTCAATTTATCTTGGTGGAGATACTCCGCGTAAACTTAGATTTGGACTATAATACTTGCTAAGATCGTGACATCGAAATATAAATTGGTTAACAAGCTCGTCCCAGAGTGACATCGGTAAAAATGGAAAATTATCATTAAGCAATTTGTCTCGGTGGAAATACTCCTCGGAAACTTATATTTGGACGAAAAATTCTTGCTAAGATTGTGACATCGAAATAAATAATAATTGGTTTAGAAGCTCCTCCAAGAGTGACATCGAGTCTTGTCGACGAAGCTAATCATAGTCGTTCGTGAATTCATAATGCCAACCAATCAAATGAACTAGTTTCACCTGATAACCTAACATCCCCAAACATCCTTGCCAATATTATCGGCTGATCGGTCTGATACGACCAATAATGCGATATCATTGGATATTCATATGTATCGCTGATATATCATGTTTCGTCCAGATTAAAGGCACAAACATGATAAAATCCTATATTGTCGGCCAGTATTTAAAAAAATAAATACTGATCTCGGTTCTTTTAATACAAATTTAATTGTAAGAGCTATCTAGAGTTGCTTCTAAGAATATGAATTGGGATTTTAATCAAAAAAATTGCACCAAAAAGAATTTATGATCTTCCAAGGCACTAGCTAGTACTCTAAGGAATATGTTAATCATTTATTATTTTGCGTTTAAGAATATGTGAATTGGGAGTAAAATTGTGCAATGTAGTTGACTCAGTAGTAAAGAAAAGATACTACTATATCCAAGGTACCAGTAACAAAGGAATTAGCTAGTACAATAATAAATACTTCAGTTTGTAGTGGTATTTTTTGATCTTTGATCATTTCTACTTTAACAATTTGTGTAGAATATTGTAGTGGGACCCTATCCTAAATACCAGCCGCATCACTAAATACTAGGAGTATATATATGGAACATTCCTATGATTGATTTTTGGATTTAAGGGTACATTCATATGGTAGTTGTTCTTTAGGACTTATTGTTATGTGTGACTAAAAGAAAAGTATGAGTCAGTATTGTATACCCTACAAGATCTAATAACTTTTTGTCTTATCAAAAACAATAAAAAGTTGGTATAGCCTTCTCTCACTTATATTTTTTAAATTTACTTTTTTTTGGTAACAAGATATAAAGCACAAAAAGAAAACAACCTATTTATATGCTTCTCACACCTTTGTACCTAAGTAGATTTTGTCAGTCATCATTACACCTCAGTTTCTCATATTTCACTTCCACTAATATACACAATCACAATGAGTCCCTTATTTTGTGTGCGCATGCAAAAGAAGAAGATCTAGGTAGTTGTTATGGTCCTGAAATAAATGGGCATTTGACAGTAGTCATAATGAGTATCTTGTGTGTCCTTTTTGGTTACATGCAAACGAAAAGATATATCTTTAGTACTCCTCTTCTTCTGTTTTTCTAAATAATATAGAGAAGATTATTTTTTGTTTCTAAAATAAAATGTCTGTCACATTGGGTTGGCTTGACCCAAATTTGGCATTGGTGGCAAGATCCCTTGTGGTCCAGACTTTACATAAATAAATGCTATATTTCTTGCATTTTGGTTGTGCCTAAATTATAATTAAAAATCTGATAACTGTCATAAGGGATTATGTTTATATAAGGTATATTATGGAAAACTGAGTTGACTCGACGAGTTAATATAATGAAAATTGATTGATTAACAAACAAATATCAAGCAAATAATTTGAACACGAGCATATATTAAAGAACCAATATTTTTATATTATTCATTCTAAAACTAAACGAAGCGAAATAATACCAACATCCTCAGTATTAAAAAACAAAAACCACATTATTCGAAAGTTTCTTTGATAATCTGCTCAACTAAAACCATCGTATCTGGTACTCGTGTTGCAGCATTAGCAGGTTGTGCTGGAAATTCAAGTACCTTTTCTTCTAGAGGTGTCTCTCAGGGTATTTCTGGTGTGCCAGACACAGTTTCACCAACAGGCTCATTCAAAGGAATGGGAGCATGGGCACTATCCATTTCAACAGAAGCAGAAGCAGGAAGAGTAAGATTGTCAACATGAGCTTGAACTTCATCTAACAGGGGAAATCCAGGAACCTTACACACACCATCAATATTTATGGTGATCCTTAGCTTTCTAGGGACATCCATTACTATCTTTGTAATTGTTTTAATGCTCTCGGTATTATTCTTATTGGAACTCATTTTCTTCGTCTAATATATCAATCTATCTTTTATGCTAGTGTGGTTTGTACGACCTCTAATATATATAGTATATATATATGTATTATAAAAAACCCTAATTTTTTTTAGGTTAGGAGCATTATCTCCAATTACCTAATTTAGTCGTATTCCGCATATCACTCCAAAATAAACAAAATATAACAGTTTCGATATTCCTAAATATATTCTCATATACGCGTACAACACCTACAACACCATATTGATTTTAGTATATAGTATGATTTATCTAAATACGGAAAAATAGCACGGAAAAATTGCGTAAACACAACCATGTTGATCGAGTACATGGAGTATATGTTTTATCTTACAGTAGATCATAATCATGTACTCTTCGCTAATGTGCATGACTTGGCTACACTCTTGCCAAATCTGTAGGTATCTAAAGTATCTCTCTCCATGATTCGCCATGCCTAATCTTCTCTGAATAAATTTATATTTTTGGTGTAATTCACACCTAATCAAAGCCATGCGCAACATTTCCGCCCGTCCAAGAGTTATAACCATGCCCAAATATTAATATACTATGGTCATAACCATAATTTTTAAATTTGCAACGGACACATAAATAGAATGTTGATAAAATGGAATAAATCTCACACAAACACGTGAAAATATCCGTTTCTTGTTTGGATCATGTATTTTTAAATTAGGCATGCTGATTAATGATGCGACCATTGGCCAAACGGTGTAACGGTTTGCACCCCTTCGTATTACGCTTCACATAAACCGAATATATTTTGAAACACCAAAAGACGTGAAAATTCCAACAGGTGTGTTGTGTGGGGACACATATTGCATCCATTGGATGTCTATATAAGCAATAAACAAAAACGAAATCCTAAATACTTCTACATTAAAAAAAAAAAAAAATCACCAGTAATAGTAATGGAAATGGTGCCGAATTTAACTCCCAAGATACTACACCTCCTCCCAAGTACAAAAGGTATTTTGGAAAGAAAATGTGTATGAAAAGAGTGGAATTTTGTCCTTGCAGACAAAAGAATTGGACTCCTTTTCGGTTTCACTCAAAAAGTGACAGAAGAAAAAGTTACGCAACTCTTCTACAGAGAAAAAATTGAGGAGGAAGATTACTACACAATGATGGGAGATTTCTATCAGATGTTATTTGGAAACAATGGTACCTGGAATATTATCCAATCCTATGATGAAAACATGTCACACCCAATCGTTGGAACTTGTAATGGTCTGGTATGTTTTAATGTTTCACACCACGACATACAAGATCCTATCTATATTATGAATCCAACAATGGGTGAGCACCTCCATCTTCCACAAATATGCGATCCAACACCAATGCCACAAATTAGTTGGGATCCACGATTCGCCGTAGGGGGTTTCGGCTATTGTGAACATACCGGTGAATACAAAGTAGTTCAAATTCAAGTGGACGGTAAAGTGGACGTACACACTCTAGGCGACAAAAGGGGATGGAGGAACATCGGAGATTTTCCTTTTACTTTTTGGGATTCAGGTGTGTACGCACATGGTTGTATTTTTTGGATAAATCATTATTTTTATGACAATATTCAAATAGTATCTTTCAATTTGGACAATGAGACATTCCAGTCACATTCTCCACCCCCGCATCATATTTATGAGAATGGTGGTTTCAGTACTCCAAAACTTGGAATGGTCTTGTCTGGAGTTCGCCTTTTATTTTACAACATTCACGATATTTATGATCTCCGGATTGATTTTTGGGCACCCATTTCCGATAATGATATTCATGCACGGGCACCCGGTGTAGAATGAAATTGGGAACTTAAGAGGAGCATTGTCTTAGAAGAGCCTTCGAATCTATGGTGGCCGCCTTATAAGCTTATAGCCTTGGGAAAGAACAACGACGTCCTATTGCAAAACAACCGTTGTTTAGCGCGTTATAATGAACTCACCAAAACATGCACAGAAATTGCGGAGATAAGGTGGCCAAAGGTTAGAGTTATTCCTCACATGAGGAGCGCCGTCTCGTTGAGGAATTTTGGAGGAAAATCGGAAACATGTACTGACGATGTCCATGCCACAAACATATTCCGAGTGTAGTGTTTTTGTTTTTGTTTTGATCAGAGTAATGTATTTTGGTGTTCAATGTATATATATATATATATATATTTTAATAGTACTATTTCTCATCTTTGATTATTTTTTTTGGTATCTTGTCTGGATTAAATTTTTTTTTTTGAAATCTGAAGAATCACACTTGGTCTTATTTTGGGTAATAATGGTTGGTATTTTATTTAATGGAGTTAATTCTTTAAACATATTCCCAACGAATTTAGAGAGGGGTTTTCTTTTATGGTTGTCAATTTGGTATATAGGGAGGCATTTCTGTATTCCAGTTGTATTTATGGTTATAAATTTTTTGAATCTATAGGGAGAATTTTATGTGTTCATTATAGTAATAAAATCCGAGAGGGGAAAACAAAAATGTAAAAGGAAGGAATTTGAGATGCAAAGGGTATAAGTGATTGATAGACAAATCAATGATGATATTCTTGAAAATGCATTGATAGAAAAATCAATGATGATATTCTTGAAAATGCACACGAATGGATAACTACTTCATGACGTAATGGTTATCCTTTAGATTTTGTTTGCTTTTAAATAAAAATTCAGTTATAGGTTTAATCTATAACCGCTTATGAGATAAAGCGGGCAAATATGCTTTACTTGCCTGCTCATTAAAGGACGCGACCTTTCAAAGATAAAACATGCAAATATGCGTTACTTGTCTGCATGCTCATTAAAGGCGCGACCTTTCAAATAATTCCTGCTCATCAAGGACGCAACCATTCGCCAACATGTGTATTGGATGTTTTTTTTTTTTTTGAAACTAGGCAAAAATAAATAATTGGTGTATTGGATGTCTATATAAGCATTACTCATATCTGCTTGTAGCATTCTACAATATTAAGAAAATCTTAAATGCTTTAATTTTTTATTTTATTTTTGATAATCTTTAATCAGTATAATAGTGATAGATATGTTGCCGGAATTAACTACCGAGATACTACAGCATATCCAAACTGCAGAAAGCATTTTAGCAAGCAAATGTGTTTCCAAAGAGTGGAATACTATTCTCGGGGACAAAAGAATTGGACTCCTTTTTGTTGTCACACCAAGAATAGGGAAAGAAGTTACTCAACTCTTTTATAGAGAGGAAGATTTCAACCCGATCGTAACAGCCAACAATCACGACGCCCTGAATGATGGAACCCATGAAGATTTGACTAAGTTGCACCCAATATTTAGATTTTGCAATGGTCTGGTCTGTTTTTATGTTTCACACCATGGCATACAAGATCCTATATATGTTATGAATCCAGAAACTTGTGAGCACCTACATTTGCCACAACTATGCATCCCAATTATTGCACAAGATCAAGTACTTTCTTGATATCCTGTAATTGGGGGTTTCGGATATTGCCAACGTACCGATGAGTACAAGGTAGTTTGAATTCACATGGATGGTAAAGTTCAAATACACACTCTAGGAGACAGGAAGGGATGGAGGAACATAGCATGGGAGATTCCTTATATTTTTCGGAGTTCAGGTGTGTACGCACATGGTTGTATTTTTTGGAAGGATTGTTATCAGTGGGATAGTGGCATAGTTTCTTTCAATTTGGACACTGAGACATTTCACCAACATTCGCGACCCCCGCATCATATTCTTAGGAGTGAATTCCCTTCAGTTGGGATGGTTATCTTCGAAGTTCGCCTTTTATTTTACTACATCCATGAGGCCTGTGATGAGGGGATTAATCAGCCCCGGATAGATTTCTGGGCACCCATTTCCAAAAAAAAAATTTATACATGGGCACCTGGCGGGGAATGGAATTGGAATCATAACATAAGCATTTTATTGGAAAAGGATGAGGATGAAGGGTGGCCGACCTATTACCCGATAGCTCTTGGATAAAACAAGGACCTTCTATTGTGGCAGAATGGGTGTTTATTGCATTACAATGCACTCACCAGAACTTGGACGGAAATTTGGGGGACACGATTTTGGGAAACAAGCAAGGTTGCAATTATTCCGCATATGAGGAGCACTGTCTCGTTGAAGAATTTTGGTGGACAATCATACACATGTACTCATGATGTCCATGCCACTAACACATTCCTTGGGTTATCTATATATGTAGCTTTTTTTTTCTTGTAGTTGTGTTTTTTTTTGTTTTTGTTTTTGTTTTTGGTGTATTTTTTTTCTATGTACAATTTATTCCTTGGGTATGTAGCTTTTTTTCTCTTGTAGTTGTGTTTTTTTTTTTTTGGTGTTTGGATTATTTTTTATGTTGAAATGTACAATTTAGTTTGGGTCATTGTTTAACTAGCCAACCTTTGGTTTTTTTCCTTTTTTTGAGTTACATCTATGGTCCAGCCGTCCGGGCCACCCCAACCCACCTAGGTAAGTAGTCGAAAAGTAGAAAAATTATTTGGGTATTTCCTAAGAGATCATGATTTATTTTAGTTTGTTATGTTTGGAATGTATATATTAGATTAAAAAGGAAATTAGATAAACATGAAAATATTCATTCCATATCTCATTATACTGCTACAATATCTCATTTTTTAGTAATATGGAAATTGAAATATTCGGTATAAATACCAAAGAATCGTGATTTAAGATAATGATGGAAAACCTAAAAAATTAGAGTTTTCAATTACACCAATCATAGAAAAAAATTAACATGGAGTATTAAGAGGGATTGTTGATATGAAATTGACGAGAGGATCCAAAACCGTCCTAGACTGACGCGACCATTCACCAACAGGTATATTGGATGTCTATATATATATATAAGCTTTATACTCGTATTTGCTTGTAGCATTCACAATAAGAAAATCCTAAAAGCTTGTAATTTTTTTTTTTTGATAATCTTTCATCAGTACAATAGTGATGGATATGTTGCCGGAATTAACTACCGAGATACTTCAGCGCCTCCAAACTACAGAAATCGTTTTAGCAAGCAAATGTGTATGCAAAGAATGGAATACTATCCTTGGGGACAAAAGAATTGGATTCCTTTTTGGTGTCACACCAAGAATGGGGAAAGATAAAGTTACCAAACTCTTTTATAGAGAGGAAGATTTCAGCCCAATCTTAACATCCAACATTCATGATGCCCCGAATGATGGAACCCATGAAGATTGGACTATGTTGCACCCATTAGTTGGATCTTGCAATGGTCTGGTTTGTGCTTATGTTTCACACCACGGAGCACAAGATCCTGTATATATTATGAATCCAGAAACTGGTGACCACCTCCATCTGCCACAACTATGCATCCCAATTGCACATGATCAAGTACTTTCGTGGTATCCACGATACAACGTAATTGGGGGTTTCGGATACTTTCAAAGTACCAATGAGTACAAGGTAGTTCGAATTCACATGGATGGTAAAGTCAAAATACACACTTTAGGAGACAAGAGGGGATGGAGTAACATAGCATGGGAGATTCCTTATACTTTTCGGAGTTCAGGTGTGTACGCACATGGTTGTATTTTTTGGATAGATTGTTGTCATCAAGATATTGGAATAATTTATTTCAATTTGGACACCGAGACGTTCCATCAACATTTTCCACCTCCGCATCATATTCCTGGGAGTGAATTTTGGATAAATACTTACCCATCACTTGGGATGGTCATGTTTGGAGTTCGCATTTTATTTTACTACATCCATGAGGGAATTGATCGGCCCCGAATAGATTTTTGGGCTCCCATTTCCAAAGAAAATATTCATACATGGGCACCTGGCGTGCAATGGAATTGGAATTATGAGATAAGCATTTTCTTTAAAGAGGATGAATGGCCGACTCATAACCCGATAGCCTTTATAAATAACAAGGAACTCTTATTTTGGCAGAATATGCGTTTATTGTGTTACAATACACTCACCAAAACTTGGACGGAAATTTGGGGGCACTACCATGGGAAACAAGGGTTGCAATTATTCCTCACATGAGGAGCGCTGTCTCGTTGAAGAATTTTGGTGGACAATCGGAAACATGTACTCATGATGTCCATGCCACTAACACATTCCTAGGCTTATCTATGTAGCTTTTTTTCTTGCAGTTGTGTTTTTTTTTTTTTGGTATTTGGATTCTTTTCTATGCTGAAATGTACAATTTATTCCTTGGGTTATTTATGTTGCTTTTTTTTTTCCTTGTATTTTTTTGTTTTGTTTTTGTTTTGGTGTTTGGATTTTTTTCTATGTTGAAATGTTCAATTTTGTGCATTAACATGATTGTTTTGGGGAGTTCTGGAGAGTTGATAGTGCATTTTTTCCTGTGCACAAATCTCTCATAGGAGTAGATATTCGGGAGGGAGTTTGGTCAGAGAAAAATATTAGGAGAAGGAGGAAACGCTTCAACTTCAGGTATGCTTTTTTCATCTATTTTTTTCTTCTCTAATCTCTGATTGTTTTGTTTGATTGTTACTATTTTGATTGTTTTGATATTAGTTTTAAAAGTAAAAACCTTATTTTTATTGTTTAAGGTCTCACCATGTTCTGTTAACTCTTTTTTGTTTCGATATTCATCTAAAATTGTGTTTAGTTAATCAAGTCAGAACTGATTTCATGCTAGCAGATTAACCTGTTGTTTATTTATGGTCAAACCTTTCGTAGCAGGCTAGTATCTTACCGGAAGTTATGGTTTGAGAACTACAGAACTAGAGGTCACATGCTTTTTATGCTTATCCAACTTTGAACTAATTAGCTCCCAACTCTGAACTACCTCTTTAGGTTATTTTACATTAGCACCGTCAGGTTTAGAAGTGGAAGACACAATTTTATATTGCAGTTCAAGACTTAAGAAATATATATTACTAGCTCATCCACCCCAACAAGTGGCTGCACCATCCACCATGTATATATAAGAACAAAATCATACAACATTCACCTTCCAGGATCAAGTTCCCATTTAATTCTGCTCGCACTAAACACAATGGATACAAAGAATTCATAAAATTGTTGGTTCTTTATATATATATGCCGAATAGCATTGCCACAAGCCAACAACTGCTCATTGTGTCAGACAACCATGCACATGCCTTTCCTTCAAAGCGTGACTATATACCTGCCTAATAATACTGGTATTATCTATACTCAAAACACATTTAATTATATGCGTGTCCAAAATTGTATCCATAATTCCATAGCTACAAAACCAATTTAGGAATCTAGTAGAATCATTTTGTCCGAACCCCATTCTGGCATTTAAGTTCATATTAAGTGGATACAAAATTATGTATCGCACTACCTCCGTTTGAACCATGAGACATCAACAAATTAAATACTAGGAAATATCATTTTACATGGACCCATGTCCAGCATCACTTGTCAAGTATCATCAAGTTAACTATTTTAACAACAATTAGAATTATCTATACGTAACAGCATTCACATGTATCTAGCAAGCCAAATGGTTAGGCCACCACTTAAAGGGAAATGAGGTGTGCATACTAACAATGGTTACACCCTGCACAAGTAGCTAGTATGAGTTGAAATCATTAAAGTACAAAATTTTAAACTAAAGGAAATAACCTTAGTCCAATATAAACTTCCTGTTCTTCTTGGCAAATTTTGTAAAAAGATTACCATGATGAGCTTCATTTAGCTTATGATCATCCGGTCATGTAAAATATAAACTTTTTTGTTTTGTAGAGCCGTATAGTGGGTACTTTTTTAGAATGTTGCGTACTGTGGATGCAAGCTATCCCTGCATTGAACAATCTATTCAACCCAAGATAAGATATAACCAAACTTGTATTAGATTGGTAATCTTGAATTGTTGGAATAACTTACAAGTGAGTTTCTATGAGCTGAAAATAGGTTTTGAGCATATAGTTTCTCAATAGTAGCATCCAGATACATTGCAGTAGTAGTACTTGCAATGATATTACTAACAGATGCATATAGTTTCTCAACAGTAGCATCCCTACAAGTGCATTTTCAGAGATGGGATCATTTTTATTTATTTTTTCTTTTCATTAAAGATCATTTTTATTTGCAAATGAGGGTTTATTGTTCCTTAAAAGAGAATGAGTTAGGAGTGAACTCTCCCAAACTCCCTCAAACTCCCTCAACAAACTCTTTCAAACTCCCCACACTCCCCCACACTCCCTGAACTAAAAAACACAAAACTCTCTCAAACTCCTTACACTCTCTCAAACTCTCTCAAAATCCCAAGATTTAAAATACACTCAACTCCCCACAAATCACTTTTAGGACTAACCCCCCGTTGGTTTTTTCCTTTTTTTGCGTTACACCTATGGTCCAGCCGGCCGGGCTACCCCAACCGACCTAGGTAATTAAATTAAAAAGGAAATTAGATAAATATGAAAATATTCATTCCATATATCTCATGAGATCATAATTTATTTTAGTTTGTTATGTTCGTTATGTATATTAGATTAAAAAGGAAATTAGATAAACATGAAAATATTCATTCCATATCTCCTTATATTGCTACAATATTCGATGTTAATACCAAAGAATAGGTGATTTAAGATAATGATGGAAAACCTAAGAAATTAAAGTTTTCCTTAGAAATATATATAAATTACACCAAGCATAGAAAAAATTAACATAGAGTATTAAGAGGAAAATGAGTTCTGCTAAGAGGGACTGTAGAGATGAAACTGAAGAGTGGATCCAAAAATGTCCTCGACTGATGGCTGGTCCTCGTAAATTGAGGATTATCATTACTGTGGACGGAATAACTACTATTCTTGGTGTTCCTCTCGACGCTATTATTAGTTATGTTGTCAGTAGTGTTGACAATGATGATATTCCTATTTATGATGATGTTATTCCTGGTGTTCCTCTGGACGCTGTAATCAGTCGCGTTGAGGATGCTGATGTTCCTGCTTATGCTAATGGTCCTACTGTGAATGATGATGCTCATGCTTCTATTATTAAAATTATTGATGAAGATCGTCCCGATGTTCAGGATATGGCAGATAATCCAAAAGCTAATAAGCATGTGGAGCCTGATGAAGCATAAAATGACAAATCTGAGGATGACAAGGTGCCCAAGCCTGCTGGTTGGAGTGATCAGGTTCACCTCAGCATTGCAAGAAGAATTATTTGAAGATGGGGATGGTTCATTTGATATGGTTTTTTTTTATTATGATATGGTTTGATTTATCGATTTCATTTTGTGGACGCTTTGAAATTTGTTTTGGTTTCTTTTTTAATTTGCTAATTTTGTCATTTAGAAGAAGGTGATGTTTATGAAATAAATCAGATAATTATTTACAAGTTCATAGACTTTATAGAATGCAATATACTCTTGCAAATTTATTTATTTATGAGGTGTGTATTCTTTTGGAAAAATAAATATAATTAGCTAAAAGAACGGAGGAAATGTAGAAAAATACAGTCCCCCTCGTAAACAATAATAATAAATTTATCACTTTAGGTCTGATCTTATTATCTCCTTGCCAATACTTTTAACAAAAATACGAGTTTGAACAAGTAAATGTCTATTGAAAGTAAAGTACTGCTATACGACGATGTTAATGATAATGATCTTTGCATGGAATTGGATGAGAATGATGAACCAGACTAATCTGACAAAGAACCAGACTCATCTAACAAGTTCTTTGCTTTTAAAATAGGGTTTTTGATGACCATTTTGTTTTCAGTGGTAGTTTTATTTATTTTTTAAGTACTGCACTAGATGGAGGCTTTTTACGCTGATAGATAGGTTGACATTTATGTGATGAATGATTCACGTTGAACTTTTATGTTTTCTGGAAATGATGAACATGAAAATGGATGGGTTTAGTTTATTTATCTTTATTAGCTTACTGTATGATTAGAATAATAAGTTTCCTACATAGGTGCCACTAATAATTCATACGTTTCCTCCCTAAACCAAGAATAATACAGGAGACAACCCAGCTTAAAATTATTAAGGTAAATATTATTCGAAATAGGAAAGTAATTTTTTCTATAGCCTCTTCTCGAGTTGGTTAGAGATAGGAAACAAACTTTCGAAAATTTTGGGAAACAATTTTATCATAACTGTCTATGATATATTCTTTCATAAAATAAGGAAACTAACCATATTGGTTACACATCTAAAATTTAGAAATAAAAAAAGAAAAACACCAAAAATCTTTTGTTTGGCGGGTGATAAAAATGGATTTTACTGGGCGGGATGATTTCAAAAGGAAAATCAATTCCCGCCTGATGGTTTGGTTAAATTCCAAAAAGAAAAAGCTTCTATGAGTTCGATCTACTTTTTCAGTTTTTATTACTCGGTTCATTCTCTCTATGAAATCATAATTCTACTACTATCTCTAATCTTTACAAGAAATCTACCTCTTTAAACTCGATCTTTGTTGCTGGTAATATTTCTACAACCCATTATCGAATGAATATTAAATTTATGTTAGATTTTTTGTTTGATCCCATGGAATCAGATGTTAGATCTTATAGGTTTACTAGTTAAAGCATGATTAGGGTTTTTATTCGACTGTATCAAAGAACAAGTTAATGACAATCACGGGTTGTACGATGAGATGTGATTTCATTTTGTTACAACAATAATATTTTAGGCTTAAGTTACATGCATGAACTATTATAAGATTTAGGTAAGGATCTTTCTTTCATGTTACTTAGTTAGGCTTTACTAGTTAGTTAGGTTTTACAAAATAAAAATAAATAAAAAACTTAACAATGCAAATTTTTTTCTAGGGTTTTTGTTATTGTTTGGGTTGGATTTTGATTGAGAGTTAATAACTCAACTTTGATCGACGTTGTTGTGTCAATCATATTTATATACAAGGCTTCTCAAGATTGAATCATTTGAGTCTCTGTTACTTGGCGAGCCTGTAACGTCTGTATTTTAAGTTGCTACATTTAATAATACCATGTTGCTGGTTGGCCAATTTGACTATATCTTCAAGCTAAAAATGGATAATCATTATATGGAACTTTAATTAGTGCTCTTGGATTTTGTAACAAAAAGTTATATAAGACCATTTAACCGGTACCTTTCGCTTTGTGGATAACACAATAATCATGAGAAGATTTTGTGTGTTGCAGTGATGTTTTAGCCTCAAGTTACATGCATCAATGAGTTCATGTTTGTTTTCTTTTCATATAATAGAAAATAAGTGTAACACATGTTGCCTATCCTGTTAGGTTTAGCTAATATTTTCCAAAATAAGCTCAAATTCCTAACTGAGATGCACGTACCTACACAACTTTTGTCATGGGAGAAGATGATGATTACGACCAATGGATGGAATCAGATGCTGATGAAGAAACGGTGGATTTAGATGAGGGTCATGATAACATTGTACAATCAGATGACGATGATGGTGGAGATATGCTCCACACTGCTAGATTTGAAGACTTAACAGTTAATGTGCGAAACCTTGTACTTACTTGTTTCTACTTAAAAATCACTTACTTGTTTCTACTTAAACATCACATGGTTTCATATGTTGCCTCGATTATTTCCAGAGTCAGAAGATTCTGAAAATGATGATTTGGAGGTGTTAGAAGAAAAAAAATTGGAAAATGCTCCAGAAGCAGAAGAGCATCCACAACAAGAAGACTCTCCAGAATAGATCATAAAAGCGAGGGGAATGACAAGAATGTTGAAGCTGCATAGAGACTTCTCGAATGAAACTACAAAAGAAGGGATATTGAATTTGACAGAATGTTCCAACCTATTGGTAACCATAGAATTGAGTTTAGTAGTTACCTAGGATATTTGGTCCGTGATATGGTTGGCATACAACATTTATGTTGGAAGGAAGTCCCTCCAACAACAAAAGAAAATATGTGGGAGAAAATTCTGGTACGTATATGAGGTTACCAATTCGTCGTTTCTGTTGTCTAACCGCGAGTCTGGGATTAACATACATTAGATGTTATTGCAGCATCATTTTGAGGTGCCCCATGAGCTGAAGCGAGTGGTCATGAAGCGTCTACCTATTCATTTGCGGGAATTTAGAAGGAAATTGTACAACAATCACGTAAAACCCTTCCTGAAAATGCCGCAGAAACTAAGAAATTTCCACAAAAAGTACGAAACGGTAATGGACCAAGAAAACTGGGACAATTACCTTGATCATGTACTAAAATTGCCTATATTTAAGGTATGTAATACAAATTACTTTTTCTGTTTCATTCTTATTGTCTATCCCAGCATACTAATGAAATTATTTTTATTTCCTCTGCAAGAAAACTTCGGAGAGGGGAAAAGAGGCAATATTACAATCCAAGTTCCTACATCGGACATGACGAGGAGGATACTCGGGATTAAAACTAAAATTAGTAAGTCTGTTGTCTTATTTATTATACACTGCACAGTAAAACCGGCAATATCAGATACTTCTATTTTGTATGTCGTGTTGCGTGTCTCATATATGCAGAAACCTATAACGGTATAGGGATGTGTCCTCTTACACCAATCTGTAATTTTTTCACATTAGATTCTTTGGAATAGGTTTTTTGTTTGACACAGTTAATATCTATGCGGATGTAAATCCTTACTTTTTTCTGGTAACTACTAGGTCCAAACCGGAAATGTTGCCAAATAAGATCTTGAAGACCGGTGCTTTATGTGGGAAAGAGCACGCGAAAACAAACACGGAATTGTTCCAGACGAGTTTGTCAGGAAGAAGACATCTGAAGTTGTGAGAAAATAGAAACTTTACAGTCCTCATGTTTTTAACCAAAGTAAGTGCAAAGTAATTGCGCAAGGTTTAAATCAGAATTTAACACATTATTTGAACAGGAAGAGAAGCGGGAGATGATTCAAGAGGGAACTCTAATGGTTGGTCATAACGAGGATGCCCTAACAGTTGAGATCGGCCCGGATAAGGGTAGACGTGTCAAGGGAACTGGCTTTGGAGTGACGGCAACCCTTTACTTTCCAAATAGAAGAAAACCAAGACACTCGAAAGAGAATGATGAACTGCGTGAAAAGCTGAAAGCTAAGGAGAAAGAATTAGAGTCTACTAAAAATGCATATCATAGATTGATAGATAACTTGTTATCTCAAGGAGTTGACATTTCGAAAATTGTGGGCACCAGTATTGGCCATCCTGGAGGAGAGGTAAGTGAACCGAGTTTTTATTAGATTGTGTAATTTTTTGAAAAAATTGGCAGACGGTATCTGATTTTTTCAAACAATGTGTTCAACTTTAGTCACGGGATACAAGACCTAGCAACGCCTCCAATCGATCTAAGAATAACATAGGTCCAGAATCAGTTAAGCAACTTCCAAAAAAACATGGGAAATCCGGTCCACAGAAGTCATCTAAAAGCACCAAAGGGTCCGCGAAGCGGGTCAATAATTGTACTAAAACGCCGACCATTTTTACTGAATCCCCGACATCTTTAGTATCAAAGAAGAAGTCTCCGTCTCCTCCATCCACTGGGGAGTCTCAGAATGTGCCATCTGAAAAAGTTACCATTGATGTATGGTTTTCCAACGCGTTTAAATTTTTAATCTTCCATTTACTATCTCTCATGCACCTTGTGTTTCTGCAGGGCACATGATGCAAACTTTGGTTTGGATAAAAGGACAACATTGTTGCCATTGGTAGAGCTTACTCTTCAAAGAAGGTATCGTATAAAATGAAGTCAGGAATGACGGGTGAGGTTACATGCTATAGCGTCATGGTTAGTCAAGTACTAAATGAAACCATCAAATTACCATTTGGCACATCTTCTGGGATAAAAACTTTAAAAGATGTTGGTGATGCTGAAATTTGTTTGCCATCAAATCAAACCATCTTGGATCAAAAGGTTGGTTGATATGCTTGTTTGCTTTATTAACTCATTGGATATGTTTTTACACAAACCAGTTTTATATATATATCTTGTTTGATATAAGAGACGAATATGTTATCAGCTATATGAATAACGGACGTTAGTGTATATTGTAAAGAACCTTATAGAACCAAATATGTGGTTTGCTATTTGATTGTGAGTCAGTTGTGCATTTTGCTTAAATGGTTTCACTGCAAAAACAAGGTACAACTTTCATTTCAATTTTCTGATGCAGGTAAGTCAACAAAAACATTCTGACACTGTGAAATCACCGGATCTACTCAACGAAAGCCAATCTCGTATCGCAATATCTGAAAAAGTTCCTAAGGTATGTGTTTTAAAACAGTTACATGATCTTAAGGACCATATAAGTCTGAAATATGCTATCAACTACTATATGAATCACGGATGCTAGGGTGTATTTTGGAGAACCTTGTATATTTGTTACCTATTCATCCGTGTCTTCACATTCACGATGGAATTTGGCATATTTGACACCCGAATATTACTCTACTGCTGCAGGTAAGTCAACATAATTCGGGGAAACATACTCTAGATGTGACATCAAAAGATCCACCTAGTCGGAGCCAATCTGAGATCAAGACAACTAAAGAAGTTTCTGAGGTATCTGTTTTATTTTACATGCATTTTAAATCTCAATTTGTTTTGAAGTTTTCACTTTAAGATGTTCATATGCCATATATTTCCGCAGGGTAGAAGGTGCAACCTTTTTGACGAGCTGTCTAAGGAAAACGTCCTTGCTAGAGGTAGAGCTTTTCGGTTAACAGGAAAACAACAATTACATGGAAAGGATGGGTTGGAGGTTGATTGCTACAAAATCCTGATTGATGAAGTAATAAAACCGAATTTCTGTCTAGCCGTACGATTTGCTGGTATGGAAACATTAGGGAAAACTTTTGGAAAACCGATTCCTTGGCCAAAGTATGGTGTTCAGTTTACCGAGCCTTCTAAGAAGGTTAGTTGCTTGGCTTGTTTTATTTGTAAGTCGAATATACATAAACCAGTCTATCAATTATATGAATCACCGATCCAAGTGTAAATTAGTGAAGTCTCCTTCACGTAGCAACCCTTCTGATGGATCTAAGAAGCGGTCTCCTAATCTTATGCATAACTCTACCAGTAATTCTCAACCAAATCCTTATATCTAGAGAAGTCGTGCACATCTATGTCAGAACATCCGGATAAGACATCTAATGGAGTATGTTTTTTTTGATTTTTTTTTCTTCATAAATCTATATTGCTAATTCTAGCATCTTATTTTTATATGATGTTCATATGCCGTATCTCCGCAGAAAGAAAAATACGACTTTTGGAATGGATCTAGGGGAAACGTCGTTGCCAGAGGAAGTATTTTACCTATGGTGCCTAACCAGAAAATACATGGACAAGATCTTCCTAGTAACTGTTATGCTGTCAATATTCAGGAGGTTATAGTTCCATCGTTCGTGTTAACTAAACCAAGTGGTGAGTTTAAGTTATTAGGGGAAGCTAGAGATGGTTTTGTGGCATGGCCGAAAGATAACTGTTCCATCTCTGATGACAAGGTTAGTTTCTTAGATCTTTTGCTTTGTTAATCAAGTATATAAATAGTTTTACATAAATCGTGTATTCAGTTTGATTAATGAATAATTATGAGATAGAAATATATTAACACCTAAATGGAACATGAATGCCAGTGTAAATTTGAAAATTGATATTTGGTTATGGATTTTATTATGGGCGTCAATTGTGAAAAAATGACGCGGCCTTCAGTGAAGTTGGCTTTATTACATTGTTGGAAAAATGACTTTTGTCTGTCTCTTGTTGAGAATTCACATGACAGATGAATTCGCCTTGGATTTAGAATATATCTATATATATAATACATTTAATCTCTTGCTGCAGGAAACTCCACAGCATGGAAAACCTCATGAGCAACCAGAACCAGTTTTAGCTTCTGAGAAGAAATTGGACAGTGAAAAACTAAACGAGGAGCACCTAGCAGTCAATCCACATTCAGGGAGTCATGCAGCCTCTGAAAAGATTTCTCAGAAGACTAAAAAGGCGCAAAGAAGGTTATATACACCAACTGTGCATAAGGCATACCAACTTTCAAATGGGCAACAGAGGAAGATAAGGTTTGGCGCGTCGAGAATGTCACAACCTGATCCATTGCATGCAGAGACACCACCATCAAAAAAGTTGAAGAAAAACTGATGATTTTTGGATAAATGCTCATCTGACAAGTTTTTTGCTTTTTTAAACAGGGTTTTTGATGTGTGAACTTTAAAGTTTACGTATTTTTTAAGTACTGCACTAGATGCATGCTTTTTACGCTGATAGATAGGTTGACATTTATGTGATGAATTATTCACACTGAATTTTTATGTTTTATGGAAATGATGAACATGAAAATGGATGGGTTTAGTTTATTTATCTTTAGTAGCTTACTGTATGATTGATTACCAATCCAGATAAAGATATTGTGAACAAACAGAGGTCTTGGATTTGGCAAGGCATATGCATAGGTTTGAATATGATTAAAACACACTACATATAGGAGATATGTGATGGTACTTCTGTGCAAATTTGGAAAGATTCTTGGATTCCAAATATGCACAGAGACCTCCCGATAGTCATTTTAGCTCTTTTAATATGAAAACTGTGAATCATCTCATTGACCAAGACTCTAAGTCTTGGAATTCTGATATTTTGAATGCTTTGTTTGATGAAGATACTGATAAAAGGATTACTGACATAAGAATTCCTATTGAAGATAAATATAAGCTGAGATGGTAGCCTTCCAACAATGGAATGTTTACTATAAAATATTCTTACAATGCCATCTTGAATGAAAACTTAGCTACTAAGCCAACTAAGAACAACTTAGACATCTGCTGGAAATCCTTTTGGAGATATAAGCTACCTCCCAGAATTCAGTATTTTATATGAAAATTCCTACATGGTTGCATTAATACTAAACATAGACTTGCTAGTTTCACTAAACATAAATATAGTAGATGTGCTATTTGTAGCGGTAACCCTGAAACTATTCAACATCTGTTCTTTGAATGTCATCATGTCAGACATATAAGGGATTCAGTAGACTCTATATTATCTACTATCCTCGGGGGTCTAGACTTACAAAATTGGATAAGTGGTTTCTTTCTAAAGGCAAACAATGGTATGCCCAAGGATTTTAGTCTGTATGAGAGTTCCAGTTTCATTTTGTGGCTAACCTGGAAGGCTAGATGTGATATAATTTTTGAAAACAAGCCATTTAACAGTAACATTGTTATAAACAATATTGTCAGGCAAAATGCAAACTAGTAGTGCTTTGAGAATAATTGATAATAATTGGAAGGATTCTATAGATGATATATACAAATTGAATTTTGATGCTTCCTATATTGATAAAACTGTATTATCAGGATGGGGATTAATTTGTAGAGATTCTGGAGGAAACATCCATGGACTGCGAGGTGGTGCATCTCTAGCCATTGATCCAGAGCAAGCGGAAGCGCATTCTCTCCTAGAAGCAGTACAATGGGCTCGCAGTAAGGGATGGAGAAAAATTCACTTGGAAGGAGATTGTCAGAATGTTATAGCAGCTTTGAATGGGAAGGCTACAGCAGTTAAATGTACAACATATAATTTAATCCATGATGCATTAGTTATATTAAGTTATTTTGATTCTTGGGTTTGTACTTATGCTCATAGGGATGCAAATCATATTGCAGGCTCTATATCAAAGTATGCAAGAACTCAAACAATTTTATTTTGTTGGATTAATAATTTGTCTGTATGGATCAATCTTCTGATTCAACACAGGATAAAAACAATATGTAAGCTTGCTTATCAATATATTTATTCTTTCCTATTAAAAACAAATACTTTATGATCATAAGAATACGTTTCCTACATAGGTGCCACTAATAATTCATACGTTTCCTCCCTAAACCAAGAATAATACAGGATACAACCCAGGTTAAAATTTTTAAGGAAAATATTATTCGAAATAGGAAAATAATTTTTTTCTATGGCCTTTTCTCGAGTTGGTTAGAGATAGGAAAATAAATTTCGAAAATTTTGGGAAACAATTTTATCATAACTGTCTACGATATATTCACTCATAAAATAAAGGAAACTAATCACACATCAAAAATTTGGAAATAAAAATAGAAAAACACCAAAAATCTTTTGTTTGGCGTGCGATGAAAATGAATTTTACTGGGCGGGATGATTTCAAAAGGAAAATCAATTCCCGCCTGATGGTTTGGCTAAACTCCAAAAAGAAAAAGAAAGATTAGTTCGATCTACTTTTTCAGTTTTTATTACTCGATTCATTCTCTCTTTGAAATCATAATTCTGCTATTATCTCTAATCTTTATGTAGAGGCAGAATATTGTCACAACAATATTCCTGCGAAATAAACAACTGTTCTGCGATGTATCGATAATAAACGAATTACTCTGCGGCACATCAGTGATATTCTGCGACACATCCGAAGATGACTTAAACAATGACGTAATGACTGAAAACGACAGAAACACGAAGAAAGTGTGACATGTTTGCGGTATATCAATAAAACCTGCGAAAGATAAAGGCGGTGCCAGCTGCGATTTATCGCAAGAACTCATATCCAAAATTGAAGGGAATCTTAGCTGTAAATGAGCTGTCATGAGCTGTAATCCACTATGTAAATACCTATATAAAGGAGGTGAATAGTTCCAGAGAGGGGATGAATTTTTGAGGGTGAGGAAAGTTTTTAGGAGAGAGAAAAATCTTTGTTAAGTGTTCTGTGTTCTTGATTTCTGTAATTCCTTAAGGTCATATTAATGAAAAAGTGTTCTTAATCTTCAAATTATTTCATAAATATTGATAGATTCTTGAGTAGGGTGTAGTGTGGGAATTCCTGCAAATACATTTTGGTGCCCAGAAACAGGGATTAAAGAGTTGAAAATCATAGTAAAAGCTAGGTAAAAGAAAGAAATCATTCAAGAATTGGAAGAATACTTTTGGTGGAAGAGAAGATGGTTGAAATCAAAGATAATCAAAATAAATTGGAGTGTGATGTAATAACAAAGATGATGATAGACAAATTCCATGAAGATATTAAAGGAAGGATACACAAACGAGATTTTGAAGGAAAGAAGATCATGACGGTAGATGAAGCATCACCGCTAAAAAATTGGGAAAAACAGAAGATTACATTTACAGCAGCAGAAATTCTGAAAGAGAATTTAAGTCATACATCTCTATTGGTGATCACAGTGTCTGTTGCACCAACAAGAAAAGAGAAATCAAGAAGATCTACAGAAGAATGGGCTGTGAATAGGACTCTGGTGGACACAGGAAGTTCTGTGGATATAATGTTTTACCACACATTCAAGAAAATGGGATACAAAGATGAAGAAATGTTTAGTCCAACATATCATATTCACGGATTTGGAAAATCTTTAACAAAACCTAAAGGTGAAATTGTAGTACGAATTCCACTGGGGGAAATAGAAACACAGGTCACCTTGAGTGTGATAGATATGAAATCGCCTTATAACATGATGTTGGGGAGACCATGGATACATGCAATCAAGGTTGTATCATCAACTCTACATCAATGTTTAAAATTCCCTATGCCTAGTGAAATTGGCGAAATTAAAGGAGATGCAGATTATGCGGCGTTATGTTTCCAAAATGAAGTAAGGAATTGTGAAAATCAAATTCAGTTGCGAAAACAACATAGAAAAATGAGGAGAGAAGAAAAGAAAGAAGAAGAATTCAAGATTTACATGATAAAATCAAAAGAAGGAAAAGGAATATTCAGTGATGTATCGCAAGAAGATGATGAACCAGTGGAGATAATAAAGACACCAACACCAATGGGAGAGAATGAAGCTAGTTATACCACAGCAGAACCAACAAAAGAAGATAATGTTGGAAGTGAAGAAGACCCAAAAATGCTAAAAATTGGAACTAAGATGGATGTGGAGGAAGAAGAGCAAATTGTAAATCTTCTGCGAGAATACAAAGATATTTTTTCGTGGAATATGGATGAGATGCCTGGAATAGATCCATATGTTGCGTGCCATAGATTGGAGATTAACAAAAATATGAGACCAATCAAACAAAGAATAAGAAAGATTGCAACTACTTATCATGTCAAGATAGAGGAAGAGTTACAAAAGATGCTTGATGCAGGAATTATAAGGCAAGCGAATTATCCAGAATGGATCGCCAATATGGTAGTAGTTCCCAAGAAAAACAAAGGGATAAGAATTTGCATCGATTTTACTGATTTAAATAAAGCTTGTCCCAAAGATAGTTTTCCCTTACCAGATATCCCGCAGATGGTGGAATCTGCCGCAGGAAATGATCGAATATCTTCGTTGGATGGATATAAGGGTTATAATCAAATTCCGCTGGTAGAAGAAGATCAAGAACATACTTCATTCTTTGCTCCCAGAGGATTATATTTCTACACAAAGATGCCTTTTGGGTTACGAAATGCAGGGGAAACATACCAAAGAATGGTGGAAAAAGTATTCGCAAAATGGATACATAAAACTTTAGAGGTATATGTGGATGATATGTTGGTAAAAAGTAAAGAAGCTAAAAATCATGTGCAAGATTTGAGGGAAATTTTTGACCAGATGCGGCTTTTTAATATTAAAGTAAATCCTGAGAAATGTACTTTCGGAGTATCATCTGGGAAATTCTTGGGATATATCGTATCAAAAGAAGGAATACAAGTTGACCCTGAAAAGGTGCAAGCAGTTCGGGATATGCCAACTCCAGCAACAGTAAAAGATGTGCAAAAATTGAATGGGATTTTAGCTTCACTAGGAAGATTCATTTCGCGGTCATCAGATAAGTGCAAGCATTTCTTCAACATATTAAAGAAGGGAACAAAATTTAAATGGACAGATGAATGTGAGAAAGCTTTTCAAGGAGTTAAGGAATATTTGATGAATATATCCATATTACAGAAGGCTGAACCAGGAGAATAATTATTGATATATCTTGCGACAACTCCACATGCTTTAAGTGCAGTACTTTTGCGAAATGACGCAGGAGTTGAAAAACCTATTTACTACATCAGCAAAACGTTTAATGCTGCGGAGAAAAATTATTCGAAGATTGAAAAATTAATTTTGGCATTAGTTTATGCAGCTTCTAAACTTCGCATATATTTCCAAGCGCATAAAATCAAAGTACTAACAAAAGTACCAATCGAGTAAGTAATAAAAAATTCAAAAAGATCAGGCAGAGTTGAAAGATGGAATGCACAAGTGGGGCACTTTGAGATCCAATATGCAATTTTATCTTCGCCAAAATCTCAAATTGTCGCAGAGTTTCTCGCGGCGTTTCCTTTGGAGGATGATGAAGTTGTAGAAGATATGATGGATATAAAAGAAGAATATGGGGATCCTAGAGATCTTTTAACAGAACCAAATAGATGGGAGATATTAGTGGATGGATCATCTAATGGAGAAGGAAACGGAGTTAGAGTCGTTTTTATTTCACCAGAAGGTGCAAAAATGGCATTCTCATTTCGATTGGAATTCGAATCTACCAATAATGAGACAGAATATGAGGTTGTAGTACATGCCTTAAGATTTGCGATAGAAATGAAGGTAGAGAATGCAAGAATTACCAGTGATTCACAATTGGTTATTCGCCAAATTGAAGGGGAATATGCAACTAATGATTTATCTTTGAGAAAATATAAGAAACTTGTAGAATAATTATCTGCGAAAATACCAAGACTCAAATGGAGGCATATTTCAAGAAGAGATAATAGACTTGCAGATGCTTTTGCGTTCATATCAAGTATGATGGTAGATCCGACTGCGAGAAATATAAAAATACAAACATTAATAGCACCATCAATTGTTAAAGAAAAATAAGAGGAAGCTGAGGCAATGGTAGTAGAAAATAATGGCGAAGAATCAAGCCGAATTAACGCAGATTGGCGTGCGGAAATTCGCGCATATCTAGCAAGGGGAGAGTTACCAAGGAACAGATTGGAGGTACATAAATTAAAAAGTAGAGCAACAAATTATGAGTTAAGAGATGGGGTATTGTATCGAAAATCTTTAAATGGGCCTTCCCTCAGATGTTTGACACTAGAAGAAGGAAAACAAATATTAAAAATGCTACATAGTGGGGATGCTGGTAATCACAGCGGCGGTAGATCTTTAGCATACAAAACGAAAATGCAAGGTTATTATTGTCTATATATGCATGAAGATGCAAAGAATTTATCAAGAAGTTGAGAGGAATGTCAGCGATTTGCAAAAAGAATACATGCACCAAGTGAAACGTTAACATCTTCAAAAAATGTTTGGCCATTTGGAAAGTGGGGTTTAGATATTTTGGACCATTTGTGCCAGGAACAGGGCAAAAGAGATACTTAATTGTCGCAACAGATTACTTCAAAAAATGGGCGGAAGTTAAGGCAGTACAACATATTCGTGATAAGGACATTTTCACATTTATATTTGAGAATATCATCTGCAGATTTGGAATTCCAGAGCAATTAGTGTCAGATAATGGAAAGCAATTTGAAGGACAAAATATAGAGATGTTACTTAATGCATTCAAGATAAAGTGTGGAAAATCAACTCCTCTATATCCGCAGGCAAATGGTCAAGATGAAGCAACTAACAAAACAATTGCAGATATTCTCAAAAAGAAATTAGAAGGGCATCATAGAACGTGGTGTCAACAAGTCCATAATGAAGTTTGGGCTTATAATACAACAAGAAGAGAAGCAACTGGGGTATCACCTTTTTTTTTTTAACATATGGGGTTGAGGCAGTATTACCAACATAAGTCGCTATTCCTACAACTAAAAGAGAATCTTGGGAAAAAAATCTTAGTGCAGGTATGATTCTAGACAAACTTGATGAGGTAGAAGAGAAGAGGGAAAAGGCATTACAACATATGGAGAACTACCATCGCAGATTAGCTCGTGAATATAATAATCGAGTAAAGAAGCGTGAATTCCAAGTTGGAGATCTAGTTCTGCGAGAAACACCAAAATATCAGCGAGAGAATGGAGGAAAATTAGCGAAAAAATGGGATGGGCCATATATAATCAAAGAAATAATTGGAACTGGATCATATAAACTAATGTATCCCGAAGGAAGAGACATGGGTCAAAGACTTGGAAGACCATGGAATAGACAATATCTAAGAAAATATTATCAGTAAAGATTTGAAAGACTAGAATGAATGGATCACACGCAAGAAGTTGCGAGAGAATAAAAGAGATATTCTACAAGAACAAAGCTAGCTGAATATAAAAATTATTTTCCGCAATAATTTGTGAGATAATTAAAAAATTAAATGCAAATAAGATGGGCACTAATTGCCTAAAAACATTTAAAGAACGGGACGAATTTTTATGGCGTACACCTTAGTTCGCGGATTCTATTCCGTAAGAGGCAATGTCCTTAAAGTGCGTTATAAAAGGGGTATCTCTTTGCATGGCTATGGGAAAGGCTATACCGCTGCTGGAACCTAGTCATGGAGATTGGGATTATAGAAAATCCATCCAGGAGAGATAACTTGGATTCCCAATTATATAATGTTATACCATGGTTGGGCGCCCGAGAGTTTCTCCTAAGGAATGCAACGTATGATCAAGGCGCCGAGGTACACGGTTGAGATGTGGGTGCCCGGGATGGATGAACCTACCTTGGCCATCCATGGCAAGACTTGGCTTACGATGTGTTCGACCCGAAGAAAACCCCACTTAGGGTGCAGTCTTGTAACTATAAGCCATATAAGGCATAAAGGATAAGGCTGCGAAAACAAGTGGTTGTTTGGAAAGTGAACCGTCATAAGGGTGATGGGAAAGTGCTAGTCTTGTATGGCCGATGTATAATCCTTGAAGGGGCAACCGGGGGGAGAGATAAGGGTGATACCCTCCATTAGGGAGCTGTGTATCAAAAAAGACGGCAATGTCATGGGACTTTATATTCGCAAGAATGTTTAGGCCCGTCATATTGTCGCGTGACAGAGACAACAATGTCATGGGACTTTATATTCGAAAGAATATTTAGGCCCGTCATATTGCCGCATGACTGGCCAAAAAGCCTAAAGAGAAATGTTAAGATGAGGTCAATGGGTTTTTGCGATAAGATCAAAAGATGAGATAAATGAAATCAATAATAAGAGGATATAAATCGCAAAGACGTCCTGCGATTTCATCGCAAAGACGACAATGTCATAAATCTTAAAAAGCAAAGAGAGAATTAATCTCTCACAAGATGGCTTAGATTTATCATATTGTCGCAGAAAATAAAATAATGATAAGGCAAGATCAACGGATTATTACGTATAAAGGTAAGAATGTCCTGCGATATTGTCGCATAAAAGTGGCATAATAAGACCTTTAACTAGGAAGGAGAAATAAGACCACAAGAAAAGTTATACCTGCGAAGCATATAATAATTTTTTCGCAGAAATATTTGCGATAATACTACAAATTGGTAACAAAAAGCAAGCATGGGATCTTACAAGGGTAACAAATAAAATACTTCACAAGGAAGATTATGAGGGGCGAATATGGGTATTATAAAATAACATTTCATTATCTCCCTTGAGAAGAATCAAAATAATAAAAAAGAAGGAAGATAATCAAGTTTATGAAGATTGGATTCAGAATTAATAAAAATATATAAATTAGAGCAGGTGATTGAGTTACAAAGAACTTCAATGTTTCGCAAAAAGTGCAGGAAGAAGAAGAATTCGGAAATTACAATGATTCGCAGAATCAGAAACATCTCGCAGGAATATATGCTAATTTAAAGAATATTTTTCTCTAATTTCATCATTTTTGCTCACCAGTATCATCTTTTTCAGTATGAATTTCTTCATCACCAGTGATTGTTTCATGAGGAGGATCTTGTTCTTATGTTTCATTAAGAGGGTTTCCTTCGTTTTCAGTTGGATTTTGTTCTTCTTCATTACTTGAATAATTCAGATCTTCATCTATAGGGTGGGGAACTTCATTATCATCTATCTCTAAAGGTTTGATCTTTATAGGAGGTAGAGAATGAGAGATTAGAACATTATTTATGAAAACCTCAGTGCCTAAATGAGCTTTGCGGAGGCAATTCTTTTCCCGATTTCTGATCTCTATATCTTTAAAGTATTCAAGATAGTCAAATCTTCTCAATGCCCTGTTATGAGAGTTGGAAAGTGTGGTGTTATTTTTGCGAAGTTTGGCTAATCTCATAGATAGATCCGAAATTGAAGCTTGAAGATTCTTCTCAGATTCTGCAAAAGAAAAATTGCATGTTAGAGAGAATTTTTGCGAAAAATAAGATGAGAAAATACAATGAAGTAATTAATAGATGAGGCAGTCAAAATGACTATCTTCCTTTTGAGAAGATAAAGTGTGAATTATAGTAAAGAAGCAACTCTTCCATCGGTCCATGGCATCATCAAAACTATCCCCAATCTTACCTTTTAAACGTGATTTTATGCTTTTTTCATAATTGCGAAGATAAACATTTTCTTCCTTCAGTCGAGAATAATCATCTTTGAGATTGTTGAATTTTACACTTAGAGATAATATGCCTTTAATAAGCTTCTCTTGTTCAGCGGCAAATGATTCAGTTTTCTTTTTAAGTTCATCTTTCAGTATGCGAAGGGACTTCTCTTGGTCCTTACACAATTTTTGAAGATTGTCTAGTTGCTGCGAATAAGCCTTTGTTGTATCTACAAAACTACGTTTCTCTTGAGATAAAACTCTTTTTTCATCCGATAAAGATTCCACCCTCAAATTAATTTGATTTAGCGAATATAAAATTTGAGAGGCTTCGTTATTTAGACAATCACGTTCATGAATTAGTTGATCGCGTTCATGAGTTAGTTGGTTGTTCTCATTCTTAAGGTTATTTATCTCGTCAAGTGAATATGTATGAAGAATATTCAAATTATCAAATTGATTCTTCCAAGATTCTTTCCCAGTGTGGGCTTCCTCAGCGATTGTTTCCCACTCAAATATCTTCATTAATTGGTTATGTTTTGAAGCTAAATATACATCAACATATAAATAAGGGAAAATTGAGTACATAAAAAGCAAGGATTTATAGAGGCAAAAGTAAAGACAAGAAATTTATACCTTTTAGATCATCATTTCTGCTGCGAAGAATTTCACAGTCTAATTCAGAATTATGAAGCTTATGATCGAGAAATTCACACTCCAAAGTTTTGGCTTGAAGATTCTTCTTCAAAATTTCAACCTCATCTTCTAAAGCAATTAACGAAGATCAAGAACCGCAAGACCCAAGATGCTTGCTTAGAATCATATAAATATCCTGTCTCGTAGGATCTGAAGAAGATTTCATAGCATCGTTCAAAACTTCAGATAATACTTGAAAAGCAGCTTCAACCCATGTTGCTATTTATTGGGAAGAAGGAAGAGAAGTAGAAGAAGAGGATTTGGCAATAGTAAGAGTGGAAGAAGGAATTTGATTGGTCACAGTTATAGTTTCATTCACCGCATCATCATCCACCGCAACCTCCTTTATTGCAGCTTTGTTTACCAGATTTTCATTATCTACGACTTCATTTGCCGCAGCCTCGTTAACTGTTGTTTCATTTACGTTGGTTACATTCACCGCAGCTTCATTTGTCGCAGATTTATTTCCAACTATTATAGATTCATCTATCGTAGTTTCCAAAATGTCGGGATTATCAGAGATAGGAATGCTAGTATTGATAACTTCATTAGAGGTTGATGAAGAAATAATATGGGTATTGATATTCACGCAAGGAGAAGAAGAAGATTTATCTTGCGATGGGACATGTTTTGCAGGTAAAAATTCGAGAATATCCACTTCATCTGAAAGAGTTTTAACTTGACGCGAACGCTTAAGAGGTTTGGGAACATTCTCTTCGTTCTGCGAATAATAATGTAGGTAAGAAAAAGAGGCAACAATATTGTTATTTCAAAAGAATAAGTGTTTCTTACTACCTCATCATTCTCAGATCTCTTCGTCTTCCCAACGCGCCTTTTCTGAGAACCCTTAGGGTTAGGGTTCTTGATAGTAATTTTGGTTTGAGAAGTGGTGTTACTGAAAAAGATAATAGAATATGGGGATTATGAAGAAAAGAGGACAATAAAGAAAATATAACAAAAAAGATGGAAAATAAGAACATACCTTTGAGTCTCCATTAAAGCAGCAGCAGGAAGAATACCAGGAAAGAAAAAGTTGCAGACAAAAAAGATTTTAAAGAAAAAAGAGAAGGTGAAAGAAGAAAGAAATACACTCGAGTGGAATGGTATTTATAGATTAAGGATGGGTAACCGGGTAAAACGGTAAAGATCGACGCGTGTCAATAGTAAAAGCGTAAAGTAGGGAACTTTGTCGGGTAAAATATAAGGAGTTGCGGCAAATTAAGAAGCTTAATTTCTCATGATCTTTGTCTTCTTCGCAGAAAAGATATGAGAAGAGGCAAGATGTAGGGGCAGAATATTGTCACAACAATATTCCTGCGAAATAAAAAACTGTTCTGCGATGTATCGATAATAAACGAATTACTCTGTGGCACATCAGTGATATTCTGCGACACATCCGAAGATGACTTAAACAATGACGTAATGACTGAAAATGACAGAAACACGAAGAAAGTGTGACATGTTTGCGGTATATCAATAAAACCTGCGAAAGATAAAGGAGGTGCCAGCTGCGATTTATCGCAAGAACTCAGATCCGAAATTGAAGGGAATCTTAGATGTAAATGAGCTGTCATGAGCTATAATTCACTATGTAAATACCTATATAAAGGAGGTGAATAGTTCCAGAAAGGGGATGAATTTTTGAGGGTGAGGAAAGTTTTTAGGAGAGAGAAAAATCTTTGTTAAGTGTTCTGTGTTCTTGATTTCTGTAATTCCTTAAGGTCATATTAATGAAAAAGTGTTCTTAATCTTCAAATTATGTCATAAATATTGATAGATTCTTGAGTAAGGTGTAGTGTGGGAATTCCTGCAACTACACTTTATAAGGAACCTACCTCTTCAGACTCGATCTTTGTTGTTGGAATTATTTATACAACCGAATATTAAATTGATATTAGATTTTTTATTCGATCTCATGGAATCATATGTTAGATCTTATAGGTTTACTAGTTAAAGCATGATTAGGGTTTTTATTCTATTACTTCTTATATGTTTACTAGTTAAAGCATGATTAGGGTTTTTATTCTATTTTTACTATCTCTAATCTTTAAAAGGAACCTACCATTTCAGACTCGATCTTTGTTGTTGGTATTATTTATACAACCCATTATCGAATGAATATTAAACTGATGTTAGATTTTTTGTTCGATCTCATGGAATCAGATGTTAGATCTTATAGGTTTACTAGTTAAAGCATGACTAGGGTTTTTATTCGGCTGTATCAAAGAACAAGTTAATGACGATGAGAGGTGATTTTACTTTGTTACAACAATACTTGTTTAGGATTAAGTTACATGCATGAACTATTATAAGATTTTGGTAAGGATCTTAATTTCTTACATGTTACTTAGTTAGGATTTACTAGTTAGTTAGGTTTTACAAAACTTAACGATGCTAATTGTTTTCTCGGGTTTTTGTTATTGTTTGGGTTTGTTTAGATATGACTCTACTTTGATGGACGATGTTGTGTCAATCATATATATATATATATATATATATATATAAGGCTTCTCCAGGTTTTATCATTTGAGTCTTTGTTACTTGGGAGCCTGTAACATTTGCATTTTAAGTTGCCATTTTTAATAATACCATGTTGCTGATTGGACAATTTGACTATATCTTCAAGCTAAAAATTGATAATCATTATCTGGTGCTTTAGTCCTCTTGGATTTTGTAACATAAAGTTATATAAGAACGTTTAACCAGTACCTTTCGCTTTGTGGATAACACAATATTCATGAGGATATTTTGTGTGTTGTAGTGATGTTTTAGTCTCAAGTTACATGCATCAATGAGTTCGTGTTTGTTCTTTTCATATAATAAAAAAGAAGTGTAACACATGTAGCCTATCCTGTTAGGTTTAGCTAATATTTTCCAAAATAAGCTCAAATTCCTAACTGAGATGCACGTACCTACACAACTTTTGTCATGGCAGAAGATGATTACAACGTGCCCCCAGAGGAGGACCAATGGGATGATGAGGTGGATTCTAATGGTGGCCATAGAATTGAATTCAGTAGTTACCTAGGATATTTGGCCCGTGATATGGTTGGCATAAAACATTTATGTTGGAAGGAAGTCCCTGCAACAACAGAACAAAATATGCGGTTATCAATTCGTCATTTTTGTTGTTGAATTGTGAGTATGTGATGAACATAAATTAGTTGTTATTGCAGTTTCATTATGAGGTGCCCCATGAATATAAGCAAGCGGTCATGAAGCATCTAGCTGTTCAGCTGCGGGACTTCAAAAGGAAATTACACAATAATCATGTAAAACCATTCCTGGAAAGACCGGACAAACTAAAAACTTTACCCAGAAAGTTCGAAACGGTAATGGACCAAGAAGACTGGGACGAATACCTAAAGTATGTACTAGAATCGCCTATATTTATGGTATGGAATACACATTTCTTTTTTTAATTTGTGTTTTGTTCTTATTGTCTATCCCAACATACTAATGAAATTATTTTTATTTTCTCTGCAAGAAAAATTCGGAGAAGGGAACAGAGGAAATATCACAATCCAAGTTCCCACATCGGACAGGACGAGGAGGATACTCGGGATTAAAACTAAAATTAGTAAGTCTGTTGTCTTAAACCAGTTACATGATCTTAAACCATATTTCAGAAATATGATATCAACTATATGAATCACGGATGCTAGGGTATATTTTGGAGAACCTTGTATATTTGTTACCTATTCAATTCATCAGTGTCTTCGCATACATGGTCTAAGAAGCAGTCTCCTAATATTATGATGAACTCTACCAGTAATTCCCAACTAAATCCTTCAATATCTCCAGAGAAGTCGTGCACATCTATGGCATAACCTATGGCTAAGACATCTAATGGAGTTTTTTTTATTATTATTTTTCTTCTTCGTAAATCTATATTGTTAATCCTAGCATCTTCTTTTTATATGATGTTCATATGCCGTATCTCCGCAGAAAGAAAAATACGACTTTTGGAATGGATCTAGGGGAAACGTCGTCGTTGCTAGAGGCAGTATTTTTCCTACTAGTGCCTAACCAGAAAATACATCGACAAGAGCTTCCTGAACACTGTTAACGGTCATAGATCCATCATTCGTGTTAACGGAACCAAGTGGTGAGTTTAAGTTATTAGGGGAAGCTAAAGATGGTTTTGTGGTATGGCCGAAAGATAATTGTTCCATCTCTGATGACAAGGTTAGTTTCTTAGCTCTTTTGCTTTGTTAATCAAGTATATAATTCGCTTTACGTAAATCAATCGCGTATTCAGTTTGATTAAAGAATAAGTACGACATAGAAATATATTAACACCTAATGGAACATGAATGCCACTGTAAATTAGAAAACTGATATTTGGTTACGGATTTTATTATGGGCGTCAACTGTGAAAAATGGCGCGGATTTCAGTGAAGTTGGCTTTATCACTTTGTTGGAAAAATGACTTATGTCTGTCTCTTGTTGAGAATTCAGATAACAGACGAATTCGCCTTGGATTTAGAATATATATATATAATACATTTAATCTCTTTCTGCAGGAAATGCCACAACATGGAAAACCTCATAAGCAACTAGAACCAGTTTTAGATTGTGAGAAGAAATTGGACAGTGATAAACTGAATGAGGAGCACCTAGCAATCAATCCACATTCGGGGAGTCATGCATGCAGCCTCTGAAAATCTTTCTCAGAAGACTAAAAAGGCGCAAAGAAGGTTATATGCACCAATTGTGCAGAAGGCATACCAACTTTCAGATGGGCAACAGAGGAAGACAAGGTTTGGCGCATCGAGAATGTCACAACCTGATCCATTGCATGCAGAGACACCACCATCAAAAAAGTTGAAGAAAAACTGATGATTTTTGGATAAATGCTCTTTAATATTTTTTTTTGCAAACTGTTAGACAAAGCTCAACATTTTTTACTGTGTTATTAATAATAATTTGAATTTTTGGAATAAATGAATTTCAGATTTAACCACAATTTATAAAGTATATAAGAGAAATTGGGTAGTGCCAGGTGGATGGTTTAGATGCGCCATATATGAACGGCTTAGAGGAGTCACACGCGTAATATACACGCTTTGAGATCAATTGGCGTGGCTAAACATAACAATAAAGACACATTAGGCAGATATAAATTGGCGTGGATAAATATCATATAAAGCCACGCTATATGGCATGTCTATAGGTTTTCCGATGAACGGCTCCCAACGTTACATGTGGACGGTCAACGTTACATCTGAACGGTCAATATTGCATCATCTTAAACGAGATCCAATGGTACCTAACACATCCACGTGGATGAAGTTAATTTTAAATTTGCGTGGAAAAATATCACATATAGCCACGCTATATGGCGTGTCTATAGGTTCTTCAATGAACGGCTCACAACGTTACATGTGGACGACATAGGATGCATATAATTTAACGGTCAATATTGCATCATCTAAAATGAAATCCAACGATTCCTAATAGGCCACGTGGATCAAGGTAATTGTAAATTGGCGTGGCTAAATATCACATATAGCCACGCTATATGGGGCGTGTCTATAGGATATCCAATGAACGGCTCACAACGTTACATGTGGATGGTATTCAACGGTTCCTAATTCACCACGTGGATGAAGGCAAGTGAAATTGGCGTGGCTAAAACATAACATATAACCACGTTAAACCTATTTGGCGTGGAAATTTGGATAACCAATGGCTACGCCAAAAAGCAATTTGCGTGTCTAAAGTGAAAAAAATAGCCACGCCAAAACGCAATTTGTGTGTCTATAGTGAATCAAATAGCCACACCAAAAGCAATTTGCGTGTCTAAAGTGAACCAAATAGCCACGCCAACCAGAAATTTGGGTGTCTAAAGTGAACCAAATAGCCACGCCAACCATCACTTTGTGTGTCTAAAGTGAACCAAATAGCCACGCTAAAAATTAATTTGCGTGTCTATAGTGAACCAAATAGCCATGACAAAAATCAATTTGCGCGTCCACAGTGAGCCAAATAGCCACGCCAAAACAATAAATCGTGTGTCTATAGAGTACTAGTACTTAAGTTTTTGGGAGCCTATATAGCAACGCCTATATGGCTATGGCGTGTCTATTTCATGCAGCAATAGACACGCATGGCAGGCGTGGCTATAAGATACCTACAACCACGCCATGTTACCTAAAACCACGCAAGCAGAAGTCACGCCTAGTCCAAACCGAAGTGGCGTGACAAAACCCCTATGGACATGCCAATTTGGCGTGGCAAAAGGGTCTCTGTGTACTAGTGAAGTTGGCATCCAAAATGTTAGATTCCATTGCACTAATACTATCAAAGCTAATATCCTCTAAAGCATGTCTTATGATCTCCTCCTCCTTGAACAGATTTTTGTAGAAATCTACAATATGATTCTGCAGATGATGTTTGTCATCTGACAATACCCCATCAATATACAATTTCCTTATCTTGTTATGCCTTCTTATCGCAGTTGCTTTACTCATAAAGGAATGAGTGTTACTGTCACCCTCAGTTAACCATTTTTTTCTTCATTTTATTTTCCATGTAACCTCCTCCATCTTTGTAACTTTCTCAAACTCACCTTTATGTTGTAAATTCTCATTCAGCTGCAAATCAGATAAGAGATCATCTTCATCTAGACTATCAAGAGCTTGTATCTCAGATAGAATATTCCTGAGTTTAGCATCTGTCTTTCCAAAAGTTTCCTTATTCCACTCCTTTAATTTCTCTTTGAGAGCCTTCAACTTACACCAAAGTATAGTGCTTGAACTACCTGTAAAACAAAAATATAACCACCACTCTTCTAACATATTAATGAATTCATTCTCCAAAAACCACATGATTTCAAATCTAAAAGGGCTAGGTCCCCAAGAAGGATCAAAAATGTCAAGGATGATGGGTATATGATCTGAGGTTGGTCTGGCTTTGGCTAACTGAGAAATAAAGGGGTAGTTGGTTTCAAATGAATGGGAAATAATAAATCTATCAAGTCTGGACATAATGGGATTAATCTGGCCATTTGACCAAGTGAATCTAGCACCCTTAAGAGGTAGATCGATGAGGTTGTGATGTAAGATGAACTTGTTGAAATCCTTTATACTTTTTGAAATTTTTGAGCAATCTTTATTCTCATCACATTTTGTTATAGTGTTGAAATCCCCACCAAGGCACCAAGGATGATCCCATAACCTATAACAGTTATCTAGCTCTTCCCAAAATAGCTTTCTTTCATAAGGTTTGTTTGGACCATAGACATTAGTAAGAATCCACTCAAAATTATCAGTCTTATTCTTGCACAAGATAGATAGAGTGTAATCTCCCACCAGTGAGTCTTTGACCTCCACAAAGTCTTTGTTCCATAAGATAATCATCCCACCAGAGTTACCAAAATATTTTTTATATGTCCAACCAAAGTCAGAGCTTCCAAACATTTGTTGAATATCAAAATCTGTGCAATCCGACAACTTAGTCTCCTGTAGAATTATAAAAGGATCTCTAGTCATTTGAATGATATTTTTGATAATTAATATTATGTATTAAGAGCACAATCCTCTAACATTCCATGAGAGGATTTGTAAATTCATTGATTAACTGCTGAAACCCCCTTTTTCTTGCTTCTACTTCTCGTTGATCTCAGCATACCAACTTATGTCAGATTCAAGTCCAGTATTTTGCATTCATTGACCAGTCTCTTTGGTGTAACTAATGAAGTACTAGGAGAGCAAGCATCATCGGTTATGTCTTCAGATAAAGGCTAAAATCCTAGTGGATAAGTTGGTGTTGAAGATGAACTGTCATAATCCTCAGAGTTCAGCAAAGATATGAAAGTATCTTCTAAACCTCTTAGAGGAGTAGACTTACATTTTAGTTCATGTATGGAGTTTCCCATCACTCCATCAATTGGAACTAATGACTTCACATCAAAATCTTTCAAGATAATCGTGTTTGATACTTGAACATCATTATTTTTGACAATCGGACCAGTCAATGCAATCTTTGTCATGAGAAACTTCTTTGAGTGGTTTGGCATATTGTTAACACTAGCCTCTACAGTAACTCCAAGCTAGAGAAATCTTTGAGCTTCTACAATAATCCAATTGGGTATGATGAATTGTTGGGTTTTTATAGTTGGTGTGAATAAAGAAATGGATTGAATATTGGGTGGTGTTTATAGGATAGCTGGTTGAAAGGGTGGTGTTTATGGAATTGGTGGTGTTTTGAAGGTTGATGGTTGAATTGATGGTGTTTTTAGGATTGGAGAATGTATGGTTAATGGGTTCAGGGTTTCTGGAATTTATGTGAATAGGTTGTTTGGTAAGGTTATGTTTGGACTTACCGATCATGGAATTGGCTTAATTATTGCAAAGAGTTTTTGGTCGAAGGTACGGGTGAATTTTGGTTTATTGAGTTTTTGGTTAAAGGTACTGTTGAATTTAGACTGAGTAGGATGTTGTTTTGGTGGGGTTTCGTCACTGTTATTAACAGCCATACAAAAAGCTGGCGGTGTATCAATGTCCATTTTCGTGATATCGCCAGAAATATCCAAAGGTTTTGGCAATTCCATCCACACCTGCGTCGACTTTGCCAAATTTTCCTTTTTCTTTTTTTTCTTGGATTTTCTACATCTCCGTTTTTTTGAAATTTTGTTTGAACCGTTTGATTGAGTCCGTACATCGGTTTCCAAAAAAACTTGCTTGTTGACCAAGTTTTGCACCGTAGAATCAGCATTGATGACTAAATCTTGCATGATACCAGCTAACTTACTTGTATCTTGGAAAGATTTTCTTCCTGAATTTTGCCTTTACAAGTCCAAGTTAGAATGAGTTACACTCACCGGTGACTGAGTTCTTGGAGTTTCAGCAATGAAAATGTGAGTCGTGTAATTACCTGAGTCAGTGATGATTTGTATTGCAGGGGAATGTGATTTACTCCTTTGTAGTTTCTGATCTTCATCCAAATAGCAGAAAGATCCTGAAGATTTAAGGATCTTGGATCAACTAACAGAATATCCCCACAAGCATTACCCAAAAAGTGCATTAACTTGGATGACCAAAGTTGAAAAGGAACACCAAAAATTTCAATATGAAAATATATTACCTTATCAGAATTTGATTTCCAAAGATGTTCCTTCCATTTGAACACAGATAAATTCACATTTTCGACAGTGAACATGAACTCATAATCTGGCCGTAGTTCTGTATTCACTTTAAAAATTGCTTGACATGAATTAATAGGGAAAAGATTCAACGGACCATATATCTTAAAATGAGATTGTAGAGAAAGATTTATACCATTCCATGAGTTGACTGCTACTGGTGATGAGATCACGTACGAATCTTTCCATTTACCAAAAGAATTTTCATGATCAGTGTACTCAACTCTAATAGAACTTTGATTTCCGGATCTTGAGACAATTCTAGAAGCAGCAAAAGTGTCACATAAAAAAGGAGATGAAATTGATGGATATTTTCTTGATTTCTATGATTCAAAAATCTTTGGATGAAAAACTGGCTTAGGGTTGGAGGTTAGTACTTGAGCATATGACCGATTTGTTGGTAATGGCTTGGGTGTGTTCAAAAGATTTATGACAGTTGTTGTTTCTTTTAGAATTTATTCTAGTGCATTAACAATGGAGAACCATCTAACAAAACAATCCCCTGATGAAATATAGAAAGAGACTGGATCTGCTTTTGGGTTGGGTTTGGCTAATAGGATGAACGAATAAAAACCATTATGATTTGATTTCTTATTTACCACAAACCAGATTTTATTATCAGATAATTTCCAAGTTTTCCTTCCTGTGTCTCCATTTTTAGCTGCTTCGAACAAAACATTGTATAGGTGTTTGGCCAAAGCTAATGGGAAGACTCCGTATATCGATCCTGAATGATAAAATTCTGTCAAGGTAATTGGTGAGGAAGGTGAGTTGTTTTTTGAAGAAAATCTAAATAATTTTCGATCAATCTGGATGTAGCTGTGTTTAGGTTGCATGATTTAAATCTAAAAGGTGTATAGTTTCTAAGGATTCTAAAAGGTTTTATTGGATTGAAAAGGGTTTTAGGTTCTAAAGATCTATGATGAAAAGATTTGAAAACCTACAGAGTTTGGAGAATGGAGAGGAGAGCGATGAGAGAGAAAACATTTCGTAACCTATTTGTATTATGAATAGGTAGAATCACCAGAGAAGATGTTGGGTAGTGAAACGGAGAACCGGAGACGAGGAATAGAAAATGAGCCAACGCAAAGGGTATATTAGTAAACTAATATGAATATATTTCGGCAAAATATCCACCAAGGATATTAGAAACATGAAATTTGAATTCTTAGTTATATGAGCCATGTAGTCATATTCTGCTTGTCTTATAGATCCAAGAATTCAAATTCAAGAGTTATTAACCAAAAAATTGTTTTAACATGAGCCTAAATAAGATCCTTTTCCTAAAACCCATCTTCAAAGTTAAAGTTGTGTTATGTAATGGATAAACATTAAAATGATTCTTTTTTAGCATGATTTTGTATTAAAAATTAACATTTTAAATAAAATTGATGACATGTAATTAGTTAGTGGTCATTCAGAAGGTGTAGTTAATACTTTCTTTAACAATTTTATATTTACTATTTTATCCCTCATAATATTAAAGACCTAACCAATTATGTGCACACCTTATAACGGGTGTGCACGTAAAAAAATGATCTTATTGGTCCTTTTAGCAAACGGTTATCACTTATTATTAAATTATTACTTTTAATTTAATTTAAATCTATAAAAGGAAATTTGGTCTAATTCTAACCTAGCGTTATTAACACTACACCACGCAAATTTAGTGTTTCGCAATGGTAACTGGCAGTTACAAAAAAGGGTCGCAACAGTTTAGCAATGTTACGAATTTTTGGTTTCAATAATTTGAAAATGTTGCAACATAAAAATCTCCTAACTATTTCAAACAGTTGAGACTTAGATGGTCGCAACAGTTTCAAACAGTTGCAAACTATTTTGAACAGTTGCGAAATTGGAGTTTCGCCACATATTGATGTAGTTGCGAATCTTTCGGTCAAAACAAGGTTTGAACTATAATCCAGGATTTACTTCCTTCACAACCCAAACATATTGAACAACAATCACTTTAAGAAAGAGATAAAATACCACCTTATTCTTTAATTTACCATCTAGGTTTTCTACACCTTTGTCAAATATTAGATCAACGGAAAAAAGATCATAAAAACATCTACCTCCGCAAGTAAAATAAAGTCATTTTATCAGCACATGATTTTGGTATATACATATTTCTCTAAAGCATATTCAGTTTCACTTGCACTTGCAAATGCTTGACTAAAAAAAGTGTCAGCTCAGCACCAAACTCAAGATGATGGATTCTTTTAGCTGTGATTCGATACTCTTAACTTTCGCCTACATTGAGGGGGGAAATAATGAAAATTAAGAAAGAAGGAAAGAAATAAAGAAAGAAGGAAGGAAGAAAGAAAGGAAGGAAAGAAGTTGTAGGGCTTGAATGTCGAATCGCGTTCTTGTATCTGAATTTTCTGGTCTTGCTCCAGTTGTAAAAGTTGAGCAATTGATCCTTCTCAATCTTATGCTTTTCAGACAACATCAGATATTTTGACTGCAGCAAAAATTATATAATGAATATAATGTTGAATTTCCCTAGACACAACATAAGGAAGAATACATTGCTCATATGCATCTTTAAGCTCATATTTTACTCCCATATACTCTAGCCTCAGATCTTGAACTTCCTTCTCTTTTTCATACAACTGTTTCCTGGAATAATTTGCCTGCACATTAAAGAAAATTTTTAGGAAAGAGAGATCAACAACCATTTCACATTTTATTTCTGTGGTCATTTTACTTTATGTTCTTGTTGAAGATCATGTAAGTTAGTCATATAAGATCACGGTTATACACATAGTTCGTGTATCTTTATCCCGCTTTTAAGTAGAAACTGTGGAAAATGTATGAATTACAGGTTGAAAAAGAGCATATTGCAATTGTGTGTCCGGTTTAATTATATTGCATGTCTGTAAAATGGAAAACCAGTTTCATGATGGTGACCTGGAATACCCATTTTTTTAAATTAAAATTTTAAAATTTCCCACATGAGTAACTATTACAACACGAAGGAAAAATGTAACTCACAGCTTGTGCGATATCCGGGACTTCCCATGTATCTACTTACCACACTCACAGCTTGTGCGATATCCGGCCTTGTACAAACCATAACATACATGATGCTACCAACTGCGCTTGCATATGGAACTCGAGACATATACTCTGCCTTATCTGTAGTTTGAGGTGATTGCTTTCTAGAAAGTGTAAAATGAGCTGCCAAAGGAGTACTTACTGGTTTTGCATCTTTCATACCAAACCGCTCCAACACCTTCTCGATGTAAGCCTTCTAGGACAAAAGCAACTTCCCCTCAGCTCGGTTTCTATGAATCTCCATGCCCAATATCTTCTTTGTTGCGCCCAAATCCTTCATCTCAAACTCACTACTCAACTGATCCTTCAGCGTCTGTATCTCTGACATGTCTTTGCAAGCAATCAACATATCATCAACATACAAGAGTAAATACACAAATGAACCATTTTGGAGTTTCCTGTGATATACACAACTATCATACTTACTCCTGTCATATACATTTTCCACCATAAACATATCAAAACGTTTATACCACTGCCTTGGAGATTGCTTCAAACCATACAAATATTTCTTCAACAAACATACATGATCTTCTTTGCCAGAAACTTCAAACCCCTTTGGTTGTTGCATATAAATACACTCTTCCAAATCACCATGAAGGAAAGCCGTCTTAACATCTAGTTGTTCCAATTATAGATCTTTCAAAGCAACTATAGAAATCAATGTTCTAATAGAACTATGTTTAACAACATGAGAGAATACCTCATTGTGGTCAATTCCTTCTCTTTGCGTAAACCTATTTGCCACAAGCCTTGCCTTGTACCTTGTTCCTTCACCATATGAAGTACCTTGTTTCATCTTGAAGACCCATTTTCTTCCAACAATCTTCTGCCCTTTTGGTCTTGCAACTATCTCCCAAGTGCCATTCTTGTCAAGAGACTCAATTTCTTCAATTGCGGATGCTCCCCATTCTGCTGATTCTTCACCACCGATTGCTTCTTCATAGGTTGTTGGATCATCCCTATATATGCTCTCACCTACTTCAAATGCATATGCAACCAAATCATCATGGCCATATCTTTGAGGTGCTCTAACTTCCCTCCTATCTCTGTCTCTTGCAAGATTGTACTGATGACCTTGTGCTTCTTCTTCCTGGGCAGGTTCTTGCACAATATCTTGATCATCATCATCATCAGTAACAACAGTCTTATTGCTTCCTTGAACTTGCACCTCAAGTTCCACCTTGTCACCAAGCTCCACCTTATCACTAACACCCTCTTTATCTTCTCCATCTAGTTCTTAAATATTTGGCTTCAACATCGATTGCTCATTAAATTTCACATCTCTGCTGATAAGAAACTTGATTGATCTTTCTGCTGGACACCATAACCTGTAGCCTTTCACGCCCTTTGCATACCCAAGAAATATACACTTGTTTTCTCTAGGCTCTAGCTTCCCCTCATTCACATGAGCATAGGCTGGACATCCGAATATCTTAAAGTCTTCATAGTTAGCATGCGAACCTGTCCAAACTTCATTTGGAGTCTTGCACTCAATGGCAGTCGATGGAGATCTGTTCACTAAATAAGCTGATGTGTTTGCTGCTTCTGCCCAAAACTTCTTCGGTAACCCGGCATTGGAGATCATGCACCGTGCCTTCTCCATTATGGTTCTGTTCATCCTTTCTGAAACACCATTTTTCTGTGGTGTTTTTCTGACTGTGCGGTGTCTCACAATCCCTTGCTCCTTGCAGAACTCATTGAACTCACCCCCACAAAATTCCAAACCATTGTCTGTCCTCAAGCACTTGATTTGTATTCTGGTTTGCTTCTCAACCATAGTCTTCCATTGCTTGAACTTGACAAAAGTTTCATCTTTGTGTTTAAGTATGAATACCCATACTTTCCTTGAGAAATCATCACTGAACGTCAACATATATCTCCCACCACCATGTGAATCGACCCGAGAAGGACCCCAAAGATCAGAATGAATATAATCCAGAATACCTTTGGTGTTATGAATAGCTGTACTAAACTTGACTCTACACTGCTTTCCAAAGACACAATGTTCACAGAAATCAAGCTTGCATGTTTTATGACCACAAAGAAATCCCTGCTTGCTCAAAACATCCAACCCCCTCTCACTCATATGCCCTAGCCGCATATGCCACAACTTGGTAGTATCATCATCAGAACTTGAAGAACATACCGCTGCATCACCCGTCACAGTAGTACCTTGCAGCGTATAAAGACCATTAATTCTCTCGCCCTTCATAATTGTAAGACTTCCTCTTGAGACACGAATAACTCCACCTTCACCTTGATACTTGCAGCTATTTGAATCAAGCGTACCCAAAGAAATAAGATTTCTTCTCAGGTCCGGAACATGCCTAACTTTAGTTAAAGTCCTCACCATCCCGTCATACATCTTAATTTGAATTGTACCTACACCCACCACTTTACAAGTGACATTGTTTCCCATAAGAACTTTACCACCTTCTCTAGCTTGATAAGTAGTAAACCACTCTTTATGAGGACACGTGTGAAAAGTACACCCTGAATCAAGAATCCACCCGTTCTCCGAGCTTTCGGTATGAACCGTGAGAACCGCTCCATCATCACTTTCTGCTTCAATATTTGCTGCGGTGCCTTGGTTAGTATTCTTCTCGTCATTCATCAATTTTGGACAATCCTTCCTGAAATGCCCCTTTTCCTTACAATGAAAGCAATAGAATTTACCGGATTTTGATTTAGACCTTGACTTTGATCTACTCCTATCAAATCCGCATTTTTGGTTTCCTCTTCCTCTAACGAACAACCCATCTCCCGAATTATATTTACCGTCGATACCCATCTTCTTTAACTCCTTAGAGTTCAAGGCCTCTTTAACGTCTTCCATGGAAATTGTATTTTTTCCATACATTACGGTATCAACAAAATTTTCATAAGATGGTGGTAAGGAACAAAGAAAACCCAAAGCTTGGTCTTCATCTTCAATTTTGACCTCAATATTTGCCAAATCCAAGAGAATTTTATTATAATCATCAATATGATTTATAATAGACGTTCCTTCATGCATTCTAAGAGTATGTAATTTATTCTTAAGATATAAACGATTAGTTACGGATTTAGTCATATACCTTTTTTCCAACTTGTTCCATAGCCCGTCCGGTGTCATTTCTGCCGCCACTTCTCTCAAGACCTCGTTGCTCAAACACAATAGAATTAATCCATGTGCTTTCTCCAGGTGATCTTCCTTTTCTTCATCCTTCAATTTTTCTACTAGAGACGTTTTCCCCTTCAAAGTTTTCACCAAACCTTGTTGCACCAAAACATCCCTCATCTTTAGCCTCCATAAATTGAAATCATTTCTTCCATCAAATTTCTCAATCTCATACTTTGCCGCCATCGTAGATCGGTTTTACCCGGAGCTCTGATACCAATTTGTTAAGACCAACGGCTCTTCCAAGCACAATCAATATAGAATTGAAATAGAAATGAAAACAAATGTAAATAGGCACACACACAACACAAGGATTTATAGTGGTTCGATCAAGATGATCTACATCCACTTTGGAAGACGACGATAACGTTGCACTATGATTTGAACAAGGTTACAAGAGTATACACTCCTCTCAAGAACAAGACCTTACTCTCTCTTAAGAACACTATTCTTTCTCTCTTTGGAACTCTTAGTATCTCACTGATACTTGGGATGCTATAACATGAAACAAAATGGTTCCTTATATAGGCGAGAAGAGGTGTTAAATGTCGACAGGTTAGCACCTAACCTTGAGTGCCCACTAATCCCCACTTGAGTGCTAGCTCCACTCCTTGTCCGCCCAAAGCACTAAGCCCCACTTGCCGAAAGCAACAAAGCCCCCACTAGCTTTCCACCGAAAGAGAGTTCCATTAATTCATGCTTTGCCGAAAGCTTCATTAATGATTTGTATATTCAACATAAGCAGCCGAAAGTAGATGGTCCTTCAAGGCATATCTTACAAAGCTGGTAAAAAATATATGTACCTGAAACCAAATCAAGGTTTTGTTGATCCTCAGGTAATCAAAATTTTAGCTTTTTCTAATTTCTTGGGTTCTACTCTTAGTTGAATATGTGCTTATAATTTTGTAATATTTGTGTCAATTGGTGTGTATTGTTCTGATATTTATCATTGGCAAGGAGAGATTTTGGTGATTGATTTTGTAATGAATTCGGAATTTGAAACAAGGGTTTCATCTAATGGAGGTATTTTTTTTCTTTTCGTTTTTCTCTTACTTAGTTTTCCATGAGAAAGAAAAGGGTCTCAAGAGAAAACTATGTTTACCCTGAAACCCAAATCAAGGTTCTTTGGTCCTTAAACGAAATCAAAATTCTTAGTTTTTCTATTACCATCAATGTTTATGTTTGAATGGTGAAGATCATGAGTGGTGAATGGTTTAGGCAATATGGGTATGTATTGAATTAATGTGTTACAGGGAAGGAGGTATAAAATGGCTTAAATTCCAACAGCCATGTCATATCTCAATCAACAGCAAAATACACAGCAAGTGTTTGACAAATTCTTAACCACCTGTTCTTGACCAATCTTGCTTTTCGTAAAATGACTTTCCTGTGGTTCATGTGGGTATGGGTTATGGGTTAGGAGGTAGTTGAGAAGCATTGGCCTTTTATATATTTTCATGGATCGGGGGACACACATGAAGGGAGTTTCCTAATTGTTTTATTGCTCTTTGATTTTATATTTATTTTTCAAATTCTCCATTGTTCCGTAACTTTAATACATGAACAAAATTAAAGAAATATGGTTGGATCAAGGAGTATACTTGGATCAGGAAGCTCACAATCTATATAAAAGGGAACAAAGTTGTGTTGGATATTTTCAATAACTTAGAAAATAATACTGTTTTCGTTTTTGGTTTGTCACTATGATGGGGAAGTGTTCTGTGTTGGATAAACACAATGGATGTTAGTTGGAGATGAAGGGACACCTCTAATAGGTGTGATGGTTCATAAAGGACACAACCATTCCCAAAAGACACCTTATGTGTCTTTTGGAAGTGAAGAGGCATCTCCAATAGGCATGAATAACCCTATAAGTAGTGAAGGAATTCTCCCATTCTTGAGAATTTTTTCAACCTGTTTTCTCTCCATCTAAAGCATCATCAGAAATCTCTCTCATGTGTTCTTGGTTGGGTCAAGGGGTGCAAACCTTGAATCCAATTTCTTGTTGTAGGGCTTTCATTGTATCCTGAAGGCATTATTTCGCATACCTGTTGCAATCGCCAATTTATATTGGGAGGGTAGAAATAATCGTCTAAAAGAAATCACCCGAGCCTTGAAAGCTTTTGAGTACAACAACAATTTCTTTTAGTGTTATCATCCTCTGTTTTATACCCAAAATTTCCAACAGTTTTAGACGATTAAATTCAGACAAGACAGAGGAAACGAGAATAAGGGAGTTGGAAAACAAGCTTCAAATTTATAGTGGAAACCGTGTTCGGGAACATGATGTTGTTTATGGGAATTTGATTCAATCATTGGCGCGCAAACTCTCAAGGGTTGTGGTCAAGGGAAACTTCCATGAAATCAGATAAGTATAATATTTCCAACAATCTTAAAGACTAATACATCCTTAGTATCTCGGTTTCTTAGAAATAGTTACGGCATGTGTATGTTATGTGGATGAGCCATTATAATCACAATCTGTGCATATTATCGTCTAGCCTTTGTTAATGCTCTGTTATGTTCGTAAAGCATATCATAAATTTGCAACTGTGATTTTTACATCCACATATTCATCTGTGACATGATTGGTTTTCCCAGTAATGCTTAGTCCTCTTGATTGGGGTTAGTAATGCCATATATATATATATATTTTTTTTTTATGATAGCATGAGATATCTAATAAATGTATTAGAAGTTCGGAATCCTTTAAGGGTGCATAACGGTTGGATGTACGTGGTTTAAATTGACTGTTCAATTTACCCGCATGTGGCAGTTGAATGAGGCTTTGTTTAGAATGTTTGCAAAGGAAAGCCAGATCCATAATGATGGTACCCGTACTGGTATATTGGATTTGAGGTTTTAATTTCTATTTAGAAATTATGGGGTACATGTTTGACACAAATGGTATTTCATGATATTGAGTTGCATTTTGGCATTTGAGAATTATCATGAAATAGGGGGAGAATTTATACGAAAATGTCGTATAAAATTTTCTAGTTGGTGGATTATTTTAAACCCAAAATCGTCATAATTGTTGAGACAACAATGGTATGGAATGAACATAATTCTTGCGATAAGAATTATAGGTTCCAAATTTGGAAATTGGCAGGTCTTAAATGACATCGAAAGGGAAAAATGGAATACCGGTCAATATGTAACATATTGGAAGATTGGGCGGCCGACCAAATATCCAACGATGAGGTGTTACGATATTACCGATGCATAAATTATGAATATTTGCATTACATAATGTAGAATGTTAAATAGACATTGTCTATGTTTTTTGGGTATGAATTTGTAGGGGATTGGGCATGAGTAAAAGAGTTACTCATCAAGGTATTATATTTGTTGAGATAGCAAATATATAAGTTGCTTACAAATTTTCTATGCCTCTAGTGTATGCAAGTCTATAATGACTTCTTGTGAATTAACCGTAAATGTTAATTAGGATCACTAGAGAAGTTACAATTATTTTGTAAAATCAAAGAGGAACATTTTTAGTAATGTTTTCAGAATTGATTGCATTAGTAGATGCAATTAATGAGAAGAAATGGCTTAAAACCTAACTTGTAGAGATCCTATTTTGGAAGAAGCCATCTCAGGAGGTCTTGATTAATTGTGAATCAGGATATGATCTATAACGTCTTTAACAAGACTTATAATGAAAAATCAAGACATACAAGTCTTAGACAAGGAACGGTAAGTCAATTACTCAAGAAAGGAGTAATTGCAGTTAACCATTGAAACGGAGAAAAGCTTGGTAGACCTACTTATGAAGAGTCTCCCAAAGGAATTAATTTCAATGAAGTATATAGAAATGGGACTAAGGTCTGTGAAGGAAGGTTGATCTCCCATAGCAGAAACCCAACCTATGTTTTTAAAAAGATAAATAAGGTTCAATGTGGTACCAACAAGTTATGGCTGTAGATTATGGAGCACTAACATAAAACTTCCCATTTCAAGTTAGTGCTGGTTTTTCTGCAAGAAAATAGGATGGATGTAAATCCTTAATGAGTCTGTGATTAGTAAAAGGTGTCTCGCAGAAACACCTTCGAGACTTACCTATATGAGTATGGAAATGTGGGCCGTTTCCTAAGAGAAGAAGACCGTTCTCTAAAGAAGACTCATGAATAAGGATATAAGCACAAGGCCTTTATAGTGCTTGGCTACAGAACACATGTCTTATGGAATCAATATGTGTGGAGACTCCGGCTTTGTCATAAGGGATTCTTGGTTCAAGACTAGTTTCACCATAGAATATCGATAAAGCTTTGAGTTTCTTACACTAAGTGAAGGTTCAAACCCAGAAGGTACCTATCATTTATGTATTGGTTTCAACGATGATGCTTAGTCCCAATTGTACTTGAACTACGTTGGCTTGATCCCACTCGGGTACGTAGGCAGTCACTTGAGTGATGCAGCCACTCCGGTTTTTATAAGTTTTATTTTATTTTATGTTTTTTGGTTTTTGAAAATAGGGGGAGATTGTTGGATATTTTCAATAACTTAGAAAATAAAACTGTTTTCGTTTTTGGTTTGTCACTATGATGGGGAAGTGTTCTGTGTTGGATAAACACAATGGATGTTAGTTGGAGATGAAGGGACACCTCTAATAGGTGTGATGGTTCATAAAGGACACAACCATTCCCAACAGACACCTTATGTGTCTTTTGGAAGTGAAGAGGCATCTCCAATAGGCATGAATAACCCTATAAGTAGTGAAGGAATTCTCCCATTCTTGAGAATTTTTTCAACCTGTTTTCTCTCCATCTAAAGCATCATCAGAAATCTCTCTCATGTGTTCTTGGTTGGGTCAAGGGGTGCAAACCTTGAATCCAATTTACTGTTGTAGGGCTTTCATTGTATCCTGAAGGCATTATTTCGCATACCTGTTGCAATCGCCAATTTATATTGGGAGGGTATAAATAATCGTCTAAAAGAAATCACCCGAGCCTTGAAAGCTTTTGAGTACAACAACAATTTCTTTTAGTGTTATCATCCTCTGTTTTATACCCAAAATTTCCAACAAGTTGCACCTTGATATATACGATTACATAAAAATATTTTTTGTTTCAGCTACATCTTTGAGATTTATTGTTTGATTGAAAGCAATAGCATTGTTACTGAATCACGAGGACAAAATCATGCTGGAACATGTAGGAGATTTTGTTGTCTGGGTAGCAGTTAAATGCTTGAAGAAGAAACATTATTTTATGCAAGGATAATAGGTTATCGTTAAATCTTGCTTTTGATATATACTCACCTAATTCCATTCAAAATCATCAGTGATCCTATAAAATAAATAGATTTATGAGGTTATAAGGTTTCAATTTCTTTTGGTTTTGCTTTTGCTTATGCTTGACTTGATTGTTACTGCAAATCTGTGTGTTTTTCGACTTTTTAGTTAATTTGGTTTTCTCGGTGGTGTTAGGAAGTCAACCTCCATTCTCTGTTATGTTTCCTTAATCTATCATCGCTCCCAAACACAGAAGAGTATAGCTTAAAAAGACTTTCTTACTTATTAATTAAACAAAACTAGTGACAAAACCCCTAAGTGAACAAACTAGGGATAAGAAAAAACCGGTCATATTATTTTTAACAAATAAAAACCGTTTCAAAAGAAAGTGGCACAAAAACCCCGGATTAAATATTTATTAGCAAATTTAGTTTTTGTTATTTAAAAAAAACCCAAATATACCCTTTTTATCTTCATTTCTTCTTCTTCTTCTCTCATTTCTTCTTCTTCTTCGTTCGTCCGTCTCCTTCTCCGCACCCCAATCACCACTAGCAGCAACAAATAGCTCCGCGAAAACTAGCAGCAACACCTCCGTTACCACCATCAGCAACACATCTGTCTCCTCCACGAACAACTCCGTATAATTTTCTCCTATTTTTATGTTCAGATCTATCGCCCCCCCGCACCACCACCAAATCGACGACCATTTCCCGATCCTCAGTCAAATAGAAGAAGAATATTGAAATCACCGACAAATTTCAGATTATCCATTTTTAATAGCAACAAGGAGAGAAGAAACTAGTGATAGAGATGCATTCGTATCTATGGGTTTGGGGTTTTCTGCTAATTGAGGAGATTTCATTCGTATCTCAAGGGTTTTGAAAATAATATCTCTAACGAATTTTCAACTTTTGAATTTCTCTCTCTGTGTGTGTGTGTGTGTCATATTTTGTAGATCTGATTATCCAGAGTACAAAAAACTCGTTGGTTCGTCATCACTAATTCTCTCTCTGTAATAAACGGTATTAATCCAGATCCATTCTCATCTTAATGAAAAATTGCAGTTTGATTATTTTGGGTTTCTCCATCTTCATCTTCATCTTCTTCTTCAATTTTGAGTCTGGGTTTTGGGTTTTCTGCCAATTGAGGAGATTTGATTGTTGTTATAAGTACTTTGGTGGAGAAGAAGAAATGGGGATAATAAAAGTTGTGTTTTTGCTCTTCATGATCATTTTTCAAGCTCATGAATCTACAGGTAATGTAATCAAACTTTATCCTATAATGCTTTTATTGTTTGTTGTTTAATCTGATGAAATTTGGGGATCTGGGTTTGAGGGTTTTGTATTCAATTTTGTGATCTTGGTATGTCGGTGAGGTTTTGGGCAATGGGTTTGATCCAAATTTGTTCAATGTTTAGGTAAATGATGGAGTAGATTGAGTTTGTGCTGGGAATTGAGTTCGATTTGTGTTCATTTTGGTTGATGTGTATGATCTTAAGCTTGTTGTTATTGAAAGGTGCAAGGTCAGGTGCACCAGCACCTGCCGGTGGAGTTCCAACCCGAAGTAAAATGTAGTAAGTACCTCCTAAGTGAAATGTAATGGTAACTGGCGACAAAAACCACATCACTGATGATTGTAAGCACCTCCTTAACACCTGCATATGCTGGCCCCGAGTCCCTGCAATTACGGTCCGTTGAACTGCAGATTCAATCTAAATGTATCTAGGTTACATTGGATCAAGAAATATTGTGTAAATATGTTGATAAACTTGAGGTGAGGCTGCTTCACGTTCCCACTTGAGATTTGTACATACAATTAAGCTAGCCACTATTGTTCTTATAAATTAATTTTTTATTTGTGATTGTGTCGTCGGGCTTCAGGACTTGTTACTCAAAGAAAACTCAGAAAAAGTTGTGTTTTGCTTGAATGATATGGTTACTGATAAATTGTCCAATGCGGTTGATTCTCTAGAGTATCTTTCCACTTTGCAGCATTCTGGTATATTCCAATTATATGCCATTATTCAGGTATATATGAAACGACGAATCCATTTCATTGAAAATATGTATATGTATATACTTTGGTACTTATCGATCATGCATATTAGGTTATTGGCATAGGAACGCTAAGTTTGTGCTACAACAACATTGAATATTTTAGAGGAGTAAGAATGAGTGCTGGTAAGAACTAGCTGTGTCCTCCTTCAATGAAACTAATTACATTATTTGTGATTGTGTCCTCCTTCAATAAATGCTAAGTTTGTTGTGTTTTTGTAGGTTGAAGGAGACACTGATATGGTACTGGCGTGTTTTCTTCGGGAAGAATTGAAATTTTTTTCTACCGAACCATAATTGGCTGCACACCATCAACTTCTGGCTCATGATGCACCTGTTTTCGTACACAAGCAGAAATCTAAGGTATTCTCTCCTGTAAGTATGTATTAATCTTCCATTTTTGTTCGCAATGTTGCTACATATATCCCTAGAAACTGCCTCTGTGACTAGTTGTGGTCTTGTGCATTTGCCCCTAGTTGGTGATGACTGGGATAAGTTTATTTTTGTAATTGAGCCATATCATATAACTCCTGCCTACTAAGTATGAGGAGCTGGTAATTATCAAATAGTGAAAATAAAGGAAGGAGCTGGTAATACTAAGTAAGTATGAGGAGCTGGTAATTATCAAATAGTGAAAAGAAAGGAAGGAGCTGGTAATACTAAGTATGTCTGGGTTTTGGTTCTCATTATGAATCTGTTAAAACTTAAAATAGTGGATGACATAAACTTTTGAGTTTTTTGTTTAATTACTTTTAATTAGTATGAGGAGCTGGTAATTATCAAATTGTTGGAATTTTGGAGCAGTTGCAGTCGACGAAACCAATAGTGGTTTCATCTTATTTATGATGAAACAAAAATAGGTTTCATCGTATTTATGATGAAACCAAAATCGGTTTCATCGTATTTTTGGGTGGTGGGAGGTCGTGGTGCTGGTGGCGGTACGGCGGGTGTTGGCGGTGGTGCTGACTGGTAGCGGTGGCTGGCAGTGGTTATGCAATTGCTCAGTATTGGTGGTGGTGGTGCTAGTGGTGTGGCAGGAATTGAGCCAAGGAGTAGTTGAAGTTGGAGGAAAGAACTGAACCTAGGAGCAATTGAAGCCGACGAAACCAATTATGGTTTCATCTTATTTATGATGAAACCAAAATAGGGTTCATCGTATTTATGATAAAACCAAAATCGGTTTCATCGTATTTTTGGGTGGTGGGAGGTCGTGGTGCTGGTGGCGGTACGGCGGGTGTTGGCGGTGGTGCTGACTGGTAGCGGTGGCTGGAAGTGGTGATGCAATTGCTCAGTATTGGTGGTGGTGGTGCTAGTGGTGTGGCAGGAATTGAGCCAAGGAGTAGTTGAAGTTGGAGGAAAGAACTGAACCAAGGAGCAATTGCAGCCGACGAAACCAATTATGGTTTCATCGTATTTATAATGAAACCAATTTCGGTTTCATCTATTGTTTGGTGAAACCAATTTTGGTTCCATCATTTTTTCAGTTTGGTTACATCATTTTTCACGAAAAATTATTTGCACGAGAAATTTTGGTTCCATCATTTTTTCAGTTTGGTTTCATCATTTTTTTCTCATTTTCAGTTTGATTGCATAATTTTTTCTCATTTTGTTGAACATTGATCAATCAAATTAATTGTTTGTGGTGGCGGCAGCTGTTTGGTGGTGGTGGTCGGTGATAATGATGGTGTTTCTCGGTGACGGTGGTGGTCGTCTGTGGTTGTGGTCGTTGGCGGCGGTGACGGAGGTCGGCGGCGGTGGTCGGCAGCGGTGGTCGACTGCGGTGGCGGAGGTGCTGGGAGGCGGTGGTGGTGGTGCGGCGGTGGTGCAGTGGTGGCGGTACAATGGTGATGGTGGTGGTGGTGGGAGGCGGCGATGGTGCAGTGGTGGCGGCGGTGGCGCGGTGGTGGGATGCGGTGGTGGCGGCAGTGGTGTTGCGGCGGTGGTGCAGTGGTGTCGGTGGTGGTGGTGGTGGGATGCGGTGGTGATAGTGGGAGGCAGTACAATGGTGGTGTCGGTGGTGGTGGTGCGGCGGCGGCGGTAGTGGCGCGCTGGCGGTGCAGTGGCGATGGTGCTGATGGGTTGCTGTTGGTGGTGATAATTTAATAAAATTTAAATGTGGGTTGATTTTTGTTTTTGTTAGGGTGATTTAAATAGTAGAAGGGTAATATAGACAGTTTATGATATTTGAGGTTTTTGTGTCATATTTGTTTGAATGAGTTTTTTGTGGATGGGTTATAACCCCTTTGGGGTTATAACCCGCGCGCCGTTAATTAAATTCCTTAATTTATTAATTCCTTTAAGACATCGAAACCATACTCAAACTGGAAAGCGCGTGTCCACAATTTGCATGAGTTCAATTTGAAAGACGTTAGTCAGCTGGGTGTCCCTTGGAGCATCAATATGCGTCCCGAGTTACTGATTCTGTCCTTAGGTAATTTTATGGCTCCTCTAATTAGGCGTAACTTCCTTTATCGCTTCCTAGGCATATGTTTATATTATTATCTTCTATTGCCGCAATTGTGCAACCAGATTTCACATTGATGTGACCAACGGAATTCTCACTTGGGAAATATACACTGCTGCGCTAGGTATCTACACAACCACATCCACTGCTACTGAAACTTGGCATAACACCGATTCACGATTATCACAGTAATTTATTAATCATGATTATGAACACAAAATCATTTAGAGTCGCAAAATGCAGCAGCATAATTCTGCATGTGTATTTTTCCCCATCTGTTTGGTAAGTGAAGTGTTAATTATCAACTCTGACTACCCCGTCCTTAATCATGTCATAAAGTGCAATAGCATAGTGTTCTACTGATTGGATTTAGTCCCTTAGTTTGGTGTTCGAAGTTTCACTAACTTTTGCAATTCTTTCCTGAATACGGATGCATTTTATTCTGTAGATGACTTTTATGGGTCATTGAGTTTTTATTCCGAGGAATTCCTACTTACTATAATATGTGGTATAATCTCTTTTCCGTTTTGGTTATGCTCTATCTTTACCAAATGTGTAGAAATTTAAGAAGTCAAGTAAGCTAATTCAACAACTTAGATATATTTAGTAGTATCATGCTTTCGCTACGAGTGTTAGTTACTTGATACTTGAGTGTAGATGGCATGACATTTTTTTTTCTGTCCATGGGGCCTCTCCATCTTATTATGTAGATTCATATTAATTTGTACTGTTAAAAGCAAATTGAATGCGTATCCTACCATACGAAGCTTCAATTTTTTGAGTACTTCTAATCCAAGTTGTAAAGATTAGCATTTATTAAATTTTCCCAGCATGGATATGCTACTATTTATGTACAACGTAATCTACTTTTCAAATGATAAATATAAGGATTATATACAGATGTACTCCCATTTTTAGACCCGATAGACAAATGTACCCCCGTTTTTTTGCCATTTACAGATATACTCCTGTTGGATGGAAAACATCCAAAAGAGTTAGAAAAGTCAATTTCTCGGTCACATGGTCAATATCTCGTTGAACGACATGAGAAAATGAAATCTTAGATTACAATTTTGTCCTTTGATACGTGGAGAAATATCGTGTGAACATGGACATCTCGAAGAAATTTAAGGGATATGATTTAGTCGATAGTTATTAACGCAACCTAACCTGTTCATTTTTCTTTCTCTATCTCTATTCTGTTCATCTTCTCCACTTCTCTTCTCCATAGCAACATCAGTCCCGATCGACGTCACCACTACTCTCATTTGAATATCACAACCGCCACCACCGGTAACACCTTCTTCTTCGGTTACTGCTTTTTCTTCTACATGTAATTCTTCTGATGTTGCAGAATTTAGTTATAAATTGATTTAGGGTTCTTATTAATTTGACCTTTTTACTGAAATTCGATGTATAAACCTTCATGGGTTTCTTCAATTTCATCTTTTTAGTTCATAATTTTGTGTTCTAATTTGAATCGATGATGTTAATTTGAGCTGATTTAAATCGGCGGAGGAAAGTTTTTAGGTGGACAAGGAATAAAAAACGGTGTTGATTTACATGGTTAGACGATGAAGAACAAGTATCAGTTGTGTTAGATGGTTGATTGAGACAGTTGTGTTGATTGTTACATGTAATTGCAGATGCAGAATTAGGGTTTAGTTGAAGATACAGAGATTTGATGCTCAGAAATGGTGAGTGTTTGCCGAGAGATGATGTCGCTAATGTACATCTCATCATATGATTAAAGGGTTCTAACATGATTATGTAGCTGTGAGATAGTTAGGGTTTCTAAAGATGAGTAATTGAAAGAATCTGATGATGATACTGAATGATTTAAGAGTTGGTTAAGCTTCGAATTATGAGATAATTTGTTTAATGGCTGCATCTGGTGGAAGTTTGAAGATGGAGTTAAGCTGTTGGTGGTAATGAATTATAATGGTCTGAGATAGTTTGCAGTAATGTCCACAGTTTCGTGTTGGGTTAGATGAATGCTTAGGAAAGTTACATGATAGGGTACAACTGCTTCAATGAGTTGTGTGAGATGATTGAATGAACATGTAATGCTCATGGTGGTTTGAGGGGTGAAGTTGCTATTGGTTGGGTCACTGGTGTCAAGGAAAAACTAGGTCTGTTGAGGGATATTGTGCTACAGCTGTTTGTTGATAAGAAGGTGGTTATGGGTTATGAAAAATCTACATAACTGACAAGGTGTTGCTGCAATTGATTTATGGGTTGCAGCTGTATTGAAGGAGATAAAAATGGTGGTGGACTTTGTTGAATGAAGTCAGGGAAAGAATATAATACTTGTAGTTGCTGCAGCAGTCGAGTTGTTGATACTGACTGGTGAAGTTAGATGAGATTTACATGTGTGTGTTGAATGGCCGTATGACACTGGTAGAGCTGTAGCAAGAATAATACAAGGAAGAATTACAGGTTGTGCCTTTGGCTGGTGGTACTGGTGGTATGAACTGTAGGAATTGAGCTTAGGTTATTGAAGTGGTAGCTGCTACTGAGATGAGACTGTTGGTGCTGCTATTTTCCATGGAGTTATGACTAAGTTTTGCACTACAAATTGCAGATAATGGTGTTATGTGTTAAGTGGTAATGCTTGAAGTAATCATTGCAGGTGGTATGAGGAGATGGAAACAACTGTAATTGCAAGTAAATGAGCATTGCAGGTGAACTGGATGAACTTCTGTTGTGTGGAGTTATAATGAGGAGAAGCAAAAACTATGGGTGTTACAATTTGATGGTGGAATTTGGTTATGCTTTCAAGGAAAGTGCCTGAGATATGACTAAATTGAGTTATCTGGAGTTGTAGATGTGAAGGATTGCAATGGGAATGGTTGATATGACAGTGTGATGAGATATCTGGAATTGTAGATGTGAAGGATTGCAAATGAATTGAGCCTTAGGAGGATATTGGACCATGATGGTGCAACACAAGTTCAGGCCGTGCAATGGCCTTGGCCAAGATGTCTCATCCAATCAGCCAGACAGACTTCTGACTCGTTTCTGATTATTTTCCGTTACACTTCATTTCTGCTCCAGTGTTTTTTTTTATTTTAGAGTGCCACATGTCAAAGAGATAGTGACAAGTACAGACGGTTGTGTATAGTCTAAACTGACATCTTAACCTGCGATTTAAATGAATTGAACTGGTATGGGGTTAACTCAGTGATTTAAAGGTCTAGAAGGTCTTTTTAACATGACTTAACTGCTGATGTGGAGGATAACTTTCCGTTAGGCGTTTTTTCAAAAAAAACGGTCAAAACAGGGGTACATCTGTAAAAGTGAAAAAAACGGGGGTACATCTGTATGCGCACAAAAAAACAGGGGTACATCTGTATTTCACCCTAAATATAAATGCCTATCCAATTTTATTACATTAATTTTGTAGGTACCGTTGATCTTTTATTTTTCATCCTACGACCCTGACCTTATCCTGCTACTATAATCCAACTAATTAAACACGCTACTGTGACCCAAGTAACTAACACAACCAATTAAATATTGGGACCATTCTGTTATGACCCAGCTAACTAAATATGATCCCGACAGGACTAACTAACACACTAATCATAAATGTGGGTATTATATCTGTCTATAAATTTTGTACACCGTCGGGGCCTATGCGGCTACTATGATCCCAATTAATTAAACACGCTACTGTGACCCGACTAACTAACACACTATAATATGACAAAACCAACTAAATATGCTCCCGACTATTATAGACGGGACCAACTAACACACTAATTCCAATGTGGGAACTACATCTGCCTTTGAATTTTCTGCACTGGCGGGTCTGTAGGCCCTGTCCCTATCTGGATACTATGATCCAACTAATTAGACATGCTACTATGAGGCGACTAACTAATACACTATAATATGACGCAACCAACTAAATATTGAGACCGTTCTTCTATGACCTGACTAAATATTGAGACCGTTCTGGATATTTGTAAGTTCTTTTGCTAATGTTTAAGTAGTTATAAGATGTTCAGTAAGTTTTCTGCTTTATATGTAGTTTTTCAATTTGTGTTTTATTTACCGGGTAAAAAAATCTCCAAATTTGTTCTACGTATGAATAAATTGCAATCTGATTATGTATTTGTTTTTTGTTGGTCCTTGCAGTAACAAATTGTCATAGGAGTCTGCTCTGATTTCCATGTGGACATTGTGGAGATTTCCTAAAATTCCCAATGGACACAGGTTACTCTCGCTTGAGGACCATAATGCTTCTGAGAAATTATAGTTCCAGTGTAACACTCCGTATTTTTAGCATGGCGCATGCTGAAAGATGCGCCATGGCCTGAGATGAAGCTTCATATAAAGCTTTCGTTGGTGGGTAAGAGGTTCTTTGGATTAAGTCCAATACCGCGCCAAAATGGCGCATTGCGTTTGACATTTGGCCAAGAGCCAAATCTCGTGTCAAAGGATGTTTTGGCCAAGGGCCAATATTGGGTGCCAGGTAAGGCACATCGCTTATGCGTATTAGCTAAGGCCAATATGACATTAGTTGGAAGCTACATTGTCCAAGAGCCAAATCTTGCATCAAATGATGCATTAAGCTAGTTGGGTAGATGGCCTTGAAAATGTACAGACAACATGGCTGGACATCGGGTTGGTAATGCACGGCCATCACGGCTGAGCATGGGAGTGGCCTACGGGCAAAAGCTAGAGTATAGCCATCCTGGATGAACATCGAGTTGGCATAGGAACTGGCATGTGAGCCAGAACTGAATGTACAACCACCTTGGCCGGTTATTTAGGAAAATACATGGCAACGGCCATGAATATTGAAACGGGGAGTTGATGAATGATTTTTCCTACCCTAATCAGAGTTCTAAAAATGTCAAATAAACATATATAGGGAAGGGTAGTTGGTTGAAGGTGCATATGCGGACTATGCACCAAGTAAGCTTCATAGCTTAGCCGGAAGAGTATAAATGATGCCTAAGGATCATTTATAGTTTCTCAGCTTTGATAGAGGACATTTGATGCTTAGGCATCACTATTACATTCCACGGACTCGATGATGCATCACTTGGATGTATTTGACGGAACGGCCTATACGGACTAGGCCATTACCACTATTGCTTGGCCACGTCCTAGCAAACGAGTTGGAATAAGTCGCTTGTCCCTTCGTGGATGAACTGCGGTCTGTGCTTGATTCCTTTAGGGTTGGGAAGGATACGTAGGCATCCGCAATGAGTTGCAGCATTGCCGGTCCAGCACGTTGGTCCCTCATATCATCTAAGCTCGGTAGATCGACGCAAGAGATGATTGTGGACAGACTTGATGAGGCTAAGTTGCATGCCAATAAGTGGATGCTCATACTTTCTATCAAGTTATAAAGAGTGGGTAAGCGAGGCAACGTAGTAAAGGGCAAGGGCTTGGTGCGGCCTACGCGATGTCCAGGGCTTATGCCTGGACCAGACCCGACGGAATGATGGTGGCTCAGCTAGCTAAGAAATTCAGTAATGAATTCCTTACGCTGAGTCAAATCCAGAGATGCATGCGAAGTGCATTGGAATTGGCCTTATGGCCATAAACCCTTTGCAGAACAATGGTAATCTGGAAAGGTGTGGAAGCTAAGTTATCTGCTTCATGCTCCACGAGCATGCTCGCAAGGGAAAGTGAGCGTGAATTTTCCAGGGGATGAGGTTCGGACCGTAGCTTCATCAGTGGCGCACCGGGGGAGTTGCGTCCTGCGGGGCGACGCGCCGAAGGCGTAATTTTCCGGTCCGTCACAGATGGTATCAGAGCAAGTTCCGAGAAAACACTAGGGACTTGTGCGGAGTGGAATTGTCCACAGGTATTTTCCTTAATGGAAAACTTAAAGTTGGAGAGTAGGCCAACTTATGCGCGACAAAGAGTTTGTAACTACTTCGCCAGTTACTGTGCAAATCGAGTTGAGCTTGTCTATGTGCTGTGAGTTTTCCTGGCCTAAGTGGCACACCACTTACGAGTGGATATCCGGAAGACCATCAGGGACGGTGGGTAGACAATGGGACTGATCATCCCCACACGTTGGAAACTGTCCAAGGGTGTGCGTTGTCAGGCTCAGCTAGCATCCCACTCACGAGTGGCAACCTGGATGACCGTCATGGACGGTGGGAAATTGGAAAACTGTTCCACACAGTACTGTGCTAAAATCTTGTCATTTCGAGGACACCATATCTCTGTTTGGGCAATTGGCCCGTGTTGATGTTGGCAACTGTCCGTCTGTTTGGGAAATTGGCCCGTGTTCATTTCGATGACTTCTTCCAACCTTGTGAACTTTAGGAACTTCTGAGTGCGTAGTATGGGATGCGCATTCAGGATACCTGATCGGGATATCCTTTTGGCATTCTCCAATTGAGATTCTTGGTATCGTTGTGGGCACTTTTTGGATTCTTGGGTAGGTGGTATGGGACATGTGCTCAGAAGGTCTAAATTTTTGTTCATGACAACTTGAAGAAACCCGTGATTTCTGAGCATCTGGTGTGGGACTTTTTCTCCGGAAATCCAACCGAAGAGAATGTCCACAATAGTTTTTATTTGGAATTTCGAGGACGAAATTCTTTTAAGGAGTGAAGAGTGTAACACCCCGTATTTTTAGCATGGAGCATGCTAAAAGATACGCCATGGCCTGAGATGAAGCTTCATCTAAAGCTTCCGTTGGTGGGTAAGAGGTAGTTTGGCTTAATGCCGATACCGCGCCAAAATGGCGCATTGCGTTTGACATTTGGCCAAGAGCCAAATCTCGTGTCAAAGGATGTTTTGGCCAAGGGCCAATATTGTGTGCCAGGTAAGGCACATCGCGTATGCATATTGGCTAAGGACAATATGACATTAGTTGGAAGCTACATTGGCCAAGAGCCAAATCTTGCATCAAATAATGCATTAGGCCAGTTGGGTAGATGGCCTTGAAAATGTACAGCCAACATGGCTGGACATCGGGGTGGTAATGCACAGCCATCACGGCTGAGCATGGGAGTGGCCTACGGGCCAAAGCTAGAGTATAGCCATCTTGGCTGAACATCGAGTTGGAATAGTAACTGGCATGTGAGCCAGAACTGAATGTACAACCACCTTGGCCGGCTATTCAGGAAAATACATGGCAACGGCCATGAATAGTGAAACGGGGAGTTGATGAATGATTTTGCCTACCCTAATCAGAGTTCAAAAAATGTCAAATAAACATATATAGGGAAGGGTAGTTGTATGAAGGTGCATATGCGGACTATGCACCAAGTAAGCTTCATAGCTTAGCCGGAAGAGTATAAATGATGCCTAAGGCTCATTTATAGTTGTTCAGCCTTGAGAGAGGGCATTTGATGCTTAGGCATCACTATGCCATTCCACGGACTCGATGATGCATCACTTGGATGTATTTGACGGAACGGCCTATACGGACTAGGCCATTACCACTATTGCTTGGCCACGGCCTAGAAAACGAGTTGGAATAAGTCGCTTGTTCCTTCGTGGATGAACTAGGGTCTGTGCTTGATTCCTTTAGAGTAGGGAAGGATACGTAGGCATCCGCAATGAGTTGCATCATTGCCGGTCCAGCACGTTGGCCCCTCATATCATCTAATCTCGGTAGCTCGACGCAAGAGATGATTGTGGCCAGACTTGATGAGGCTAAGTTTCATTCCAATAAGTGGATGCTCATACTTCCTATCAAGTTAAAAAGAGTGGGTAAGCGAGGCAACGTAGTAAAGGGCAAGGGCTTGGTGCGGCCTACGCCATGTCCAGGGCTTATGCCTGGACCAGACCCGACGGTATGATGGTGGCTCAGCTAGCTAGGAAATTCAGTAATGAATTCCTTACGCTGAGGCAAAGCCAGAGATGCATGCGAAGTGCATTGGCATTGGCCTTATGGCCATAAACCCTTTGCAGAACAAGGGTAAGCTGGAAAGGTGTGGAAGCTAAGTTAGTTGCGTCATGCTCCACGAGCATGCTCGCAAGGGAAAGTGAGCGTGCATTTTCCAGGGGATGAGGCCCGGACCGTAGCTTCATCAGTGGCGCACCGGGGGAGTTGCGGCTTGCGGGGCGACGCGCTGAAGGCGTAATTTTCCGGTCCGTCACATCCAGGTTGGGAATGTTTTTGAGAGTATTTTCATATCGTGCTATCCTTGCCTTTTTCTGTAACTATTTGACTTGGAGAACCCGTAATATTGGGAGACATTCAACTTGGAAGTTGCTAATTCTATTCTCGAGAACATTTCTATCGAGTATTACTCCTCTGATGCAACTATAATAACTATCATAAACTTGGAGAGTGGGGAGATTTGTGTAGATAATTTTTCTTTTGACGTAAGGGAGGAGAGATAGAAAGATGTTGCAATGGAAGGAACTCTCTTTCTCTTGAATATATGATATTTTTCTAGGCTACACCAGATCATAGGTGGTTTGAGTTGTTGTCACAGGTAGGAAAACCTTATTTCTCTTTCCAAGTTTTTTCCTAAGGAAAAGAACCATGGCATAAGGTTTCTGTTTGTTGTTGATTTTGCATGCTTTGTTCCAAGTTTTTTTCCTATGTGGGTTTTTTTTTGTCCACGCCGAAATGGTAGTGCCTTGAGATATCCTACATTATGCGTCTTCGTTATGTTTAAATGTACATGGTTACTATTGTAGGATATGGGAGAAAATTGTGATTATACTTGGTCGATAAAATGTTGATGTCAAGAGCAGTCACCTAAAACCAAATCAGGGTAATTTCACATGAAGAAATATTCAATACTATGAGAGTTCTGCAAAGAGTAATTACAAATCGTACTTTCCCTTTGATTTTGCTAGATTTGTTTTGCGACTAGATGGCGTATTATGTAATATTGTTGTTTTTATTTTTGCAAACATTCAGCCACCGGGATCAAGAGTTCTTAGCCTTTGTCCCTTGCAAAGGTGTGTAGGTGTTCTGGCACTGGATTAGGCTCACAATCACATGTTAAATACTTTACTTTCAATGTAAAGCACCAACAATTTAATCTTTGATGGAGTTGATCCAATTTGAGCACTTCTGTTCTGTATCATTTTCTAAGAATATTGAAATATGTTCGGTAGAGAAAATGGTCATCTTATTTGTTAGTCTCTCATCATTATCATTGTTATGACTAAACTAAACTAATTTATAATTGACAATATGGATCCACCTGTTCTTTTGATTTATTTATTTCGGGCTTCAGTAACGCTGATTGATTTTAAAACTAACCATGTATAAACATTGATAAAATCAAATCAAGTGATTGATATTTTTTAAGGCACTTTTTTGCTGGAAACATATGCCTAAATGTAAACCTTTTCTATTAATATTGATATTATTAGACGTTTAATAATATTATAGGATTTCGGGTACCCTGAAATGAGAAAGAAATAAAACATGTACACTTAAGACTAACATGGGAGGTTGAGCCGGGGCCGTAAGGCCCCGGTGATACCTAGTATAAATACAAATTTAATTGGATTATCCAATTCAATCGAATACAAGCATTAACTACTAATTGAAATACACACTTCTAACTCCAATCGAGTAAATTGCATAAGTGACGGCATGAGTCTTCTCTGTGGTGGTGGTGGTAACATGGGGCCGTGTAATATCTGTGTCAAGCAAAAATTGCAAAGCACATATAGTTGATCGAGTTTTCGTTTACTATTAAGTTAATTGTGTGGAATGGAGATCTTCTTCCTTTCTTGAAGAGGAAAAGCGAACATGTGGTTAGGTTTTCGTATACTACTTTCAAAATGACAAACTTAACCTTTAATTATCACCTGTCATGTGTCCCAGACTCTCCCAGACAAAAACACATGTCTCTGACGAAACTAAGTTGGCTCTTCAGTTTGACTACAAAGTTTAACCCTTCACATGACTGCTGCCTTGCACATCCCATATGCACGTGCATGCGCACCAAACGTACAAAGAGATTCGTTTCATCATGTGGGTAATTTCTTTCATGTGGGGACTCCGGTTGTGGTAAGAGGCCATTAAACATGCACTAAAGCATATTTGGTCATGCATTTGTAATTATTAGTTTAATTAGCAACAAATAATAAAATCACCGCTATGTAATCGGTGGTGTTTCGGTTTTTTTGGGTCCACCATGGTAGCGGTATTCTCATAGCCGATCCTATACCTAAAAGGGCCTAGTGCGAACTTGATTAGCAGGGCCTTTTATAAGGTCAATTATTTTTTTGCCCGATAATATTGTAACAACAATGCACAAGAATTTCTTGTTATCAAATAAAAAAAATAAAATGCACAAGAATTTATTGATATTGAATAATAAAAATATGAAAAGGAAAACTCAAAAAATGTAGCCAAAGATCATATTATAATGGTCACATATATGATTTTTCTTAAATTTTTTTTCAAGAGTTGAGTTGTACCTGAATCAGAGATTTGACTAACTTTAATATGTATGAATAGAAAGATTTTACATTTTAAATGTAGTATATATATATCATAAAATTAACAAGTATTAATGGATAGTGTATTGAACCTTGGCAAATGAAAGTTTATAGTAAATTTTTATATAACAACAAAACTGATATAACGAGTTTCACTGATTCATTTTCGTCTGGATATACTATATGCATATGATAGTTGTCATTTTAAGAGATGTATTATAGTGGCTAAGGCATCGAGCTATAGGCCAGGGTTTCGAGGTTTTTAGTAAAGTCATCCTTTTAGTTGTAGAATTTTGAGAATAGAAAATTAATTTTGCATGGTAACTGGTAAGAGAAAAAGTAAAAAGTATGATGGGCTTTCAATTAGGAGCGTCTAAGGTGAAAACTATAGTGAGACCCATTTTCACAGAGTTTTCCACTATGAAACCCACGCTCTCAAAACTAAAGACGCGCACCCATTTTTTAGGAAATAATTATTCCCAAACTCATAATTTTATAAAATTCTGTTTTTGTCTTTTTTTTTCTTCTTCTTCATCTTCTATTCCTTTTCTTCTTCCTCACCACTATACCGACACCTAAAACTCAGAAAAAGGGAGAGATTCATGGGGTTGTGGAATATTTCGATTTAAGATTGAGAAGAACAGATAGGTTTAAATCAGATCAAGACGGTGATGGTTCTGTTGTTTTCCGGAGATTAGGGATTAACGATGAGTACCAAGTTGATGAAATTGGGGATGGTGTTGATATTGATACCCTATAAATGGTTGAGTTCTCAACAAATCTGGAGATCAACAGATCGAAAAATTGATGGCGCTGTTGGTGGGCAAATCCACTGTAAACGTATTATAATTAAACAAATTACAAATCGAATTCTCGGAAACAATTAGGAGCAAGGTTATATTTGGTGGCTTCATCTTCCCATTGTAGGCTTTCACACCATTCCTCCTCTCCTTCAATCACCAAAGTCGGAAACTCTGTAATCCTTCCAAAAGAGAGAATTTCACATCATGCTCACATATCCATTTTAGATTCCTTCCAAAACCCAAAATAAAGGATAATGTTTACCATTGGTCTCATAGAAAAAGGGTGACTTCGACTGAGATTCTTAAATTTCAACAAAGTCCATGTAAATTACCTTCAAGGCTTCAACAATTACAAATCGCAGCTTACTAGCTACATATCTATGTTTTCTAGGTCAAAGTGGACTCCTATTTTTAACTGGCACTTGTGGGTTTCAGCAATTTCCCAAAATTACAAGGTTTATACTAGATACACTGTATATCTTCTACTAGTACAATTCCCAAAGAAGTTGAGATTTGACAAAAGTGGGTAATTCATATGAAGTGTGAACTTGTCTTCCCTTACCCACTACATGATAAAAGCTCCTTAAATGCCCATCAACTACACGTTTAAAGCATCTAACAATCACAAGATTAGGCATGCAGTGTATATTGAAATGCTGCACTATAGGTTCCTAAGTTCAATGTCTGAACATGTGTTTGTGTAGCTACTAAATCAAGTTTGAACTGCCTTTTCTGAGTGGTTTGGTTCCATGGAGAGTCATTTTGTAAACCCAAAGTGCGTGTTTCTCACCTTGTGATCTGTAATTGATCTAACATCATCAAAATACTGCAGAAACCACAAAGAAATGAACTTGCACTAAGAGGCACAAAATTTCTCTGTGATCCACAGAAACCCAAAGAAAAATAGAGTAGTAGGCAATACAGATGGGATCACTCGTATAATTTTGTACTTAAAAGTTTAATTTTACAATACCTCATCATGTCGCCAATTGAAAGAACTCCACCATTTCCCGTAGCTACATCTCTAACTGATGCAGCAGAGCGTAGAATCCCCCCCCCAGTTTTCTGAACAAGCTCAAACAGTATTTACGTAAATGAAGTTCAACTGGTAGTGCAACACTCACCCTAAAAAACAGAATACAAATCCCATATACCAATTATGACTATGAGAGGACCATGCCATGTACACTTGTGGTAATTTTTTAGGCCCCCAGAAGCTAGGAATTGTGCAAGCTTATATATATACGCTTCTAGATCATGCAAAGACGAAACCAAGATTGCACCAAAAAAACGAAAGCTACCTAAGCTTATTATGAGAAATGCAAGTACAATCATCTTACCTGTAGAGTGTAAAACTCACATTTACTTCAAATAATTTACTAAATCCTATATTTAGTTTACCATTGTACTTGTGTTAGTTGAGTAAGTGGTCCATAAGAGAAGATTATAAATGAGATATTGTTTTATACTCGTATTTAAGAAACAGCTTTTTCTTTAAGAAACCACATAATATACTCCACAGGCAAAACACCGTTGCTTGAGGAACATCAACTGACTAATCCCGAATCACTGGAATGATGAAGTGCACTGATAAAACAAACATACGAGCATGGTTTGCACCATTGTTGAATACAAAAATAGCTAGCAAACAGGGATTGATGGCCAAATACAGAGAAATTTATAATTTAGTATGGTACCCAGAGGTGATACGAGCCTGCTTGATTGATTTTTTTTTGCCAAAAACAACGAAATGACTTTGATTAGTAGTTTTGAACCAAAAAATAACATAAGAATATCATCCATCGTGACAAAGAACTAAACTAAAAGGAAAAATCAGCATACCTGAGACCAACTATGTGTTGCCACTTTCAGAGATTTTATGCAACCAACAGTTTTCAACTAATATTATTGATGAATTCTCATGTGACTGTTCAGGAAACTGTACATCTGGATGTCAACTTAAAACTTCTTGCCGGACCTTTACCTAAACTAGACTCCAAACTTCTTCCAAATCACAACAGTCAGCTTTGATTTTCTTACCAGCTTCCATTATCCCACAGACGCATTCTCATCTTTTTGTGAAAATCATGCAAGGCAACTCAGAATCAAGATTCCAGTTCCTAAGCTTTGGACCTATAGCATTGTTATAGACCTAAGATTCTCCTGCGACAGAGACATCCAAGCATGCCACCAAATCTTTGTGCTTTCTGCATGATTGAGATCCAACAGATGAAACAGTACACCATAAACATGAGAAAAAACTTAAAACCACGATGACCTTACAAAAATAGAAAATGTAAATGAATAAGCCTAATTGTGTACCTTATCAAGCTTCTCTTGTCGCCACGACGCAATCCGAAAGGAATCCCCATTCTGTTAATCTACATTTCTAATTGCTGCAGCAACTTGAGATACCATTCAAACATTAGTTACCTGAATGCATTTAACCGAAAAGGGAAGCAAATGACCACAAAGAAAACCATATATTCACATGATTAAGATCACCCATGCTGCCTCAACAATTACGGGCTTCCAATTAAAAAGACCTAGAATTTTTTTAGCTCATCTGCCGAGAGAGCTTTTGTTAACAAAGAAACAACAGAATCACACTGTACCAATTCCTTTCCACGCATCTTAATAAGAAACTGCAATGCCTTGTCAGTCTCCTTTGCTGTAAGAAAACCCTTAATGATGGTATTATATGTTATAGCATCTGGGGAACAACTCTTCTCTTCCATTTCGATGATTAATTTGTTAACTTCCGACAACATCTTGCTTCGAAAGAGGCTATCCATCATCGTGGTATATGTTACTACACTAGGCACCAATCCTTTTCTTGGAATTTCATCTAACAGTTTCCTTGCATCTTCCAAATTGCCAGCCCGACAGAAACCGTAAATAAGCATAGTATACATGTGAATATTAGGTGAGTTACTTGTACCCTCCAGGGATTTAAACAAATCTACCGCTTCATCAATTTTTCCATTCTTGCAGAGTCCATCCAATATTGTACCATGTCACTTCATTATAGATAAACCAAAAGTTTCCAACTCATTAAACAAATTCTTTGCTGCCCTAACTCTTCCAGCTTGGTATAGTCCCCGTAATAGGATACTGTAAGTTACTATGGTGGGTTTCAACCCATTTTGTTTCATTTTCTTGAATAGCTGCATAGCTTCATCCAACTTACGATTCTTGCAATACCCATCAATTAAGACAGAGTAGTTGAACTCATTTGGTTCAAGACCCATACCCACCATCGAGTCGAACAGTTTCACCGCATCTTGCAAACGACCTACTAAGCACAGACCATCCATCATTGAATTATAAGTAATCTCATCAGGTGGGATGTTTAACTCGTCCATTAGTTGGAATAACCCCCAAGCATCTTCCGTCATCCCATCTTTACAATGTGAATCTATTAAGATACTAAAAGTTACCGTATTGGGTGAAATCCCTTGATCCATCATTTCATCAAAATATCTTCTTGCTTCTTCCTGTTGACCATGTAGGCAATGAACGTGAATCAAAGAAGTATAAGTCGTTACATCTGTGGAGATTCCTCTACTAACCATCTCGTCAAAGAGTCTCTTCGCCTCCTTTAGCCGGCCTGAATTGCCAAACCCGTTAATTAAAATATTGTAAGCAACTACATTGGGTACAAGATTGGAATCGTGAAGCATTTCAGAGAAGAGAACCAAAGCTTGATCAAGCAAACCTCCTTTACAAAGAGTATCTATAATGGCATTATATGAAACAACATTGGGTCTGCAGTTCCATTTCAACATGTTGTTTTTTAGCTGAAGAGCACGACCCACTTGACCAGTCCTACACAGCCCATGTATAAGAGTATTACATGTGAAGGCATTAGGTTGAACACCTGTGTGAGTCATTTTGTCAGAACATTTTGATTGCAAAATCAATTTTTCCTTGAAGACACAACCCATTGATCAGTGTAGTAAAAGTGACCGTATCAGGATGATAACCTCTCTTAATAATTTCGCCAAGCAAACAGAACCCATGATCAAGATTTCCCAATTGACAACAGCAATTTATCAAAATGCTGAATGTAAACAAATCAGGTTGTACCCCACTCAAATTCATCTTCTTATACAATCTAATGACATCTGAATGATACTTGATTTTGGATAATGACCCGAGTACATGATTAAATGTACCACTAGATGGTAATGGTCTTTCTGAAATCAATTGATCGAAGTATCTCAACCCATCATCAAGATTCTTAATCCTTCCAGATTTACACTCATCCCTCACAAAGCTCTCAAGTTTTGATATGTTTGAACCTGAACCATGATAATTCCGCACAGCCACTTCATAATTATGCTGCTGAAATGACTGATTAAAACGATAATTGTGTCTAAGCTGCAGTACTCTTCGGCACAAACTCATTTTTTAAAATTTTCTTGGGGAGAACAGATCTTTGTGTAAACTGAGGGTCTTTTTTTCTTTCTTTTTGCTGTAAAATTAACACAATTTTTTTACCCTTGTCGTGGACTGTTTGGAGACATTTCTTACAATGGCATGTGGCTAACTAGCCAGCATCTTTGGGTTGCTTATTTTACCATTAAGAACTCATCCATTGCCAATTGCACTAATTTATACATTTCCACAAGGCTTGCAAATTTCACTGAAAATGAGAAAACATCAAGTACCTCGACAAAAAAGGTTCTACCAAAGCACCACCCAGTTTTGAGATGCAACTGGACCCAGATTTTGGTTACCCTCAGAGAACACTGAAAAAACAACATTTTGTACTTCCAAAACTTGAGATGCGGAGTGGGATTCACTGCTACAAAACTCCAATCAATTGGTAACACATCCTTAATAAACAACTGCTCTCAGACCCTGCAGTTGGATGGCTAATGGCTCCGGAAAAGATTAAATCAAAATATAATGAAAGAGATGGCAGTCTGTCATATCCTCCACCTTAAAACAAAAACAATGAACAAGTGAATACTTGGTTTGTCTGGTAAGTTACCACTAGACAAAGTTATACCATAGATATGGGAAACATACATAAGAATTTGCAGGTTCGTGAGCCAACACCACACTGAGAGGATGAAATCATACAGGACAACTTAGAATCGAGATCCCAATCCCAAAGGTTCGGGTCTATAGCATTGCTTTTGGAATAGGACAACTGACAGACATAAAGAAAGTTGCCTCTGCGCTTTGTGCATGACATTGGGGCCTGGGGGCAATAACTACCATAACAAAGATGCAAAAAATAATTACAGTATTGCATAAAGAATCGCATGCAAAATCTACGAAGAAAGATGCAAAGGAAATGCAATATATATGTGTCAAGTTTTCACTGAGATTCAACAGATAAAAGGGTGCACCAGAAACCTGAGTGAAATCACTACAATATTGCATATTAAAGACTAACATTTGTAACTTCGTGACAAACATCAAAATATAATAGTTCTATCTGTATATAAGAGTATCATCGATCATGACAAAGGTGTAATCTAAAAGGGGAGAACTTGGAACTTTACAGGTTGCATCAATGAAAATCATACTAAGAATACATAACACAACAGAAGTATCAGTTATCATAACAAACAACTAACCTAAAGGGAGGAAATTAGGAAATTTACAGGTTGCATCGATGAGATAATACTATATGAATACACTCACAACAAGAATCACGACAATTGACAAAGAACAAAACTGAAAGGGGAAACCAGCATATAACTGATACGAACCGTGTTGCCACTTTCATAGTCTTTGTGCTGCCAACAGTTCAACCAATATCGATGTAAGCTTGATGCATTCCAGAATCCAATTTTAGATGTGCAATATTTGTCTCAGTTGGGTTTGACTCAAAAAGATCCTCTCTGCTTCCTCCCATTCATGGAGCTTCAGTGTGCTTTCTGCTTGTAGGCTGTAGCGTTAAATACATGCTCCCAAGATCTGAAGCTACCGAAATTGCCAGCTACATCATATACCAGTATGGCGCTGATGAACAACTCCAACCAATTGGTAACACATCCATAACATCCAACTGCTCTGAGACCCTGTTATTGGATGGCTAATGACTCCTGCAAAGATTAAATTAAGCATTAGAAGATTACGGAGAGATGGCAGTCTGTCATATGCTCCATCTTGAAAGAAAGAAAAAAATGAACAAGTGAATACTTGGTTTGTCTGGTAAGATACCATTACATGATGTTATACCATAAATATGGGGAACATACATAAGAATTTTGCAGGTTTGTGAACCACACTGTGTCTCGCTGAGAGGACGAAATAATACAGGGCAACTTAGAATCAAAACCGCAATTCTTAAGCTTCGGATCTATAGCATTGCTTTTTGGAATAGGACAACTGAATGACATACAGAAAATTGTCATGCCAGATGATCAACTTAGTCTAATGGACCTGAGATTCTCCTGCAACAGAAGCATCACACGACCACCAAATTTTTGCTTCTGTGCATGACACTGGGACCTCGGGCAATAGCTAAATCCCTTCTCTCAACCAAGAGGTAAGAACTACCATAGCAAAGATGCAAAGGAAACACAATATATATGTGAGAAGTTTTGACAGCTTCAACAGATAAAGATAGCGCACCAGAAACTGAGTGAAATGACTACAGCTAAGCACCTTAATAACACTTATAGCATAATGACGAACACCAAAAAATAATCGCTCCTATAGGCCATAGAGAGTGTATCATCGATCATGAAAAAGATCTAAACTAAAAGGGGAGAATTAGGAAATTTACAGATTGCATCAATGAGATCATACTAACAGCAAAGAACACGACATAACTATCATATATCACAGCGTAGGACTAAATAAAAAGGGGAAAATTAGGGAATTCACAGGTTGCATCAATGAGATCATACTAGGAATACGGAACACAAGAATCATCGATGATATCACACTATACGAATACATTATACTACAAGAGTCAAGACAATTGACAAAAAACTAAACCAATAGGAAAACCAGCATATGCCTGAAACAAATTGTGTGTTGCCGCTTCCATAGAACGCAACTTCACATGTGCAGTATTAGGCTCAGTTGGGTTTGACTCAGAAAGAGCCTCTCATTTCTCCATTCATGGAGCTTCAGTGCGCTCTCTGCTTGTAACATTAAATACATGCTCCAAAGATCTGAAGCCATCAAAATTGCCAAATCACGAGCTACATCATTCATTTTTACCTTCAATTCCATCGTTTCTCTCCAAGCTATGAGTACCAGTTTCAAGCAAACATGCATCTTTAAGACACCCAATCACATCGTGACCTTCATTTTCAACTTTGATTGAATCGGTACCTTTAACCAACAATCCTTCACCCTCCCAAATTCCAATAATGTCTGTTTTTTTCAATTGAATAGTTTTCTGGGGAGAACAAGCAGCATAATAAACAACTTTAACTTTATCTGACAGAAGTGATGCTTTTATGGAACCCAATTTCATTTGTGCCATATTTGGCTCAGTTGGATTCAACTAGAAAAGCATTTAGACTTGTGAAGAGCTGATTGATATGTTTTGTATGTTTTTTGTATTCTTTAGTGGATGGGTTCCAGAAACAAAGAAACCTAATATATCACCATTGTTATACCAATAAGTAACCATTAGAAGAAGAACCAAACACATGAACAGCAAAATCTGTTCATTTTCAACTTCATGATTTTCTAATTGAATCATTTTTCTAATACTCAAAGATGATGAATGAATCATAAATCTCCAGATTGAAATTAGAATCAAACTACATAATAATCCAGAAACACTTACATATGGATTTGAATCGCTTGATGTTGCTTTAGGATTTGATTTGCTAGGGTTTTAGTAGAAAATAAAACTTATCTACACACTCTTTCACTCCAGCGGCTGGGATAAGATGAAAAAGTCTTGTTTCACTGTTTAGATGGACTAAAAAAAGGCCCGATGTATTTGATTAAGCGGGTTACGGGCTGATTAAATGAATAGGGCTTCTTTATCTGACGTGTCCGGCCTTAAAATGTGTGCTATTTTCCTTCCATACTCCTCGGAGCCGATGGATACCACCACCAGTAGGACAACTCAATTTGCATTGTTCTGTTCCAAAAGTTGAGTGTCGAATATGAGTCTTTCTGCTGCAATTGGCTTTTGTAAAATAAAAACAAAAAAAGGGAAAACCAGGAATGTAGAAAAATGAACTCAAAAAGAATAATTCAACAATCGTTTTACAAATAGTACCGCAATTATGACACACAAACCAACTGTTTCCAAATGTCTTTGATCAAAACGTTGTACACACACCTGCTGCCCACACAATAATCCATTCCATGATGCCACTTACAATCTTCATTCTCGACTTAATCGTAAGTGCATGTTTTCATACCTTCTCTTTTCCCTTTCTGCTCTTCCTCGACGTTGTATCACCCATTCTCTCATATTTGGAACCACCTGTGCCATCTGAAACCAAATCATTAAAGTTAAATCTCGATGAATTAATTCACGGTGAACCAACAATCTCGCTAATTTAACAATTATTCATGGTACCAATAAATATAATTTTTAGTTGGAATATTACTTCCCTAAGTTAACAACAAGTTCTCTAATCCCTGATACCTGAATCAAAGTTCTCAGACAGTATATATAATTGCCAAAACTATTGTTTTCATGACTAAAATAAGTAACGGAAGATTGTAATATTTTGTCCATAATGATTTCAAAAGAACATGGGGGCGAAAAATACCTTTTGTGAGGTTGAAGTCTGCAAGCTTAAGCGATTCTTCATTGCCCGGACGACATCTTTCTTGCAGAAGAGGACAGCCACTAATGGTTAAGGTTTTCAGAGAGGTTATGCGTTGCATCTGTTCTTCAGAAGGAAGACACTTTAGATTCTCGCAATCTTCTATGTCCAAGGTCTGGAGAGAAGACAATTTGCCAAACCACTCTGGCAAACTCAACAGATCATACCAGTCTATTTTGAGACGCTGTAATGAAGTGATGTGTTGGATTTGGCCTGGCAAAACATCCCCTAAATCTGCCCACCCGTGTATCTCTAATTCACGGAGGGAAACGAAGTATGGTTCACCATCTGATCCGGTGGCAGATGGGAATGGAATGTATTCCAAGTCATCTGAAAATCCACCAATTATCAGCGTCTCAAGTGACGGGAGGTATTGTATACCATCTGGCAGTGGTTGAAGACCGCTACACCCTTCAATTAACAGCGTTTGAAGTGCTGGCAGGCATTGTATACCACCATCTGGCAATGATTTGAGACTTGTACAATCTTCAATTATCAACGTTTCAAGTGCTGGGAGGAATTTTATATCTGGAAATGATTTAAGACTTCTACAACCTTTAATAGCTAAATAGGTCAATGAATTTAATCCTCTGAAATCTGCAGGCAATTTCGTTAACAAAGAGCAATCATAAATTCCAATCTTGGAAAGAAAGTTGTTTGAGAAATCATCTGGTTGATAGTGCTGCTCCTGCTCTTCGTTATCTGGACCAAAGATGACAAGCTGCTGCTGCTGCTCTTCATTATCTGGAAGAAAGCTTACAAGCTGCTGCTGCTCTTCATTATCTGGAAGAAAGCCTACAAACTTGGTACAATTCCTGACCACTAAAGTATGGAGGACCCTTCGAAGTAGTTTTAGAGGTAGAGACTTGAGGTTGGGGCGACTTCTTACCTCAATTGAAAAATCCAAGTTCTTAAGAGATGGAAACCTGGTCGGTGTGGTATATAATTTGGGGCAATGAAAGATCTTCAATGTTTCAAGTCGAGAGAAATTAGATGTTGATGTCGGCCGCTGGTCTCCGAACCATTCTTCCAAATTAGGGAAATCAAATAAATGAAGCTCTACCAAAGAAGGGAACGATGCTTCTTCATTACTTTGATAGAACTCATCACCAATTGTTTTCACAGCTCCCATTCTTTCCATACGAAGAACTCTAAGAGATCGTAGTTGACCGAGTGCAGGAAGGTGCTCACAGTTTTCACAATACCATAAATCGATGCGTACCAAATATGGAAGATGTATGGAAGTACTCATCCACGGAGGGAACTTTGAACCACCAAAATTGTAAATTTCCAACTTTCTTAGATTTCCGTGAGGCTGGAGGTCATTTAACACCAGACTATCTGCGGTGAGTCTATTAGGACTAGAAATCTCGTCCCAACGCAGGTGTAAGTGTGTAATATTTTTCTTCCCCATTAGATTTGCTTGCTTGGCATCCGTTACTCTTTCCAAACTTCCAATAGTCAGTTTACCTCTAAGGAGATTCAGTTTACTCTTTCTTCAGTTCACTTAATCTGCTTACATCTTTTGGCATTTTAGTAAACTTATCAAAAGTACTGTATGAGAAATATTCCAAACCGATCAGTTTTGCCATGTCCTCAGGAAGCTCTTTTGAACGACATCTTTTTAGCCTCAAAGTTTGCAAATGGGAATATTGGGGATAAGCCCCAAAATCGTGGGGTAAACTAGGTCATCTTGGTGATATGAATCCCCTAAGAATGGTTGGAGGGATTCCAATTTTTGTGAATATGCCTGGAAGGGTATCTTGCTAGGCCAATGGGAGAAAGTCCAAAATTCCATCCAAAACCGTTAAGTAGTCAATATTCGCACACACTTGAGATCACATATGCGAATTAAAAGACTTTTGGAAGAAGCACAAGATTCTACGAGAACACATGGATATACGATATATTAATACTTTTTAGTCCATGATGGGACTCCACATAGGAATGACCCATAACTATGAGTAAAGTGACTGACCATCTAAACTAAGGCATCTCCAAAAAGTATTAATAATAGGGTTTTGTTAACTTGTGCACTCATGCACAAGATAACACCCAATCATTGCATTGGGAAAGTGCAAAACTAATTGAAAAAATAAAAGAGATAGTGTGACTTGCATTGAAGAATGCAAAATTAACATAGATTTACACCATTTCTCTTATTAAGAGTGAAGTTTTGCATTCTTCAATGCAAGTCACACCATCTCTCTTATTTTTTCAATTAGTTTTGCACTTTCCCAATGCAATGATTGGGTGTTATCTTGTGCATGAGTGCACAAGTTAACAAAACCCTATTATTAATACTTTTTAGTTATGGGTCATTCCTATGTGGCTAAGAGCGTCCACAGTCATGGACTAAAAAGTGGACTAAACCCCACTTAGTCCAGAAAACCAATCGCAGATGTCATGGACTAAAATAAACTCCAAAAAAACCATATATTTTGTTTTAGTTGGAGAGAGAGTGAAATCTGGACCAAATTTGGTCTCGACCCTCGACTAAAACTAAATATAGTCAGGCGTAATTTCAGTGTGCGCCTGATGACAGGCGTAAACCAAATGTCCGCCCGTGTTTTTTCTTTTTTTTTTTTTTCTTCATGTGAAGCGTACAACAAAGGTTCGCCCAATGAGGAGCACTTTGAATCTCCGCCCCATGGGGATCACTTTCAAAGTACGCCCCATGGGGGCTCATGATATGTTGTACGCCTGGTTGCTAGGCGTAGACCAAATTTCCGCCTGTTTACCAGGCGTAAACCAAATGTCCGCCCGTGTTTTTTTTTTTTTCTTCTTTTCTTCTTTTCAAGCGTACATTTTCATCTCCGCCCGTGTATAGTTTTGCTCTTCACCGCTGCGTACATTTCATCTCAAACCCATATAATTTTAGTATTTGGTTATGGTTTTGGTTTTAGTATGGTCCATGATTGTGGACACTCTAAAATAAAGTATAAGTTTGAGTTTTTAGCTAAAACCTCCTCTCCGCTGCAAAGGTCAATTTATCTCAATTTTTCATATTTGTAAAACAATATATCAATTTATCAAAAACTGAAAAATGAATTGGACGAATCTTTGCTATTACAATCAGGCGTTAAGCTTTCACCGGAGTCCCATATTTAGTTGTCGGAGTCCGATATTGAACCTGGCCAAGCCATAATTTAAAGAACACCTGTTAACAAAAATTTAAAGAGCACCTGTTAACAATTTTTTTTTGAGTCCAATGTGTCTACGAAGAACAATAAACCATTCTGAATTAGTAAACCCTAAACGAACACAAAACCAAAAATTTCCCATCCAAATTTTAATTTCCTCGCCTGGGAATCAAAAGCATACTTCAGTTCCAGATACCAACTAAGCAAACCTAAACTAAAGACATTTTGGAAATTAACCCAAATTTGGTTTTACCCACAAATGTTAATTGGATCTGTCATTTGCTTATTCTGTATTAGTTACTGTAATGAACTAAGAAAGAGGAGGAAATTCTCTATAAGGAATTAACCCAACTTTAATTAGAAATTGTTTTACTTATATTTGACAGAGCTTACATTCTGAATCAAGCAACTAAAGTGATTTAACAGCCATTCAGAAAAAGACGAAACAGTAAGTGCTTGGGGTTCATACTTTGAATTTTGAACTGATAGTTCGTTGTGACGGACATGAAAACAATATCTCATCATATAGATACATGTTTAAGCTAGCCATTATATTAAACAGGGAGGCTAATAACTAAATAAATCAAGCACAAAAAAGAAGAAAAACATGATCAAGATTTTACCTTAGCTAGAAGCTCAATATCTATGCCGAAGATGATTGCTCTGAGCGAAGAAAAACATTTTGATTGAAACGGAAGAAGAAGACATAGGCTTTGAGATTATCACCGAGTAAGTTTTATTTAAGAAAAAAAAAACAATTTTTTAGAATAAAAATGATGATGTGTCGTTAGACCCGGGGTTAATGAGAAAGTGAAGATTTGACTTTCTTCTTTACCCTTGCTTGTGAGTTGGTGGCCATGTCATCGGCATTTACTAACCTCCACCCTAGCATTGGAGACAGATTTTTAGTTGAAAAAGTAATAAATCTTACGTGTTATATCTATTTAAGACTTTCACCCCTAGCATTGGAGATGCTCTAAGCCTGCAGCTCTAATGTCTGCAGCTCTAATGTCTGCTGGGCTGTAAAAAATACCATGGCACAACACACACATCATTTACAAGATTTACAATACACACTGTCGCTAACAAATTGAAGTTTGTTAATATCAAGAGAGAGAGAGCCAACTGCAGACCTTCTAATTTGATGGCCCATAATTTTTCCATGTTGCTGCTGTTGAGAAAAGCATGGCCTCTTGTTCCTGAGAGGTGAGTTTAACATGGAGATGGTGTTGGAAAATTTTATGCGGTTTCGGTTTTTTCGGAAATCATGTTACTGCAACAAACAAAATATTAACAAGAAGAGAATTAGAAAGACTTATCAGATTAGGTTGATAGAAGCGAGGTTGTAATTGTAGGTTTCCCTACAATCACACCCTAATGAGATTTCACAAAAATTTACCCAGACATCAAGAACAATCACAAAGCTTTTAGTAATTTCTTTTATGAATTTTACAAGAATGGTAAGAACACAAGAAAATAAGAATTATTCTACACTTTCTCTCTCTCCTCTATGCTCTCACTACACCAAATCCAGGTTTTAGCAACGTTTAATTTACGGAGGTGCGCAACGGATATTAACGTTGCACAGTTAACAACGTTAATATCCGTTGCGCACCAGATTATCCGTTGCACAAATTAATTATATTTCATTTACTAAAATAAACTAGTGGTGCAACGTATGATCAACACCTACAACCGTTGCACAGCCTATGGTTTGTTTGTAATATATAGTATGATTATGGGCCTTTAGTAGTTATTTATTTATTTATTAATTTTCCGATTTATTAGATTTTTATACCCCGTATTTATTTCACACATCTCTACGGAACTCTCTCTCTTTGTATTTTCATTCGAACTCTTCTATCTTCAGCCGAGAGAAGAGAAAAAAATTTCTTTTTTTTTTTCATCAAATCTGCTTAGATTTTAGGATTAGAGAAGAGAAAAACGTTTCAACAAATCAAAATCCATGTTCTAAAAATCTTATAATCGATCAATTATTGAAATCTTCCTAAACCCTAATTCTAGAACATCATATTTTTTCCCTGAATCTAACATTAAATCACCATTCAATAGGATTATCAGGAGAAGTTTGTGGATTATAATCAGGTATAATCATTCAACTACTGCTACTGCTTGTTAATTTTATTTTTATCCGAAATCTTTTGAAGTTTTTTTTTATTTTGACCCAACTCTGTGAATGAGTTAGGGATTTTTTTATTTTTGCGTTCTTTATTTTGTAATATGTACTTTTCAGGAATTGGGTTTGTAATATGTACTTTTTACAAATTGGGTTTGTTTCTATTCAGCAGTTTACCTTAATTATTGAGTTAAAGAAACCCTTAATCGTTCAACTACTACTACTGCTTGTTAATTTTATTGATGTTGGTGTTGTTCCGAACAATGATTGAGCTATGAACAAATGGATTGATAAATGAATCAGTGAAGTTAGTTAGGAATGGTGGTGTTGATGTTGGTTTCAATGGGTTATGCATTTAAAAGCAAATGGAGCTAAAAGGATGTTGCAGGCAAAGAAAAGGAGATGGAAGTGCAAACGGGTTTGGTGTGGGTGTGACGTGCATTTAAAAGAAAATGGAGGTGTGAATAATGATGCTTAACAGGTTATGCATCTACAAAATTTGTTTCATAACTTGTTATGCATTCTCGAAATTGGTTGCATAACATCTTCTGCAGTTTTTTTTTTTTTCATAACTTGTTATGCAATCTAGTAAACAGTTGCATAACACGTTATGCAGCTACTTTTTTCTTAGTATTGAAACCAACAATAAATAAGGCTGCATCGTGTCGTGTAGCATCATTTTCTAATTTTTAGGGTCGAAATATTTGACTTTGTTGTATAAATACATGATTATATATATAAATAAAATATGTATATACGTGTCTGCATCCTAGTTTTTTAAGTATTTTGTAGTGTCCGCGTCCACGTCGTGTTGTGTCCGCGTCTGTGCAACCCAGCTCGGATCTTGTTCTTCTTCTACTTGTTCATTCTAAAACAAAAAGGTTTACACTATTTACTTGCTTACTCAATCCACGATTCTTCTCGAGTTCCGAGTTTTGGTCTTGCCGTACAACCGAGTTGTTTGGGTTTGTAAAATTAGGAAATTTTATGAATATATAATCAACCTGGCTTGATTGGGGTATACTCAATAAGACACAATAGAGTCATTTTGATGTAAAAGAAACCACCCCTTAATCATGTATTTTATATATGGCTAATATACTCTTGTTTAATTAACATTAAAAATTCTGATTAGGTTAACTAATTGAGTTTAGATGAATTAATTAAGTAGATTAAAACTTATGAATTAAGGTATGAAATTTTGTTTTTGATTGAACTCATGTGGGAAGATTTTTGATGATTTTTTTTTTTTGAGAATTTTTTGAGAATTTTTCTTGTAACGGAAATGAAAACATAATACCCAAACACTTCTAAAAAGGGGATTGCAAAGCTGATGTATGAAATCATACTCAAAATTAAAGATGAATCAACACTTTCAGTTCTGAAACTATGAAAAGTCGGCAGGGTCGACGAATGAAGACCATGCCGACTATATTTGGCCGGCAAGGTCGATGAATGAAGAAAATGCCGACTAGCTCTGGTCGGCAAGGTATTCAAATGAAGACAATGCCGACTTTAATTTTTTTACACACAGGAGATGGCTAATATTAGTCGGCAAGGTCTACAAAAAAAAAAAAAAAAAAAAAAAAAACGCCGGCTGTTGAAAAATACCATTCCGGCTATATTAGCCGGCAAGGTCTTCAAAAAATACCCTGCCGGCTATTGAAATTTTTTACAGTCGCCATGGTTATTATGAAAAGTCGACAAGATATGCATTTTAAGACCTTGCCGGCTAACACAACCGGCAAGGTCTTCAAAAAAATACCCTTCCGGATGTTGAAATTTTTTACAGTCGCCATGGTTATTATGAAAAGTCGGCAAGATATGCATGTTAACCTTGCCGACTAAAGGCACATAAATCATAATTTTCGATTTCTAACCTAATATAACAATCATATAACAACGAAATCACACAACACAATGATGGGTTTGAGTTTAGACATCACTTAGAGTCTTCTTTTCGCCGGTAGAATCAACCATTCTTTTGGAAAATCAATGTTGAAGATTTTCGGTTGATGGAAGAAATGGAAGAAGATGAAGGGGAAGAGCAGAGAGATTAGGGAAGATTAAGAGTTTTTCTGTTTTTAATTTTAGGGTTTAATTTTAAGTTAATTAGTTCAAGCGTATTAAAGTAAAATCACCAATTTTGACCACCTCTTAGCAAGAGCACTGGTTCTATCTAAATTTGGGTATACCCCAATCTAGCCAGGATAATCAATGTACATGTTCTCTAAACTTACGGAAAAAAATATATAATCAATGGTACATGTATTAAACCACCTCCAACCTGGGGAAATCTGCACGCCTCTAATCACTGGCTCCGCAAGCACCAAATTCACTTTTGACCCACTATGATAGCCTAGGAAACCATTATGCTTAGAAGGACGTCAATGGTCCAAAAAATAAGTATATTGCTGTAATTTACTAAAGAATATCTTTATCAGTTGTCACCATTAACAACTAACTTCATATCTGGATAATAAGAACAAACAAACTTATACAATTCCCCATACGCGAACAGAAAAACAAAGGAATATAACTAACATGTTGATGATACCTCCCTGGCAGCAGATTGAGGGGAATTTATACCTTGAACGTGGTTCCCTCTCTAAATCCAACCCACAAATGGCTCTAATTCTGCAAATAGACCAAGCATAGAAGCATTGTTAATCAACTTATTTTACTACCAGTATTGAGAAAGTTGGGTCATAAAATGACAATTCTGTAGGTTTTTATTACCTTGCCAGCTTCGCTTCCCTTTAAGAAACCACGTAGCAGTGCTGAGCCCTCCACAGACAAAACTCCCCTTTGCTTCAGGAAGACCAACTGAGTACTAAAACACCAATGCTTCACGATCAGGAAGACCAACCGACTGCTCCCGAATCATTGCGTGCGAACGACCAAGCTTACACAAGAGCATTGTTTGCTGCATTCCTGAAAACAAAAATAGCTAGCAAACAGAGATTTTCTTTTCACCAGAACATCCAGAATTTTTTCTAGAGTGATACCTAGAGGAGATACGAGACTGTTAGTATGAATTTTTTGCCAAAAACAATGAGAATAATTTGAACAGTAGTTTTAAAATTACAAACACCGGAAAATAACACAAGACTATCATTTATCCCGACAAAGAACTAAACTAAAAGGGGAAATCAGCATATACCTGAAACCAATTATGTGGTGCCAGACATCGTGCTACCAACAGTTTTCAACTAATATTGATGAAATCTCATGCCACATTCTTTCTGACATTTCAGGCTACCTCAAGTACATCTGGATGTTAACGTAGAACTCTTGCTGGACCTTTGGCCAAACTAGACTTAAAGCTTCTTCCAAATCAAAACAATCAGCTTTGGTTTTCTTACTAGCTTCCATTATCCCACACAAGCATTCTGATATGGAAAAGGACAACTGACTGACATACAGAAAGTTGTTGTGCCAGATTATCAATCTAGTCTATTATGACCTAAGATTCTGCTGCAACAAATCAGACATCGAAGAATGCCACTAAATTTTTGCGCTTTGTGCATGATTAAGATCCAATAGATATTAAGAATTTAGCATTCATATTTTATACATAATGGTTGGATCTTGAACGACATGATAATCACAATACGCATAGATGTGTTAAACTGATTACCTGATGAAGCCATTGATTGAATCCAAGAAATCTTTCAAGGCTGCAATTACCTCTGTGAAATAGAGCACAGTGGAAAACTGGTTTCTCCTTCTTCACCTCTCTCTTTCTATTTTTTTTTTATGTAATGAAAATAATTTCATCTCTATACGATGGTTATAGAGTTTCTTTTATAGCTAGAAGGAGGACCAAGGTTCCTAGGCTTTAGAGTTATCAATCAATCTCGACCGTCCATCAAAGAAGAGATATTAGGAAATAATCCCAGAAATGGTAACCGACATAATTTAGCAATAATCTAGATTACCAAGATTATTACATGGGCCAAAAGGAATATTTTATTTTATTCATATAAAATATTCTTACATTCTCCCACTGGTCCATGTGATAATTGATTTAATGGTTAATCATAGAAAACATAAGTGCGCATAATTGCTAAACGAAATTTAATGGTTAAACATAATACCTTGATCATGCAAATTACTCATGCGAATCATGGCGGTCGCACGTTGTCCTGTTATCAACATGTTTCCTTCCATGTAACACAACACAAATAACTTACTTAAGTAGGCCTTAAATTGGGATGTCATAATGGTCCACTAATGTCTTTTAAAGAAAGACTATTTCTGTTAACATTTATCCATTCACATAAGTGTATACAAAAGTGGATACAGAAATAAGTTCATAATAACAACAATAATAAGATCTCAATATGTGTTCAAACATAAGCAAAAGTCTAAGTGAAACTAATTGTTTGCTACTCCCTCAAGACCCATGTTTCCAACATGTTCCAAAAAATTCTTAGGAGGTAACGCCTTCGTAAATGCATCTGCAATCATAAGTTTTGTGCCTATGTGTTCAATGAACAACTTTTTCATCTGAACAACTTGTTTCACGCATAGGTACTTTAGATCCATGTGTCTTGAACCCTTATTATATCTAGCGTGCTTTGAAAAAAATACTGTTGCGGCATTATCACAGTAGAGTTTCACAGGTGCGGAGGCAAAATTTAAGTCTCCAAACATTGAAATGAAATTCCGCAGCCATGAACAGTGATTTGTAGCCTCATAACATGCTACAAATTCATCTTCCATTGTTGAGCCGGTGAGAATAGACTCTTTTGCACTTTTCCATGATATTGCTCCTCCAGCTAATAGGAAAAGATATCCAAAAGTGCTCTTTCGAGTATCATTACATCCCATGAAATCGGAATCTGTATAGCCAACCAAATCAAATTGATCTGATTTCGTAAATGTGAGGCGATGATCCTTCGTTCCTTGCAGGTACCTTAAAACTTTCTTTGCAGCTTTCCAGTGTTCCATTCCAGGATTCACAAGGTATCTTCCGAGCATACCAACTATATAGCTGATAGCTGGTCGTGTGCAAACTTGAGCATACATTAAACTTCCCACCACAGAAGCATAAGGGATTTTATCCATTTGTTTACGTTCCAGTTCATTCTTAGGACAAAAATTGAGTCCAAACTTGTCTCATTTATAAACCGGAACAATACTTGGCTTACATGCACTCATCTCAAACCTCTCTAAAATTCTTTCGATATATGCTTTCTGTGAGATCGATAATGTTCCAAGTGATCTATCACGGAATATTTCTATCCCAATCACATAAGAAGCCTCACCCATATCTTTCATTTCAAAATTCTTCGAGAGATATTCCTTTGTTACATGTATAAGGCCAAGATCACTACTCGCAAGTAGTATGTCATCTACATACAATACCAAAAATATGAACTTCCTCCCACTGATCTTGAGGTATATACATGGATCTACACCATTTTCTTCAAAGCCAAATTTTAGAATGGTTTCGTTGAATTTTAGATACCATTGCCTAGAGGCTTTCTTAAGTCCATAAATTGATTTCTTAAGTTTGCAGACCATGTGTTCCTGTCCTTCTAGGACAAAACCTTCAGGTTGACACATGTAAATATCTTCCTCAATCTCACCATTAAGAAAAGTTGTTTTCACATCCATTTGATGTAACTCAAGGTCATATTGAGCTACTAATGCCAGAATAATTCTGAGAGAGTCTTTCTTTGACACAGGAGAAAAAGTCTCTTTGTAATCAATGCCATCTTTCTGAGTGAAACCTTTGGCTACAAGTCTAGCTTTATAACATTGAATATTTCCATTAGCATCGTGTTTGGTCTTAAAGACCCATTTACACCCGATTGCTTTGTGTCCTTCAGGCAATTCAAAGTATTCCCAGACTCCATTATCATCCATCGATTTTATTCTCTACTTTCATAGCACTAATCCATTTATCATAATTACTACACCTGATAGCTTATGAATAAGAAACTGGATCTTTCATAGTCCCTAAATCAAAATCCGATTCTTGTAGATAAACCACATAATCATTAGAAATAGCCCTTTTCCGTTCTCTAGTAGATCTTCTTAAGGCCAGTTCTTGTGATTGTTCTACAATTTCTTCATTGGCAATAGTCTCATCATGAAACTCCGGTGTCGTTATTTGTGTTTCTCCCTCATCATTCGGTTCTATAACAGAAGGAGTCATAATATCTGTAGAAACCTGAGGTAAAGGGATTATTACTCTGATTTCTTGAACATATTTTTCTTACACTGGTGTACTCACACTAACTTCGCCATCCTTAATGAATTTTGCATTTTCATTTTCAACAATTCTCATACTATGGTTAGGACAATAAATAATATACCCCTTGGATTTTTCAGGAAAACCAATAAAGTAACCACTAACAGTTTTCATATCCAATTTCTTTTCTTTGGGATTATAAACTTTCGCTTCTACTGAACAACCCCAAATTTTCAGGTGTTTTAAACTAGGTTTCCAGCCCTTCCACAGTTCAAAAGGAGTCTTTGGAACTGCTTTGCTTGGAACTATATTTAAAATGTACACAGCATAACGAAGAGCATACATCCACAAACTTAAGGGTAAACTCGCATGACTAATCATGATTCTAACCATTTCCATTAGAGTACGATTTTGCCTTTCTGCTACTCCATTCTGCCAAGGTGAACCTGGCGTTGTGTATTGAGCAACAATTCCAAGCTTTTGAAGAAATAAAGAGAAAGTTCCAGGATGTTGTCCTGTCTCATCATACCTTCCATAATACTCTCCACCCCTATCAGACCTAATGATTTTCACCTTCTTTTCTAATTGCCTCTCAACTTCAGTAATGAATTGCTCCACAACATTCACAGCTTGAGATTTATCATGCAATAAGTAAAGATAACAATAACGTGAAAAATCATCAATAAAGGTGATAAAATATTTTTCTCCTCCAAAAGTTGGAACATCGAAGGGTCCACAAATATCTGTATGTATTATTTGTAGGAGTTCGGAACTTCTTGTGGCACCTTTCTTTGTGTGCTTTGTTATCTTGCCTTTAATACAATCCACACAACTATTGTAATCAGTAAAATCAAGGTTCTGATAGAATCCCATATTTTACCAATCTTTGAAGAATCATCAATAAAGGTGATAAAATATTTTTCTCCTCCAAAAGTTAGAACGTCGAAGGGTCCACAAATATCTGTATGTATTATTTGTAGGAGTTCGGAACTTCTTGTGGCACCTTTATTTGTGTGTTTTGTCATCTTTCCTTTAATACAATCCACACAACTATTGTAATCAGTAAAATCAAGGTTCTGTAGAATCCCATCTTTTACCAATCTTTGAAGCTTTTCACGAGATATGCCACAAGAATGAGGAATTACCCTCAGCATGTCCATTTCTATCATTATGATGCATAGTTAAATAGGTTCCAGGTATTGATGATGATGATAAATTTAACTTTTAAAGACCATCAAAAAGATAACCAGAACCAATAACTTTAAAATCTTTAAACAAACTTAAACATCCTTTGGCAATTTGAATTTGAAAACCTTGTCTATCAAGTTGAGAAACTGAAATTAAATTGAGAGAAATAGTTGGAACATAAAGAGTGTTTTATAAATCAAGAAAGGATCCATGATCTAGAACCAAACGGTAGGTGCCTACATCATTAACTGGGGCTTTATTGCCATTGCCCATAAAAAGGAAGTTTTCATTCTGGTTTGTGAGTTGGATTGAATGGTATCCCTGCATCGAATTAGAAACATGAACATTAGCACCAGAATCAAACCACCATGATAAAGAAGATTCTTTAACAGTCAAATTTGTTTCAAAATAGCTTACGAATCCCAAAGGATTACCTTTCTTTTCGAACCATTTTTGACGCTTAACGCAATATTTCTGAAAATGACCAGGTTTCTTACAAAAACGACACTTATTGTCATCTTTCTTTGCCTTCTTCTTTCCAGGTTGAACAAAATTGTTTTGTGGTGCTCTCTTATTTCCCTTTGCAGGCTTACGCATATTGTCACTCCTCGGTTGACAGAATGTGCTTGATTAAGACCTTGCTGGTTTAGCCTAGCTTCTTCTTGAACCAACATGTTTCCTAGTTCATTTGCAGTCCACTTTTCCTTAATAGTGTTGTAATTCACTTGAAAGGGGGCATATTGTGGTGGTAGCGAGTTGAGAATGAATTGGACAAGAAAGTTCTCATCCACAGTTAATTTCATCTCAGTTAGCTTCGCAGCAATGCTACACATTTCTATCACGTGCTGGTGCATTAACCTTACACCGGTATACTTCATGGTGGTAAGATCAGCCATCAATTTCCCAGCTAGAGACTTTTTTGCAGTCTGAAAGCCTTTATTTATAACTTCCAAAAATTTCTTAGCACTTTTAGGTTGTTTGGGAAGTGATTCTTTGATGTTTGCTTCAATGTGCATTCGCATTAGCTGTATGCTCAGCCTATCACTTCTCTCCCACTTTTTCAAGAGATCCTTATCTTCAGTGGAACTCTTATCATTTATAATTGGCTTTTCAATTTGGAGAGAAAGATCAATATCCTGCACACCCAAAGTGAACTCAACATTCTCTTTCCATTCGGAGAAGTTTGTGCCATTGAAAAATGGGATAGAAGAAGTATACGAATGCAAAGTCTTAGAACTAGAAGCTGTAAAACATGACAAAGATATACAAAGTCATACTCACATACATATAAATTAAGAAACTCCTGTGGATAGAATCTTAATTAAAACAACAATCATGTCATAAAGTCATAAAAAAAAAATTACACATATATAATCAAGCAAAGACAAACATATGTGGACATTTTGCCTTTCATGATTACATACATAATCATAATATTTATTCAAACATGTGAATTAGAGTTACCTGTGGGTAACCTTTCATTCTAATATGTATGATTAAATGGTTAATTTATTTATGTTTATATATACAAACACTTGAATAAACATCTCCTGTGGGTGATAGTTATTCTTATGTGATTGCACAAAACGATGTAGACTTACAATGACATGTTAATATAACATAATACTTTAGTATTACTATGATGATAGCTAAAGAGCATACAATTCAAATATTTTAATAACCTATACATATTCAAGTTAGGCTATATTTGAAATAAAAATTGTCCAGGAAAAATACATCATGTGAAAGTCAACAGCGGAAGTCAAACGATCAGTCAAAGTCAGTTATGCCGAAGTTAAACACGCAAATGACTATTTTATTATACATGAGTCTAACCCATACAGACGGTGACTTTGGTATCTAATTCTTGATTCACATTTTGTTGACTTTAAAAAAAAAAAATATTATATTATGCCATGGGGACAAAAATTAAAGCCATTGGGGCCACCTACTCAAGATCCACTATCTGTGAATTGTTTTGGCTGATTTATTATGCCACTTATGGCTCAAACCCATTATGAGTCATATCATCAGGTTGGTCAAACAAAACAGTCCCACATGAATTATTTAACAGTCCCTTGTTAACATTATTTAATACAAAGAATCATATAGAAAAAAATCAAACGTAATAGAAAAAGCAAAAAATGCTTTTCCAAACTGTTTTCTAAACGGAGCAATTGATGTTAACATTATTTAATAAAAAAAATCAAAAGCATTAAAAAAATGTTTTCAATACCAATGGAAGAAAAAAAAAATTGACTCGGCTTTTATCATTTCTTACACTTAATTAATCAACTAGTGCTCTGCTCACTTATTATAAAAAATGATCAATCTCACTTAGTGAGCGGACCGTAGGAGAATCTTAATCATTGTTCTTCTTGTCGTTTTAATTAAGTATCATCATGCCGAATCCTAAGTTTAAAAAAAAACGGCACATTCAGTCCTTTCTTGGTTAAATAAAATTATTGTCACGCATGGGATTGGCTTTTCCCTCTTTCTTTAACGTTTCAGTTTCCTTACATTGGAAGAAATAATGGAAGTTATCATTTTGTTGAGCATTTTCTTTTACAACGTTCGAAATATTCTGTCGCGCATGGGATTCTTATTCCATTTTTTTTCTCTAACGTACAAATTTTAGTTATAACTATAAATTCGAGTGATGACTTCAGTTTGGTGTAAGAACTGAAAACAATTTTTCTACTACTCCGTTTTTCAGAAACTAAATTTTCCTTATAGAAATGATAGTGCTTTCATTTAATCACTTATGCAGCTGTCCCTAATATTCAGTAGAGACTTATGAAGCAACACAAAATTGATCATCAAGACTTATGAAAAAAATTTCACAAAGAACTCTCTGATGAATTCATAACATGATTAAGTGACTGTTAATGACGATTTTCATGGAGGTTAATTATCACTGAAAATCATAGTATCTTATCAAATACGATGAATTCATATCACACAATTTATGCATACAACATCATAGAAAATCATATAGTTCTAAACCATGCTCTGATGCCAAATATTAAGAATTTAGCATTCATATTTTATACATAATGGTTGGATCTTGAACGACATGATAATCACAATACGCATAGATGTGTTAAACTGATTACCTGATGAAGCCATTGATTGAATCCAAGAAATCTTTCAAGGCTGCAATTACCTCTGTGAAATAGAGCACAGTGAAAAACTGGTTTCTCCTTCTTCACCTCTCTCTTTGTATTTTTTTTTTATGTAATGAAAATAATTTCATCTCTATACGATGGTTATAGAGTTTCTTTTATAGATAGAAAGAGGACCAAGGTTCCTAGGCTTTAGAGTTAGCAATCAATCTTGACCGTCCATCAAAGAAGAGATATTAGGAAATAATCCTAGAAATGGTAACCGACATAATTTAGCAATAATCTAGATTACCAAGATTATTACATGGGCCAAAGAGAATATTTTATTTTATTCATATAAAATATTCTTACAATAGATAAATCGATACACCATAAATGACCACAGTTAATTAAAGGACATCACAGACTCATGAGATAACACTTACAGCTTCAGCTGAAATGCGTAAAAGCACGATTAAAAAAACGTAAATGAATAAGCTTAATTGTGTATCTTATCAAGCTTATCCTTTCGCCATCTGAAAGGAATTGCCGTTCTGATAAACCTGCATTTCTAATTGCTGCAGCGGCTTGGAATATCACTAGAGAAATTTCATAACAAATTTCAGACATTAGTAAATTACCTTATTGAATTTTACGGATAGGAGAAGCAAATAACCACAAAGGAAACAATATATTCATCCAGATAGTTAATTGATTCAGATAATCCATGCTACGCCAACAATTACGAGGTTCCACAAAAAAAGAAACTACAATTTTTTCAGCTCATCTGCCGAGAGAGTATTTGTTAACAAAGAAACAACAGAATCACTCGGTACCAATTCTCTTTCACGCATCCTAATAAGAAACTGCAAGGCATTGTTTGTCTCCTTAGCTGTAAGAAACCCACTAATGATGGTATTATATGTTATAACATTTGGTGAACAACCCTTCTCTTCTATTTCGATGATTAATTTGTTAGCTTCCAATAACATCTTGTTTCGAAAGAGGCTATCCATCATGGTGGTATATGTTACTACATCAGGCACCAATCCTTTTCTTGCAATTTCATCAAACAGTTTCCTTGCATCTTCCAACTTGCCAGCCTGACAAAAACCATGAATTAGAATGTTATATATGCGAGTATTAGCTGAGATACTTGTCCCCTCCATGGATTCAAACAAGTCTACTGCTTCGACAATTTTTCTATTCTTGCAGAGTCCATCCAACATTGTACCAAATGTAACTTCATCTGGAGATGGACCAAAAGTTTGCATCTCATTAAACAAACTTTTTGCCTTCTTAACTCTTCCATCTCGGAATAGACCCCTTAAAAGAACATTATAAGTAACTACTGTCGGTTCTAATCCATTTTCTGTCATCTTCTTGAATAACATCACAGCTTCATCCACCTTGCAACCCTTGCAATACCCATCAATTAATGTATTGCAAATGATAACATCCGGCTGAATGCCCCTAACCACCATCGAGTCAAACAGCTTCACCGCATCTTGCAACCGACCAACTAAACACAGACCATCCATCATTGAATTATAAGTAATCTGATTCGGTTGTATGATTATCTTGTCCATTAGTTTAAATAACCCCCAAGCATCTTCAGTCATCCCATCTTTACAATGCGAATCTATTAAGATACTAAAAGTTACCGTATTGGGTGAAATCCCTTGATCCATCATTTCATCAAAATATCTTCTTGCTTCTTCCTGTTGACCATGTAGGCAATGACTGTGAATCAAAGAAGTATAAGTCGTTACATCTGCGGAGATTCTTCTACTAACCATCTCGTCAAAGAGTCTCTTCGCCTCCTTTAGCCGGCCTGAATTTCCAAACCCGTTAATCAAAACACTGTAAAGCAACTACATTGGGTACAACATTGGAATCTCCAAGCATTTCAGAGAAGAGAACCAAAGCTTGATCAAGTATCTATAATGGCATTATATTATAAAACATCGGGTCTGCAATTCCATTTCAACATGTTGTCTTTTAACTGAAGAGCACGACCGACTTGACCAATTCTACACAGCCCATGTATAAGGGTATTACATGTAACAGCATCAGGTTGAATACCCATATTAGTTATTTTGTCGAACACCTTGATTGCGTAAGCAATCTTCCCCACAACCCTTTAATGAGTGTAGTGAAAGTGATAACATTAGGCTCATAACCTCTCTTCAACATCTCCCCAAACAAACAGAACCCATGATCAACTTTTCATAATTGAAAACAACAAATAATCAAAATGCTGAATGTATACACACTGGGTTGTACCCCAACCAAATTCATCTTCTTATACAACAAAACGACATCTGAGTAACACTTGATTTTCGACAGTGAACCCAATACATGACAGAATGTAATGTTAGATGCAATGGCCTTTCAAAAACCAGTTGATCAAAGTATCTCAAACCATCATCAAGCTTCCTAATCCTTCCTGACTTACATTCATCCCTCACAAAACGCTCAAGTCGTGATATGTGAGTACCTGAACCATAATAATTCCTCAGAAATATTTCATAATTATGTTGTTGAAATGACTGATTAAAACGATAACAATTTTGGATGATACTCGTATGAAGCTGCAGTAATCTTTGATTTAAAATCATTTTTATGATTTTGTTTGAGAGAGAGAGACAGTAAACTTTGAGTGAACTGAGGGCCCTTTTTATTCAAGTTCCTGAAGCAATAAAATTAACACACACTTTGACCCTTGAAAATTGTGACTCTTATCGGGGTACCCTGCCAAATCTCTATCAAAGGCATGATAGTTAGAATACCAGGAACAAAGACACGATAACAAACAGATCAAAAACCCAATTCGAAGGAAATGATTTTGGGTGCCTACGTCCACGGGTGAATTCCCTTGGGGAGTATTTTTCTCATTGATAATTGTTTTACATTTTGTTTTCTCCTATTGGCTACCCTTTCTATCATTTATATTCTTCCTATTTATACAGTTAAAAATATAATACCAATATCCACATAAATTGCATTAACTGCCCATTTATGCTCCTCTAATGAATTCTGGATGTAACTGCCCATTTATGCTCCTATAATGAATTCTGGATGTAACTGCCCATTTATGCTCCCATCATAATTTCTGCATGAAACTGCTCCTTTATGCCTCTTCTTTATTTCTGCATGAAAACTGATCATTCATGTCTCTTATTAATTAATCGCATAATGGATGGCAGATTGGATGGAGGGTGGTTTGGCAGCGATGGTTGGAGGCGGTTGGCGTACGAAAAGAGTTTTTAGCTGGAATCGGTTAGCGAGCGTTCTGGTGCTGCAAGACCGAAAATCGCTAGGGTGCGGACCGACCGATGGTTGACTTTGACCATTGACCGGCCGTTGATTTTGACCATTGACCTTGACCTTGATAGTTGACCGACTTTGACCATTGACTGTCTTTGACCATTGACTGACTTTGGCCATTGAACGGTTTGTGCAGGCTGGTGGGCTTCATTGGTTGGTAAGCGGGCTCGGATGAGGACCAAAAGATGATTCAAGTATCAATTTGGCCCATTAAGTGGTATTTTTACTTACGGTACAAACATCGCCCCCTCTTAACCTCCAACTTTTTGGGGGTTAAGAAAAATATTTTTTCCTTAGTCTATGGTAAAACTTGCCCCCAAGTGTGAATTATTGATGTCGAGGTGATTAGCGAACTTCCATTATTGTTTGCGGAAATCATAATCAAGACTCCCCCCCCACCCCCAAGTGATGCTATTGTGATTGGGAGATTGGCGGGAAGCAATTGGGCGTAAACCGTTGTTGTATCTAAAAACTTGACTAAATGATGAACAAGACTGCATCGAAAGCATGATACTGGAACGGAGTGATGTTGGAAATGAACGATAATAGCCTTGAGTGAAGTTGTCCTGCAGTAGCTGCGATCAGTTGGACTGCGATAGCTGCGACCAAAACTACACTGCAGCAGTTGCGATCAGCTGTAGTGCAGACACGACGAGCAAGACAGAAGAATCGCGGTCACCGGTTTCTAGAGAACATCGAGCATGGCTGGAGGCGCATCATTGCGATCAATTACCGAATCTGACGGCATTTAACAAAGTTACAACGCAACGATTGCACAACCGGATGATGAGAAGCTACCGAGCAAGGCTGGAATCGTCATTGCGATCATCTAGAATGTAGCAACGACGAACAAAGTTCCAACTGCAGGTGATGCGCGTTTGGATCACAGGAATGCGAAAGCAAGGCTATCTTGCATCATCTGCGACCAATTTGGAATGCGAAGACAACGAACAAAGTTCAATTGCAGCAGCTGCGTTCAGCTGGACTGCAGGAGCTGCGAGCAATGCTGGACTGCGTCAGCTGCGATCAGCTGGAATGAAGCATCGACGAACAAAGTTCCACTGCAGCAGCTGAGTCCAGCTGGACTGCATGAGCTCGCGAAAGCAAGGCTGGATCGCATCAATTGCGATCACTGGAATGCAAGAACAATGATCAAAGTTCCTCTGCAGCAGGTACTGGTTCACTATATCTTGCAGGAAATGAGAGCATAGTTGGACTGCATCAGTTGTGATCAGTTGGATCGCAAAGAAGAACGAATAAATCTACACTGCAACAACAACAATTAATTTGGACTACAAAGAAAATTCTTGAGGACTGGACTCAAATAGTTTGATAAACATATGTGTAAAAGTTATAATAAAACTAGATAACATCATTTGCGTCCAACTGAGTGTCACTAGACTGCATCAGTTGCGTCCAACGGAGTACAGAATTCGCAGGCAACTGGACTGCATCGGTTGCGTCCAACCGGGTGCAGAAGTTGCTTTTGAACTGGAGTACAATAATTCAATCAATATAACTATGGCAGTTTAACATTACTGATTGTAATAATTGCGTAAAAATATTAAACATAAAAATATTATGGTGTATGCTCGCCCCCTCTTAATCTTGCAATTCGTTGGAGGATTAAGAAGTTCGGGTTACCTGAAGTTCCGATTTTCGGAAGCTGAACTCTGCATTGCATTTAGGTGCTACGTAACTTGCCCCCAATCGTATAGAGTGTTTACGCAGCCTTCCCCAAAGGAGTCGTTTCAAACCATGAGGTGTCACATATCTCGCCCCCAAGTGATAGTCAGTCACGCTGAAGTGATATGCGAATCGCCCCCATTAGATAGTGATTTTCATGCTGCTCAATGCTCGCACAAGGGTGCACTGCCTTGCTGTAATTTTCTTGCGCATGGAATTTTGAAGATGTATGCTATCTGGAATTTGCGTGGGGGCCAATCCCAATATTCCAGATGCGCGCAGAATTGGAATGTGTGCATCCCCTCGTTGAGAATATGCTTGCCACATTAAAGGTGTCTCTTTGAACAAAAGTATGCATGAATATGTGAAAACACTGAACAAAAGTATGCATGAATATATGAACAGATGCAAAAATATGTAAATTGTATACTTACCATATTGAAAATGTTATTGCGACTTTTTTTATGAAATGACTAGGATGCCCACTAGCTATGTTGATGTTTTCCATCGATGATGACTAGTATAGTTGCCATACGTCTCGTCTCGTCTTTGTAAATTGATTTGTCTGCGGGACTGGGATGCACCAGTCAAGTCCAGACTGGATAAAAGATAGTTTCCACGGATTTGTGTGTCAAGACTGCGATTATTTCAGACAAAGAATGATTATGCATAAAACTGGATTGAAGCAATGGTGAGGAAAACTGTATTGAAACAATGTTGGGTAAATTCGGACTACAGCTGTTCGATCATCTGGACTGTAGGAATTAAAAGGGACTATGGCCGTTCGATCAACATGCCAACAGTTGTTGCTATGAAACTGGATTACAGCAGTTCGATCAACTGGCTTTAATATTTATGTATAAAAGGACTGCAGCAGTTCGATTAACTGGACTGCAGTTTTTTCAGTGGTGATTGAATGTGACCGTTTCTGGTGCTGTCATTTTAAATTTCTAAAAATTAATTTTCTCCGAAAATTTAAATTTCACCTTCATGATGTTTGGAATTGACATACAATCTCATTGGGCCGAAAATCACTCCATTTGGATGCACGAAGGAGAAGTTATCGATGAAGCAAAATTGGTCGGTTAGCCCCTTGCTTCAAACATGTTGTTGAACCGAAAAAATATTATTCTCTAATTGTAAAATTTCACCGTCATGTCGTAGGATATTAAAATCCGAACGCAATGAGCCAAAAATCACCCAATTCGGACGCGGGATGAAGAAGATATCAACGAAACAAATTTTTAGACCAAGCCCAAGTGGGGCGTATTAATCCGTCAGGCTAACGGCGCGGGGCTGAAAAATCCGGGGCTACACTATTAAGTTACATCGCGTCACACCGAATTGGGATTACGGGTTAGAATTGCACCGAGATGCACCGCATCAGCACTACAGAATTAACTTGTAAAGTGCAGCACCAAATCAGAACCTATATTAATCGTCGCCGCTTAATCTCCTTCGTCGGGTTCTCTCCAGTTCATCGCCGAATGATCGGAGATTCCTACTCGGCTTGGCCGCCGCCGTTCGCTAGTAATGGCCGCCGGGTAGAGCCGCCGGGTAGAGCCGCCGGTTTTTTTTTTTTTTTTTTTTTTATTTTTGAATTTGAATTTGACGTATTTCAGAGCATCGAAATGGATGTACCAGAGAGCATCAACGGTCTGTGTATCACGCACATCGAAGATTGATGTACCACTGTTGCATCGAACTGTTGCTAAGAATGTTATTTTGATGTAGCGAGGATCATCTAAGTTTGATGTATCAAAGAGAATCAACGGTCTGAGTAACCTGGCATCGAAGTTTGATGTACCCTTGTTGCATCGAACTGTTGCTGAGAACTGAAGTTTGATGTATCTCGGAGCATCGAAGTTTGATGCACCTCGGAAAATCCACGGTATCCAGTTGCCGAACATCGAAGTTTGATGAAACTAGAAGCATCGAAGATTGCAGACGTGGGTGATAGACACCTTTGACGTGGGTGAGTAAAATCAAAGGTGAGTGAATGAAACGCCTGAAGTGGGTGAGGAAGCCGGCGGCCCTTTTTTTTTTTTCTTTTTTTGTAAAATTGTTGTCTTTGCTATTTTTCCTTTGCAACATTTTTGCGAAACTGTGATCTTTTTGTCTCTAGGACCTTTTGTAACAGTTTTCTGAAACTGTTGTCTTTTCATCTACCCTTTTTGTGCAGCGAACTTGGCCGCCGACAACTTTTTTTTTATTATTTAAATTTTTGGACCTTTGGACTTGAACATGCTGCGAATCGAACATCCTGACAACAATCTTGGTGATCTTTCTGCAGTGAGTCTGCTGCGGTGGCTCCAGACTGCAATGTTGGAATGCATCATTTGCGATCAACTGGACTGCAGTAACTGTAATTAACTGGACTGCAGCAGCTGCGATCAGCTAGACTGCAGTGATTGGGAACAAAACTAGGCCAAGCCATGTTGCAGATCGAACATCCAGCAACAGTTTTGATGATGTTTTTACGACACCGTGGATCGAATGTTCTTGAGGGGGTTTCACCAGTCTTAATAATGATTTTTCGCCATGTAGCACGCAGCAGTTCGAACATACTGCCAACAGTTTTGGTGGTATCCCTCTCCAACTTTTACAGCGGATCGAACATTTTGGCATATTTTCATCAGACTTCGTAGTGATGCAATTTCAGTGGTTTCAGAAGGAAACTGTTTTTGTAGATCTCGATCCACAAATCTGGATTTTAGCAGGTGTGATCAACTGGACTACAATAAGCGCGATTATACGGTTAGCAGCAACTGCGATCACCGATCTGATCTGTTATGATGAAAACTGGACTGCATTATGATTGCGATCAACTGGACTGCAGTAGTTATTTTTCAAGACGCTCAGACTGCTTTTTCACGGAAACGATTTTGAAGCCTTTTGTATAGCTTTTCTCAATGGGAGAATAAGATTCATTTTCTCGTATTCCCCTTAGCCGGCGCCAATGTTTGCACCCAAAATCACTTTCGGGCACGAAACACAATGAATCGATAGTTTTGGTGTGTTTTTAGGGTTGGAGGCGAGTTGAAGAACGAACCAAAGCGACACAGATTTTTACGTGGTTCGGCATGGTTGCCTACGTCCACGGGTGAATCCCCTTGGGGAGTATTTTCTCATTAATAATTGTTTTACATTTTGTTTTCTCTCCTATTGGCTACCCTATCTATCATTTCTGTTCTTCCTATTTATACAGTTAAAAATATAATTCCAATATCCACATAAATTGCATTAACTGCCCATTTATGCTCCTCTAATGAATTCTGGATGTAACTGCCCATTTATGCTCCTATAATGAATTCTGGATGTAACTGCCCATTTATGCTCCCATCATAATTTCTGCATGAAACTACTCCTTTATGCCTCTTCTTTATTTCTGCATGAAAACTGATCATTCATGTCTCTTATTAATTCTGCATAATGGATGGCAGACTGGATGGAGGGTGGTCAAGCGATATGGTTGAGACTTGGTTGGCGATGCGAAAAGAGTTTTTGGCTGGGAATCGGTTAGCAGCGTTGCTGGCTGCAAGACTGAAAATCATCTAGGGGTGCGACTGACTTCGACGGTTGACTTTGACCATTGATCGGCCGTTGATTTTGACCATTGACATTGACCGAATGTTGACCTTGACAGTTGACCGACTTTGACCATTGACTGTCTTTGACCATTGACTGACTTTGGCCATTGAACGGTCTGCGCAGGCTGGTGGCCTTCCTTGGTTGACTGGTTAGCGGGCTCGGATGAGGACCGAAAGATGATTCAAGTATCAATTTGGCCCATTAAGTGGTATTTTTACTTATGGTACAAACAAATAGCATTGGAATTGAATTTATCTGAAATCATCGGAATTAACAAGTTGTCGGAAAGAGAATAGCATTTCTGAAGATATGTGTATTTTGCTCATCGTACAGTAAAAAAACTGGAAAGGCAAGTCCTGGAATTGTATCCAAGTGAACTCAATAGCATATGTATAATAGCAACAACAGATCCAATACCGCAAGAATAATTCAGCAATCGTTTAACAGATACTACTGCAATCCATATAACATAGTACAATCCAACTGTTTCGGATGTTTTATGGTCAAAATGTTGTATGTACACCTGACTGACCCTGAGCACACAATAATCCATGATGCAAATTTCCAATCTTCATCCTTGTCTTAATATTCTTGATAGTCGGAAGAACTCCCTTATGATCTTCCTCGACATTGTATCACCCATTCTCTCATATTTGGAACTACCTGTGCCATCTGAAAGCAAATTATTCAAGTTAAATGTGGATGAATTAATTCACGGTTAACCAACAATCTCGCTAAATTAACAATTTTTCATGGTACCAATTAATATAATTTTTAGTTGAAGTATTACTTCCCCAAGTTAACAGCATCTCTAATCCCCCATGATTTACCATAGGTTAGGCATAACTGAATGAAAAGAAAGGAAGAAGTACTAATCCCCAACATCCTAGCCAACCCCCAAAACTGATAGATATTTCTCCTTCTGAGTAGAACGTGCTTCACTAATTGACAAAATAAGACCAGATACCTGAATCAAAGTTCCTAAGAGAATAAAACTACCAAAACTATTTGTGACTAAAATATACGAGTACTAGAAGATTGTAATATTTGTGCATATTGATTTCAAAAGAAGATGGAGATGAAAAATACCTTTTGTGAGGTGGAAGTCCGCAAGCTTGATCGATTCTTTGTTGCCTGGACGACATCTTTCTTGCAATGGACAGCCCCTGATGGTTAAGGTTTGTAGAGAGGTTAGGCGCGCCATCTGTTCTTCGGAAGGAAGATACCTTAGCTCCTAGCAATTTTCTATGTCCAAGGTCTGAAGGGAAGATAATTCTCCAAACCACTCCGGCAAATTCCGCAGACAAGGAAAACCTCTTATAGTGAGGTCATCTAATGAAGTGAGGAGTTGAAGTTGGTCTGGCAAGACATCCCTTAAAGTAGGCCACCCGCGTATCTCTAATTCACAGAGGGAAACGAAGTATTGTTCACTATCTGATCCATTGGCTGCAGGGAATGGAAAATATTCCAAGTCATCTGAAAATCCGCCAATTCTCAGCGTCTCAAGTGTCGGGAGGTATTGAATACCATCGGGCAATGATTGAAGACTGCTACACCCTTCGATTATCAGCGTTTCAAGTGCTGGCAGGCATTGTATACCACCATCTGGAAATGATTCAAGACTTGTACAATCTTCAATTATCAACGTTTGAAGTGCTGGGAGGAATTGTATATCTGGCAATGATTTAAGACTTCTACAACCTTTAATAGCTAAATAGGTCAATGAATTTAATCCTCTGAAATCTGCAGGCAATTTCGTTAACAAAGGGCAATTATAAATTTCAATCTTGGACAGAAAGTTGTTAGAGAGATCATCTGGTTGATAGTGCTGCTGCTGCTTTTCGTTATCTGGACGAAAGATGACAAGCTGCTGCTGCTCCTGCTCTTCATTATCTGGAAGAAAGCCTACAAACTTGTTACAATCCCTGACCACTAAAGTCTGGAGGACGCTTCGAAGTAGATTTAGAGGTAGAGAGTTGAGGTTGGGGCGACTTCTTAGCTCAAGAGAAAAATGAATGTTCTTAAGAGACGAAAACCTGGTCGGTGTGGTATATAACTTTGGGCAATCAATGATCTTCAACGTTTCAAGGAGAGAGAAACTAGATGTTGATGTCGGCCGCTGGTCTCCGAACCATTTTTCCAAATTAGGGAAACCAGATAAATAAAGCTCTACCAAAGAAGGGAATGATGCTTCTTCATTACTTGATGCTACTTCGTTACTTTGATAGAACTCATCACCAATTTTTTTGGTAGCTCCCATACCATACATACGAAGAACTCTTAGAGATCGTAGTTTTCCGAGTGCAGGAAGATGCTCACAGTTGGCACACTTCACTAAATCGATGCGTACCAAATACGGAAGATGTATGGAAGTACTCATCCACGGAGGGAACTTTGAACCACCAAAATAGTGAATTTCTATCTTTCTTAGATTTCGGGGAGGTTGGAGGTCATTTAACACCAGACTATCTTCGGTGAGTCTATTAGAATCAAAACTGACCAAACTCCAATGAAATTGTAAGTATGTAATATTTTTCTTCCCCATTATATTTGCTTGCGTGGCATCTGTTACTCTTTCCAAATTTGTAATAACCAGTTTACCTCCAATAAGATTTAGCTCTTTCAATTCTTCTATACCATAACCTTTGCCAACTCCCACAACAAATAGAGATAATTTCTTAAGTTTACTTAACCTGCTTACCTCTTTTGGCATTTTAGTTAGAACTTAGGTTTAGAGGAGAAGAAGAAAGCTTTAGGGTTTAGAGAAGAAACTGGTTTCTTATTGATTATGAATACCATTCGATTACAATGTACTCGTGTGTTTATATACACACTCGGTTATGATCTGTTGCCTAATATACAAGAACCGTATTACACAAGAATACTATCTTTACAAAGTTCCCTAAAATACAAACTCGTGTACGTAACTATTACGTTACTTCAATACCCTCCCGCAAGCGTAACGGGTCATCATGAACTGTGAGCTTGGACCTCAATAAAGAAAAACGATCCTTCGGAAGCGGTTTGGTAAAAATATCTGCAATTTGATCCTTTGAAGAAATGAAACGAACATCTAGTTGTTTCAAAGCAACTTGATCACGAACACAATAATAATCAATTTCTATATGTTTGGTGCGATCATGAAAAATCGGATTAACTGTAAGATAAGTAGCACCAAGATTATCACACCACAAAACAGGTGGAGACAAAGTATTAACTTGAAACTCCGAAAGAAGAGATCGAATCCACATAATCTCAGCAGTAGCAATAGCAAGACCTCTATACTAGAAGCCCGATTGCTAGAACGAGATCTTGTTTTATGTTTTCGAGCACTCCAAGAGATAATATTAGCACCCAAATAAACACAATAACCACTTGTAGATCGACGATCATCCAAAGGAACTGCCCAATCAATCGTATAAGCAGAAAAAGATAATTGTAGAGCATTGGCTGGTTTGAGAAGAATGCCAAACGTGGAGGTTTGCTTAAGATACCTTAAAATGCGCTTAACTAACATCCAGTGAAATTCCGTTGGAGCATGCATATACTGACATACTTTGTTAACAACATAGGCCAAATCTGGACGTGTAAAAGTAAGATATTGTAAAGCACCGACGATACTTCGATATTCCGTAGGATCATGTAAAAGAGTACTTCGATCAGATGATATATCACCAGTAGTACTTAATGAAGTTTTAATTGGCTTAACACCGTCCATTTTATCTCGAATAAGAAGTTCATGAGCATACCGTTTTTGTGTAAGAAACATACCAGACGAATTGCGAGTAACCTCAATCCCAAGAAAGTAAAATAATGAGCCAAGGTCCTTGATAGCAAATTCCTTATGCAGAGACGTACGAATGAACTCCAAGGTTGCAGTATTGGAACCAGTCAAAATAATATCGTCAACATAAACAAGTAAGAAGACAACTCCATGAGCATCACGTCGAATAAATAAGGAAGAATCACACTTAGAAGTAACAAAGCCTAGTTGGAGTAAGAAAGTACTAAGCCGGTGATACCATGCCCGTGGTGCCTGCTTCAAACCATAAAGAGACTTATGGAGTTTACAGACGTGATTAGGGAAGTTAGGATCAGTATATCCCGGTGGTTGCTTCATGTAAACCTCTTCTTCAAGATTACCATGCAAAAACGCATTTTGAACATCAACTTGATTAATACTCCAATTATGGGACAGTGCCAAAGTAAGAATAATCCGAATAGTGCATGGTTTGACTACTGGGCTGTATGTCTCACTAAAATCCACACCCTCTCGTTGATTGTATCCCTTAGAAACCAAACGAGGTTTATAACGTACAATCTTACCACTAACATCTCGTTTAATCCGATACACCCATTTGCAACCAACTAGATTCATAGAAGGATCAAAAGGAACATAGGTCCACGTACCATTTTTGAGAAGAGCGTTATACTCATCATCAGATGCTTGTCGCCAATTCGGATCCGCATGTGCTTGAGAGAAACAGGTTGGTTCAATAGTGGAATCACAAATAAGAGAATATTTGGAGTTCGGCTTGAAGATCCCATCTTTGGCCCGAGTAATCATAGGATGAAGAGACGGAGCATCAGGGGGTATTGAAGATGACTGCATGGGCTCAGAAATGGAAACTGAAGACGTAGCCTGTGTACCATCATTTTCAGACAACACCGGTGTAGGAGACGACGTTGTGCTATCATGGGAGGACGATGCAGTAGATGACACAGTAGCGGATGTGGACGATGCAATAACTGAGGCAGATGGTATAGGGGATGAAGTGGACCGAAGTGTAGCCGACGGTGTAAGGGCTGGAGATGGATGAACATGCTGGACTGGATGCAGTTGCCGAGCAGGTGGAGGTAACTCAATAGATCCCACGTTAGAGGACGGTTGTTGATTAGGAACCGAAACAGTAGGAATAATAGTTATGGGAGAAGATGTTACCTCATCAGTAGAATATGATGCAGTGGTGGACGGTGCTGTTGCCGCAAAAGGGAAGGTGGTTTCATCAAAAACGACATGCCTACTTATATAGATACGACCAGTGGGTATGTGAAGACATTTGTAGCCTTTATTTTGGAGACTATAGCCAAGAAAAACGCAAGGAGAAGAAGAGGGATCCATCTTATGAGAGCGATAAGGACGAAGATGAGGAAAACAAAGACACCCAAACACTCGAAAATACGTATAATCGGGTTGTGAGCCAAACAACAATTCATAAGGAGATGATTTAGAAAGAGTAGATGACGGAACTCGATTCATGAGATAACATGCAGTAAAAAATGCATCGTACCAATAAGAAGATGGTATAGAAGCCATGGATAAAAGAGTTTGACCAGTTTCTCTAATGTGGCGATGTCTACGCTCAACTAAGCCATTTTGGTATCATGAGCATATCCCTTTTTTGTGTAACAAACATACCAGACGAATTGCGAGTAACCCAATCCCAAGAAAGTAATATAATGAGCCAAGGTCCTTGATAGCAAATTCCTTATGCAGAGACGTAAGAATGAACTCCAAGGTTGCAGTATTGGAACCAGTCAAAATAATATCATCAACATAAACAAGTAAGAAGACAACTCCATGAGCATCACGTCGAATAAATAAGGAAGAATCACACTTAGAAGTAACAAAGCCTAGTTGGAGTAAGAAAGTACTAAGCCGGTGATACCATGCCCGTGGTGCCTGCTTCAAACCATAAAGAGACTTATGGAGTTTACAGACGTGATTAGGGAAGTTAGGATCAGTATATCCCGGTGATTGCTTCATGTAAACCTCTTCTTCAAGATTACCATGCAAAAACGCATTTTGAACATCAAGTTGATTAATACTCCAATTATGGGACAGTACCAAAGTAAGAATAATCCGAATAGTGCATGGTTTGACTACTGGGTTGTATGTCTCACTAAAATCCACACCCTCTCGTTGATTGTATCCCTTAGCAACTAAATGAGATTTATAACGTACAATCTTACCACTAGCATCTTGTTTAATCCGATACACCCATTTGCAACCAACTAGATTCATAGAAGGATCAAAAGGAACATAGGTCCACGTACCATTTTTGAGAAGAGCGTTATACTCATCATCAGATGCTTGTCGCCAATTCGGATCCGCCTGTGCTTGAGAGAAACAGGTTGGTTCAATAGTGGAATCACAAATAAGAGAATATTTGGAGTTCGGCTTGAAGATCCCATCTTTGGCCCGAGTAATCATAGGATGAAGAGATGGAGCATCAGGGGGTATTGAAGATAACTGCATGGGCTCAGAAATGGAAACTGAAGACGTAGCCTGTGTACCATCATTGTCAGACAACACCGGTGTAGGAGACGACGTTGTGATATCATGGGAGGACGATGCAGTAGATGTCACAGTAGCGTATGTGGACGATGCAATAACTGAGGCAGCTGGTATATGGGATGAAGTGGACCGAACTGTAGCCGATAGTGTAAGGGATGGAGATAGCTGAACATGCTGGACTGGATGCAGTTGCCGAGAAGGTGGAGGTAACTCAATAGATCCCACGTTAGAGGACGGTTGTTGATTAGGAACCGAAATAGTAGGAATAATAGTTATGGTAGAATATGTTACCTCATCAGTAGAAGATGATGCAGTGGTGGACTGTGCTGTTGCCGCAAAAGGGAAGGTGGTTTCATCAAAAACGACATGCCTACTTATATAGATACGACTAGTGGGTATGTGAAGACATTTGTAGCCTTTATTTTGGAGACTATAGCCAAGAAAAACGCAAGGAGAAGAAGAGGGATCCATCTTATGAGAGCGATAAGGAGGAATATGAGGAAAACAAAGACACCCAAACACTCGAAAAGACGTATAATCGGGTTTTGAGACAAACAACAATTCATAAGGAGATGATTTAGCAAAAGCAGATGATGGAACTCGATTCATGAGATAACATGCAGTAAAAAATACATCGTACCAATAAGAAGATGGTATAGAAGCCATGGATAAAAGAGTTTGACCAGTTTCTCTAATGTAGCGATGTCTACACTCAACTAAGCCATTTTGCTCCGACGTATGAGGGCAAGAAAAACGATGGAAGATACCATGATGTTGAAGATAAGGGGTTAACTTGCGATATTCAAGTGCATTGTCGGATTGAAAAATCTTAATTTTACGACCAAACAGATTCTCAACATGTTTTTGAAAAACAAGAAATATAGAATAGACATCAGATTTATGAGTAATAGGAAACATCCATGTAAATCGAGAAAAGGCATCAATAAAAATTATGTAATAACGATAACCTTCATTAGAAAGAGTATGAGATGGTCCCCAAACATCTGAAACAATTAAATCAAGAGGATTCAAATAAATAGTAGTACTAGAAGAAAAGGGTAGCTTATGACTACGATGTTCATGACAAGAGGAACAAAAAATAATAATTTTACTAGAAACAGGAAGAGAAAATTAAGATATGACATGACGCACAGTTCGCATCATAGGATGTCCTAATATAGAGTGCCATTCTTGAATGCTAGCACGTTCACCAACAAGTCCTTGAATAGAATCAACAGAACTAAACACCGAATCAAGAACATAGAGACCACCAACCCTACTTCCACGCAAAAGCACCTTCCCCGTGCATCGATCCTTCACAAGACAATAATTTGGATGAAACTCAAATAAAACATCATTATCAGTAGTGAGACGAGAAAATGATAATAGATTGTGAGAAATTTGAGGAGTAAAAAGGGTGTTTTTAAGGTACAACTTACGAGTAGGAGTACTTAAGATGGAGGTACCAGTATGAGAAATAGGAATATAGGAACCATTACCCATTCTAATTTGATCAGGACCTGTATACTCCGAATAGGGATGGAGTTTGGAGAGATCGTGTGTAATGTGGTCAGTGGCGCCACTGTCAGGGACCCAAGACGCAGAACTCAAACTTTGTGCATCAGCCATATAAGCACGAGGAGTAGCCTGCGGAGGACGCCAGGGCGTAGATGGTGCACCAGACTTTTGACGACGAGCAGGTTGAGGACTCCAATTGCGATCGAAGTGTTTCCAGCACATAGGAGCTAGATGTCCCGACTTATCACACATCTGACATTCCCGTGTTGGAAGAGATACAGGAGAGACAGCAGGCGTAGGCAGTATTCCAGCAGTAGTAGAATTTGTTCTAGAGGACGCAGCAGTAACATGTTGAGACTGCAAGGCTTTGGACTGTTGATCGATGCGCAACTCAAACGTGAGCAGGTAGGTAAGAAAATCTTCAAGCTTCATCGAACCCATAGTTGTAGTAAGGGAGGTCACAATGCTGTCATAACTAGAGTCCAAACCAGCGAGAAAACAATGTCGAAGTTCAGAGGTGGTGACGGTAGTATCGGCTGCAGCCAAGCTATCGAAAATATCGCAAGCACGATCTATGTAAGCTCTCATAGAAAGAGAACCCTTTTTCAAAGCACGTAATTCACACTGAAGATGGTGTATATGCGCATCAGACTTAGAAGAAAATAGAGATTCCAAGGATGACCAAACCTCATAAGATGTCTTGAGACGATGCACACAACGTAGGACGGCAGGAGAAAGAGATGAGAAAATCCATCCGAGAAGAATTTTGTCATGTTTCACCCAGGCAGCATACTCAGGGTTGGGAGTTGGAGGGTTGTTAGAAGCTTCAGGTTCTGTGTTTGGGAGAGTGGAAGGCGGACATGGAGTTGTGCCATCAACAAAACCAGCAAGGTCATATCCTTGAAGGTAGGGTAAAAATTGAGCTTTCCACAGAGAGTGATTTGTTTCATCAAGTTTGACGGTGATAATCTGATGGGGTTGGGAAAAGTGTGATGAAGCCATCATAGACTGAGCAGAAGAGATAACGATTGAGACTGTTGAAACAGCGGAGGCAGCGGAAGACATTAGAATCGTAACAAGGATGATGCCAAGTTAGAACTTAGGTTTAGAGGAGAAGAAGAAAGCTTTAGGGTTTAGAGAAGAAACTGGTTTCTTATTGATTATGAATACCATTCGATTACAATGTAATCGTGTATTTATATACACACTCGGATATGATCTGTTGCCTAATATACAAGAACCGTATTACACAAGAATACTATCTTTACAAAGTTCCCTAAAATACAAACTCGTGTACGTAACTATTACGTTACTTCAATAATTTTAATGTACTTATTAGAATTTGTTCCACTAAAAATACTGTATGAAAAATATTCTAGACCGATCAGCTTTGTCATGTCGTCAGGAAGCTCTTTTAAACGACATCTTTTTAGCCTCAAAGTTTGCAAATTGTAGAGCTCACTGAAATAACTAGGGAAAGTTGTAATTCCAGTACCCGAGAGATCAAGATACCTAAGATACTTTAATTTGCAAATTGATTGTGGCAACTCTTCAATTCTAGCGAACTTTAGATTTAATACCCTTAATAAACTGAAGCTAAAGATCTGCTTTGCCAAGGCTGTGTTAGAAAAAACTATGTTTTGTTTTGCTCAAAAAATGCATGGACCATGTTTTGATCCCAAGACCTATTGCTCCCTAGATGTTTTACATGTGAATGAATAAAACATTAGTCCCATATAGACTAAAACACTTAGAGTTTTAGACTTAAATACCATGGGTTTAGCCTTAAGGGCATGGACCTTTGGGTCTTTAGACCTTTGTGTATGGGGAAATCCCTAGACTATGGCAAGGTTGCCTAAACCTTATTTAATTTCTTATTGCCTTTCCCGTTCGCGCGGTGCTTCGCACAGAAGCACGCTCGCTCGGCTCGTCTCGGGCGCGGGCGCGGGCAAGGGCGAGGGCGTGGGTGTGGGTGTGGGTGTGGGTTTACCCGACCCTATATTTTTGCTGAAATGTTTTCCACACGTTTCTCCCACACATGTAAAGAATTTTATTCTTTGCCTTCTCGGTTTTGGATTTCCGACAGCCTCGAGAAGCATCTTCATTCACGCGTGTCACACGGTGCATTTGACACCTGTGCCTCAAAGAGAATCTCAAAATTTTGAACGCGTGTACACTGTGCTTTTCACTTCTGCTTTTACCTTAACTTTTGTAACTTTCGAGACGCGGGTTTTACGGATCTTGTCGTGCATTGGATTCTTATCCTAAACGTTCAGTTTTTTCACCTATAAATACGAGAGAAGAATTTCATTTTTAACTCATACCTTTCAGAACTCTTATCTTCTGAAATTCTTCTTCTACTCTTATGCTTTGAAACAATTTTATAAGTTTCGTAAACATAAAATCAAGTTCTTATTTGAAACAAGTTGTAGTTTCGAAACATAATTTTGTATAACTACTTCTTTGTTTACGTGAAATTTTGTTTACTTAATATTAGTTCACAAAAACTTTGTTTGAAACATAAATTATTTTTTACATTTCTCTAAACTTGGTTGTTGTTTCGTTTTATGTTTTTGTTTTTTCATTTTTTTGCCAAGTTCTAAGGGTTCTTTCGTGTATGCTACACATAGAGGAGAACTAACAATAGTTGTATCCTGGAGGTAATTTGTTAATTGCTATAGCATCTCGGAGGAGTAGCAGGCAATATTACCTTTAGCTCGGCGTATCTCATACGTGCCTCTACTAAGTTTTTGATACTATCATCGATTGCATCTCAGGTATAACAATAACACAAGAGGTGAGTGTTAAGTATTTTTCTCATGTTTTTTGAGTTGTTTGTTACTATTATCAGTGTAATCTAAGTATTATTTCTCAGTTGCATACGCTTATTGTAATTTAGTTCCAACAATCTAAAGGTAATAGTTGCCTTATTGTAATATTGTAAGATTGTGATATTGTAATTCTTTGTAAGAACATGGGAAAAAATACCGTAGAAAGACCACCAAAGTTCAGTGGTAAGGACTTTAAGAGATGGAAGTCTAAAATGTTATTCTTCCTAAACGACCAAAGGTTAGATGGACTTGCTTTAAATAGACCCTCCAGAAGACTTCATCACCGTGGTAATGAAGATAAACTGGAAAGGTGGAATAGTAAGAATTACTCATGAAAGAATCATATTCTTAACTGTCTTGATGACTCTTTGTACGACTTCTATAATGCAAAAGAAAATTTTAATGCTTTTGACTTATGGGAAGCTCTTGAAGAAAAATATCATGTCAAGAAATTTTGGTAGTAAGAATTTCTTGATGGATAAGTTCTTGGAATACAACATGACTGACGAAAATCCCTTGGTAGAACAGTTCGTCGAACTTCAACTCCTCATCAGCGAAATTCTTGATGAAGGCATGACTTTTGATGAAGCTCTACAAGTATCGGCTGTGATTGAAAAGCTTCCACCCTCATGGAGCGAATACAAGAGGAGGCTGCGACACAAGACTCGTGAAATCACCATGGTGGAGCTTGGCAAAAAGATCCAGGTTGAGGAGATCATGTGCAGCAAGGACAAGAGCATGATGCTGAGCAAAAACATGTCCAACAAAGCACATGTTCTGGATGATAAAGCTGCTTGAAAGAAAAGTCCTAGAGAATCCAGCAAAATGTGTAATAAATGTAACAAACGTCGAAAACCCAGAGGTAACAATTTTAAGCCTAGGGGTGGTGTCACTAAGCACACCATCAAAGGCGAGTGTTTTAATTGTGGTAAACCTGGACATATGGCTAAAGACTGTAAGGCCCCTAAAAAGAACAAATATGATCCAAAAAAGAAAAATAAGGCAAATATAGTAGATGATTGGATATTTCACCGGCATGGTGTCCGAAGTCGACCTTGTCTCTAGTGTGACTAATGTGAGAGACTGGTGGCTTGATTCTGGAGCCACCAAGCATGTCTCAGAATTCGAGAATGCTTTCTCCTCCTATGTCATAGTAGGAGATGATGAGAAATTGTTCATGGGAAACTCTTCCACCGCGAAAGTGGTGGGGAAAGGCAAGGTCTAATCGAAGCTAACAGGAAAAACTCTCGCATTGAATGACGTATTTTACGTCCCAGGACATATGCAAAAACCTTATCTCAAAAACCATCTTACTAGGAAAAGGTTTTAAGATTGTTGCTGAATCTAATCTTGTTGTTATTTCTAAGCATGGTGAATTCGTAGGAAAAGGTTATGTTACCGATAACATGATTAAGCTTAGTGTATCTCGATTTGAAATTGAATGTTAATGCATCTTCTTCGCTTATGTTTGTGACTCTTCACATGTTTGGCATGATATACTTGGACATGTTAATCTCAAATCTCTAGAAAGACTTGCTAATTTAGGTTGCATACCAAAAATAAACTTTGATAAAAATCAAAGATGTGAAATATGTGTTGAATCTAAATATACAAGAAAACCGTTTAATAAAAGGATTGAACGTAAAAACAGTTCCTTTGGAACTAATACACTCGGATTTAGGAGATTTGAAATCAACACCAACAAGAGGTGGTAAAAAATGGTACATCACTTTTATAGATGATTACTCACGCTATTGTCGGTTCATTTTCTCGAAGTAAAGATGAAGCCTTAGAGGACTTCAAATTTTATAAAATTGAAGTAGAAAACCAAAAAGGAGTTAAAATTAAAACTCTTAGGTCGACAGGTGGCGGTGAGTATGTGATACCCATAGGTGAGTTTTGTAAAAATAATGGAATCATTCATGAAACAACCGCACCATATTCACTAATCGAATGGTGTATTTGAAAGAAAAATAGAACACTCATAGATATGGTAAATGCTATGTTGACAAGTTCGGGGTTATCTTCGAACTTGTGGGGGAAGCTATCCTCTCTCGCTTGCTATATTTTGAACCGAGTTCCATTTAAAAAATATGATAAAACTCCTTATGAATTGTGGAATGGTAAACAACCTTCCTATGCATACTTTAAAGTGTGGGGGTGTTTGGCCAAGGTGGCCATTCCTCTTCCCAAGAAAACTAAAATTGGACCTAAAACAATCGATTGTGTTTTCTTAGGGTATCATGAGCATACAATTGCATACAGGTTCATGGTCATCGATTCGACCATAATAACATTGGTCGAGAACACCATATTGGAATATAGAGATCTTGTGTTTTATGAACACATATTTCCTTTAAGGTCTGGACCTCGGAAAAGGGTCCATGATGACCTCCCAGGATGTTCCATCGACTAGTCAAACTCCAACTTTGGAGTATGAGTGAACCAAGAAGAAGTAAGAGTGTTAGAACTGAAACAAGTTTTGGCCCGGATTTTTTGACTCTTACGGAGAGTCGAACCCCAAACCTACAAGGAATCTATGACTTCTCTAGAAGATCCTTTCTGGGAAGAAGCTTCATTAAATGAATGGGAGTCCATTCAGCAAAACGAAACTTGGGAGCTTGTAGACTTGCCTCCTGGAAGTAAATCCATAGGTTGCAAATGGGTGTTCAAAATGAAACTTAGAGCAGATGGAACTATAGATAAATATAAAGCTAGGTTGGTAGCTAAAGGCTATAGACACGCGGGGAAGGATTATATTTCTTCGATACTTATTCACCGGTCTCTAGAATCACCTCGATTAGGATGTTGATTGCTATAGCTTCAATTTATGATTTGCATATACATCGATGGATGTTAAGCGCATTTTTATATGGTGATTTGAATGAAGAAATTTATATGGACCAACCTTTGAAGGCTTTATTGTAAAAGGTTGTGAAAACAAAGTTTGCAAGTTGAACAAATCTCTCAGACGGTTTAAAACAAGCACCTAAACAAATGGCATGAAAATTTTTATCATGTTATGATAACTAATGGCTTCAAGGTTAATGAATCGATAAATGTGTTTACATTAAATCGTGAATGATTCACATGTTATTGTATGCCTATATGTTGATGATATGCTCATATTAAAAGTAACCTTGATATTATTAATACCATTAAAAGCATTCTTAGAGATAATTTTGACATGAAAGACTTAGGCCCCTTTTGATGTAATCTTAGGGATGAAAATCGAGAAAGATGTCGATGGATATAGTCTTAGTCAATCTCATTATGTCAAACCGTACTAAAGAGATTTAATTATTAAAATGCTAAACCTGCATCTACTCCTTTTGATCCCACTTGTAAATTGAAAAAGAACAAGGGTAAGGGTATTGATCAACTTGAGTATTCTCGCATTATTGGTAGTCTTATGTATTTGATGAATCTGTACAAGACCCGATATTGCTTACTCGTGAGTAGATTAAGTAGGTATACTTGCAACCCATGGCGGGATCACTGGAATGCTCTCTTGAGTTTTTACGTTACACGAGAGGGACCTCAAACTATTGCTTAAGTTTTGGGAAGTATCCTGCTTTGTCTTGGAAGGGTATTGTGATGCCAATGGATATCGAGACTCGAGAAGAGTGCAAGTCTACTAGTGGGTACATATTCTTACTTGGAGGTGCGTCTGTCTCATGGAAGTCTACCAAACAGGACATGTATATCTAAATCCACTATGGAGTCTGAATTTATATCCTTGGAAAAAGCGGAGAGGAAGCTGAATGGATACGATGTTTCCGGGAGGAATTCCACTCTAGCCCAAGCTGTGTCTTCAATCGCAATCCACCGTGTGATAAAGAAAGTTGCTATTGGTTGCGCAAAGAACAATGTATACAACGGAAGTCTATACATATACGAAGAAGACACAAGACGGTGAAACAAACTCTCTCTTTGGTATTATCTCGATAGACTTTGTAAAATCCAAAGATAATCTTGCGGATCCTTTGACGAAAGGCTTAACCACGAGAGAGGAAGTTAAATTTACATCGAGGGGGATGGGACTTAAGCTCATTGAATAAATCACCATGAAGGATACTCAACCTTGTGATTGGATTTCCAAGATCAAGGTTCAATGAGACAACTAATTTATGGTGATATTGGGAAAACACTATCTTTGTCCCTCCCTATGGTGTAACTGTGCGATAGTGGCTGCTGAGAAATAAAGGATGATCTTTGCGATCTTAATGGGTACCATGGCTTTGATTAAATCGGGGTTGGGCGGGACACTCTTTATGGACTCACCTTTGTGGATGTTGAAAGTGGGGCCGCTTCCTATGAGAATTTGAGTGATTCTCTAGAGACATTCATTAAGTCCGGGATTTTAGCCCACGGCCAAAATGGGCACAACCGCAAGAGCTTGGCAAATTGTTTTCATCGGTTGAGGCATCAAGTGTGGTGTTATTTCGAATTGCATTCATTGTTGGCGGTTCAAGACATTGCGTTCACCGTATCAACAAGCGATTGAGTAACCTCTCACTAAGTTAAGGTTCAATCTTTGGGACACCTTAGCCTATATTGTTGCCTTATGTTTTCTCGTGTTTTATCGACATGTTTTATTATTCATGTGGGGGATTGTTAGAAAAAACTATGTTTTGTTTTGCTCAAAAAATGCATGGACCATGTTTTGATCCCAAGACCTATTGCTCCCTAGATGTTTTTTCATGTGAATGAATAAAACATTAGTCCCATATAGACTAAAACACTTAGAGTTTTAGACTTAAATACCATGGGTTTAGCCTTAAGGGCATGGCCCTTTGGGTCTTTAGACCTTTGTGTATGGGGAAAGCCCTAGACTATGGCAAGGTTGCCTAAACCTTATTTCATTTCTTATTGCCTTTCCGTTCGCGGTGCTTCACATGAAGCACGCACGCCGCTCGAGGCGGCGAGGCGAGCGCGGGCGAGGGCGTGGGAGTGGGTGTGGGTGTGGGTTTACCCGACCCTATCTTTTGCTGAAATGTTTTCCACACGTTTCTCCCACACATGTAAAGAATTTTATTCTTTGCCTTCTCGTTTTGGATTTCCATTTGCCTCGACAAGCATCTTCATTCACGCGTGTCACACGGTTGCATTTGACACCTGTGCCTCGAAGAGAATCTCAAAATTTTGAACGCGTGTACACTTTGTGCTTTTCACTTACTCGGGGTTTTACCTTAACTTTTGTAATGTTCGAGACGCGGGTTTTACGGATCTTGTCGTGCATTGGATTCTTATCCGAACGTTCATTTTTTTCACCTATAAATACGAGAGAAGAATTTCATTTTTAACTCATACCTTTCAGAACTCTTATCTTCTGAAATTCTTCTTCTACTCTTATGATTTCAGAAACAATTTTATAAGTTTACAGAAACATAAAATCAAGTTCTTATTTGAAACAAGTTGTAGTTTACAGAAACATAATTTTGTATAACTACTTCTTTGTTTACGAAATTTTGTTTACTTAATATTAGTTCACGAAACTTTGTTTACGAAACATAAATTAGTTTTTACATTTTCTCTGAAACTGGTTGTTGTTTCGTTTTATGTTTTGTTTTTTCATTTTCTTTGCCAAGTTCTAAGGGTTCTTTCTGTATGCTACACATAGAGGAGAACTAACAGTAGTTGTATCCTGGAGGTAATTTGTTAATTGCTATAGCATCTCAGAGGAGTAGCGGGCAATATTACCTTTAGCTCAGCGTATCTCATACGTGCCTCTACTAAGTTTTTGATACTATCATCGATTGCATCTCCCAGATAACAATAACACGAAAAGTGAGTGTTAAGTATTTTTCTCATGTTTTTTGAGTTGTTTGTTACTATTATCAGTATAATCTAAGTATTATTTCTCAGTTGCATACGCTTATTGTAATTTAGTTCCAACAGGCTGCACCATGGAGTTCGTTGTGCGATGAAGAAAAAACCAAAGTTTGTAGTTTGGAGGCTTCAATCTCTGAGAAATCTTTATTATCGGGTTGTATACCTATGCGACGAAATTTATTAGAATGCTTAATAACTTCTGGATCATTTCCCTTCACCATCCGAGAATCACTCCCAGCAACTGATATTGCAAGATCGTGCACGAGATCATGCATTCTGAAGCATGACTTATAAATATCCCCGTTTACTTTTATAACGTTTCTGCTCTCTTCCTGGAAAAAGAGTTGAGCAACAAAGTTTTGAAATATCTGTTACCTACAGTTTCTGGTGATGCGTTTGGTTGCCTGCGACTGCTAAGGAATCCTTCTGCCATCCACATTAGGATTAGTTCTTTCTTATCGAACAAATGGCCCTTGGGGAAAATGGAACAATACGAAAAGCATCGTTTCATGTATGGTGATAACTCATCATAACTCAACTTCAATATGGAGATGATCTTATTTTCGTCTGTCGGGAGATTCCATATTTCGCTGTTCAAGATTTCTGACCATTCTTCTTCACTATCTCTTGAGTAGAGCAAACCCCCAAGAGTCTTTGCAGCTAGAGGAAGACCTCCACACTTTCTCGCAATTTCCTTCCCTATGCTGACTAGATCTGCGGTCTCCTTTGCACCTCCGTGTCCGAATGCAGTTTTCTTAATCATAGACCAACAATCATCTGCAAGTAACACATGTACTGGGTGGATTTTGTATTGACAACCCGTCATCGGTGGAATGGGTTCAGCATTTCGCATAGTCATAAGAATTTTACTTCCTATGCCACTCATAGACAAAAGATCTTTCAACAGCTTCTCTACATCGATGCCATTATTTAACCACACATCATCGAGGATTATCAGGCATTTCCCTACCATTAGCATCTCTTTCAGGCGATTTTTAATGGTTTCCAAGCTTGATTTGCGTTCTACATCCAAGAGGTCTCCAAATATGTCCTTGACGTCTGATTTTCTGGAGACAGAAACCCACTTTTTGACTTTGAAATGATCCTTGTGATTATCATCTATTTCCTTGAATACCAATTGAGCAAGTGTGGTCTTGCCAATCCCTCCCATATCAGTAATCCGAATAACAGAATAACTTTCTTGGTTGCGATCGGGGCAATCAATTAATAATTTAAATATTTCTAATAAATCATTATTCCTCCCCAAAACAGCAGCTGAATCATTAATATGCGAATCTGTTTCCAATCTATTTTCACTCATAACAGGTTTAGAACCAGAACCACCCAGCTGATTAAGAAATTTGAATTTCTTCATATTATTAGTGATCAGATCTAACTTTTTATTAATATCTTTAATTCTGTCAGCAATCTTATGACCAACTCCAACTGTTCTTTTTTTCATTTTACGTCGAAGATCTTTATGCTCAAGTTCGGCCAAAACGTCCTCAGCATCATAAACCACATCCCTGAGCTTTTCCAACCAAAGTGTCACTAAGCCATCATTTTCTAGCTGACGCTTCTCAGCATCGAGCAATACAGCTTCGATAAGCTCTAATGTCTCAGCAAGCTTTTCGAGATCAACCTTGATACCCCAAACAATACCAATCTGGTCGGAAGCATAACTTGACACTTTGGTGATTAATATCTTGACTATTGGGGATACGAAAACTGTAGCCACAGCTAGCTCCATCTTTGGATTCGTTTGTTCTTTCTATGACTCTGAAAAAAGGCTTTGATGGTATAAATCTGTTTTTTTTTTTTTTTTGTTTGCTGGATTGAATCTCTTCCTCTGAGTAGCTCGATAGGAAAAGATAGGATAGAATAATCGCAAGGACCAAAGACAAGTGCAGTACTGCTATGAGCCTATGAAGGATAAGTGGGAAACTAAGGCTGTGGTCATAACTGGTACCACGTCCCATATTAAATGTCCACCATACGAAGCTAACCCAGTCTCATTTGACTTTACCGCTGTATTATATTGAAAGTTCATCAACATTGGTTTCACTGTAAAAGTGTAGAAACTCATGAAGAGATTTTTTTTCTTCTTTCTGATGAATTCATTCATATTTGTTACTAATAAACAGCTGACCCTGGTAAAACCTCGAAAGTCCAAAATTTGCAAAACCTCTGCCTTGCATCTCCTCATTTTCCATGCAATGATCAACTGAGAACGGTGTTTTCCCCCCTTATGGACACTATCCAGGAGGGAAAATGCATATTTACTGTAGTCAACGATGCATTATTCCAGTGTGATTTTATAATTCAAGTAATTTATACAAACAACGTCTAGACTGAAATCTAGACAGAAACTTTCTCTTCAATTAGTACATCTGAACCTACCAAACCAAAAAATGCAAAATCAAATCCAGAAAGCATAAAAGACAGAAGTATATCCAACAAAAGGAAGGGTGCTCGATTGACTCCACTCAGTGAGGCAACTATAAGAGGTTTTCATTTCAAACTTCACTCAGTGAGGCACGCATCCTCGTTATTCTTTAATAAAATCTCATTTCATTCTAAATCTCGTCCCAGAATGTCTTGGGCATCCATCATAAGTGACGTGGTCACGACTCACAACCATGTTTTCACCCACTTGCATTCTCTCAGCGTCATAAAGTAAAGCTGGATCACTTGTTCAACAACCACTAAAATAACCTGCAGACAAGGCCATGGTATTGATCAAAAGGTTTAACAACAGCGGAAACAAGATATTCAAAGAGGCCTAGGAATCGGCAAAAAGGCAAAAAGAAAAATAGAACCAAGCTCCCATTCCACAATGCCACTACTAAAGAATGAGTTAAAGCTCCTATTGCAGAGGTTTACAGATGCCTATTCACTACAATAGGCCAACTATGATTTGATATGTAAACCCTCTCAGAGATACATTAGTGGAGGTCCGATTTAAGAGCGATGCCTCTTTAATACGGTTTATCATCTCACTAAATCTCGATTCTTACTAGCTAGAGAAGTAACAAGAATATTATGAATTAAAGCAAGGAAATACGATTGAATGATAAAAGATGACTATGGGAACTAAATACTGCTCGATTGACTACAGCTCTACACATAATTACTGCTGAATATGCTGTGACAAAATATGCAATATGCTGCACACACCCTGCATTACAACAAGCTACAATAGTAACTTCAATTTTTTTTTTTAAAGCAATGTTGCATTTCTATTACTATCATTTGATTGTAACATGATCCCGATCGTTCAAGGTACTGTAAGTACATAAATACACCTCAAAAGAAATTTCAGCGTCAAAATTAAAACCAACTTCTCATTACGTGTAAACAAATGAAGAAGGGCCACATACTTATATGATGTGGCCCGACCACATCGTAACCTGTGATCAAACATTACAAATCTTAAAATACAACGTCATCATAAAAAAAATAAGAAGCTTAGTATGGCTTTTCGCCGACGTAATTTCCAGCTGGAGCGTAGTTGCAGATGATAAATTATCCCAAATCATCGTCGCACTGCAACATAGCACACCCAATACTCGTGGTTCTCGCGGAAACAATTTGAGTGTAGTGACCACATTCTTGACCAGGTGCGCACGAATTAGTGGAATGATCATAATACTGGCCTTCATCAACCCAAGCTTTGACAGCTTGAGCAGGTGTCCATCCATAACCACCACCCCAGAATAGATTTTCACCCAACGGACCATCTGAATGTATCAAAGCACAGTCGGATCGCCTTTATTCTGCATAAGATGCTGCAACGTTTGCCAATTCTTCACTCCATTTAAGTGGTGCACACCCTACTGCGGCACGAGGTGCATTTTGGTATGCTAAGAATTGGTGTTTTGTGTCTAGATGTGCAGGTCCGTAACCGCTAGCATCGCCTGTCTGATCAGGATACTGGGTTGTCTGTTCAGAATATTGTACTGTCTGATCAGGATACTCTTCTATCTGATCAAGGTACTGGCCTGTCTCGTCAGGATACTGGGCATGGGTGCTGCATTGAAAGAGAATTACTGCTACAAGGATGCTGGCGATGATACCATTGAACTGGTTATTCTTCATCATTGCGAGGTTATGCAGAAAAGATAATAGGCAAGATTTGTTTTGTGGGAGCTGTAAATTTGCAGGATTTCGGCATCCATATATATACACTTTCATATCTACTAAACATTGGCTATGATTTTAATTAGTAGTTTCTTCAACAAGATGGTGGAAGCCATGTTCGATAATGATCACCACCTCCATTTTTACTAAACATTGGCTATGATTTTAATTAGTAGTTGTTTATTCAACGAGATGGTGGAAGCCATGTTCGATAATGATCACCACCTCCATTTTTTGGGATGACTTTTGTGTTCCGAATATTGCCAGAATTACATTTTGTATAATCAGCATATTAGTATTTAATGCCGGACATTTACTCATTCTTGGTATATTGGGCAAAGTCGGACAATTTTTTAATTACCTTTCCTCAAATCATCTTTACAATGGGGTTAGGTATTTAACTTTAATCTGTTTTTGACAACTTGGTTGGAGTGGATGCCTAGTACTAACGGTGATAAATTCCCAAGTACTGGTACAAATGTACTGAAAAAAGGATGGCTGATATAAGGGCATCGTTTTTAGGCATTCCGGGACTAAATACTCCCACTTATCTCATGAGATTTGACTAATTTCTAGGCAAAATTGAAAAAGTATCACCTTTTCTGGAACAGAAGTAGTAGTATTACAACATCACAATTTGAGTGCATAAAGCTGGAACACTTGTTCAACCACCACTAAAATAACCTACAGACAAGGCCATGCTATGCTATTGATCAAAAGGTTTAACAACAGAGGAAACAAGATATTCAAAGAGGCCTAGGAATCGGCAAACAGGCAAAAGAAAAATAGAACCAAGCTCCCAAGTTCACAATGCCACTACTAAAGAATGACTTAAAGCTCCTATTACAGAGGTTTACAGATGCCTATTCACTACAATAGGCCAACTATGATTTGATATGTAATCCCTCTCAGAGATACATTAGTGGAGGTCCGATTTAAGAGCGATGCCTCTTTAATACGGTTTATCATCTCACTCAATCTCGATTCTTACTAGCTAGAGAAGTAACAAGAATATGATGAATTAAAGCAAGGAAATACGATTGAATGAAAAAAGATGACTATGGGAACTAAATACTGCTCGATTGACTACAGCTCTACACATAATTACTGCTGAATATGCTGTGACAAAATATGCAATATGCAATATGCTGCACACACCCTGCATTACAACAAGCTACACTAGCAACTTCTTTTTTTTTTAAAGCAATGTTGCATTTCTATTACTATCATCTGATTGTAACGTGACCCCGATCGTTCAAGGTACTGTAAGTACATAAATACACCTCAAAAGAAATTTCAGCTTCAAAATTTATGTCAACATTTCTTCCTAAACAGAAAGTAACTTTCATTGCAGACAAAAGTCACAAAACTAACAAGCTAAAAAGTTATAGGGACAAAACAACTTAGCATTAAAGGAAAAATATTCAAATAATAGTTAACTTCAGACAAATTCAACTGACCTCGGTATATCTTGAGTAGTTACCATGGTAGTTAAGTGCAGCTTTTTCTGAATCAGAGCTTTGGAGATTACAATCCAGTTAAGCAAAAGCATTCAAGATTATGATGTACTACTATAACCCATTAATTCACAAATTAAATCATTATCGCCATTTTCTTTTTCTCAGAGACCAACCAAACACTACTTGAATTTCTCCTTCAGACCAACCCGATTTCTTGTTTGGTTTGCTCATCGCTGCTAAAACATGAATAGCTAGAAAAAACGTATAGTTTTGACATGTAGGGTTTAGTTAACCATTGGTTTCTAGAAGTTATGGACTGAATTTGGTTTACATGTGGTGTTCCAACTAAGCTGTTTGAGGATAATATCTTCTCCGGAAAAGTGGCCTCCCACAACACCACCCATGTTTGAGAAGTAATTTAACCCTGATTTGGTTCGTGAAAAAACAATGACAGAAAAGGTGGTTTGCACTTTCAACAGCCAAACTGCATAAGCCACAAAGCACGAAAACCACAATACCACTTTCGCAGACATTCGCTTACAGCAATACAATATAACATGCTTATGCTACCAAAGAGTTTTGTAATGGAACCTAATGATTCAAAATGCACCAGGACAAGCAGCTTCTTACTTGATAAAAACTTATCTTAAAGAAACCAACATCACAATTTTCACCAAACAAACACCATTGCTTGAGAAAGACCAACTCCAACAGACCGAATCATTGGAATGATAGTGCACCTGAACAACTAATAAAAGAGCTTGGCTTGCAGCATTCCTGAAAACAGAAATAATTAACAAACAGAGATTAATAGTCAGATGTGATACTGAGTAAGATAACCTGTTTGAAATTGGAAGATTTACAGGCGGGATCGATGAGATCAGAAAAACATAACACAACAAGACTATCATCTATCATGACAAATAACTGAACTAAAAGAAGAAACCAGCATATACCTGAAACGAACTGTGTATTGCAACGTTCATGGTCATTGTGCAACCAACAGTTCGACCAATATTGATGTAAGCTTGATGCAACTTTCTTTCATGACTTATTAGCCAACCTCAGGTACATTTTGATGTCAACTTAGAGCTTCTTGCTCGGCCTTTTGCTGAACTGAACTCCAAGCTTCTTCCAAACCAAAACAGAACTTCAATTTCCTTGCCTTCTTTCATTATCCCACACATGCATCTCCTAGAGCAAGACTATATAACTTGCTGTTTTTGCCATAACTTAGGATGTTAGGTGGAATTCATGACAGAATTTGGAAGACATACGCCAGAGTACCACCGCTTAACAACCCTACTCAATTGGTAACACATCCTTAAAAAGCCAACTGCTGTCAGACCCTGTTATTGGATAGCTAATGGCTCCTGCAAAGATTAAATTAAGCATTAAGAAATCAAAGAGAGGGCAGTCTGTTATATGGTCCACCTTAAAAGGAAAACAATGAACAATTGAATACTCGGCTTGTGTGGTAAGACACCATAATATGAAGTTATATTAAGTATGGGGAACATGGATAAGAATTTGCAGTGTCATGAGACAACACCACACTGTGTCACACTGAGAGGACGAAATCATACAGGACAACCTAGAATCGAGATTCCAATTCCTAAGCTTTGGATCTAAAGCCTTGCTTTTAGAAAAGGAGAAGTCGCTGACTGACATAAGCTGTCATGCCAGATGATCAGTCTAGTCTAGCGTGGACTTTAGATTCACTCGTGACAGATACATGAATGCCACCAAATCTTCCACTTTGAGCATGACACTGAGGGCACCAGCTAAAGCTCTTCTTTCAACCCAGAGGTAAAAACTACCCTAAAAAAAGATGCATAATAAACCGTACGCAAAATCTACAAAGAAAGATGAAGGAATATGCAATAAAGAAGTGTCAAGTTTTGACTGAGATTCAACAGATAAAATGGCACACAAGAAACCTGAGTGAAATGACTGCAGTCAAGCACATTACAGACTCATGAGATACCACATATAGCTTCATGACGAACACCAAAAAATAATCGTTCCTACAGAACAGAAAGGGTATCATCTATCATGACGAAGAACTAAACTAAAGGGGAAACCAGCATTTACCTGAAATGAAATGTGTTGCCACTTTCGCAGTCTTTGTGCTACCAACAGTTGAACCAACATAGATGAAAGCTTGATGCAACATTCTTCCATGACTTCTTAGGCAACATTAGCTATATCTTGATGTCAACTTAGAGCTTCTTGCTTACCCTTTTCTTGAACCAGATTTCAAGGTTCCTCCAAATTAAAACAGTTTCTTACCAGCTTCCATTATCCCACACATGCATTCTCACAGAAAAGTGGATACAACTTCTTCTTTTCTTTAATACCTTAAAAAAGAAGAAATTGTTTTCACTACTAGATCAGAATGCAACAGTAGAATTCCGAATTTTAAAAACATCCAAATTTAATTCCATTCTGGTCTTGAATATCTCTAGATAGCACAACCCAAAAGAGCCTCACATTGTGTCTTCATTCCATAGATTATGTAGTCTCTTCATGCTTGCATCATTTAACTTGTAAAGTTTGTGACAGAAGTAATGCCTTTTCAGAACCCAATTTCAAATTCCCATATTTGTCTCACTAGGGTTTGACTCAAATAGCATTGAAACTGGTTAAGGACCTAAAGAGACAATTTGTGTGTCTATTGTATTCTTTACTGGATGGCTTCCAAAAACAAAGAAACCTCAAATATTTATACAGTAATATGAACACCATAAGCTAGAGATTTAGATGTAAAACCTGTTATTTCAACTTCTTCATTTTCTAATTCAATCAATTCTAGAAGCAGAGAAGAGGATAACGAATCAAAATCTTAAGCCTGAAATTAAAATCAAACTACATATTTCAGAAACACTTACAAATGGGATGATGGAGTTTAAAGATCACCTTTTACTGAATGGTTTGGTAATTGCTTCAGATCTGATTTTCCTAGTAGGGTTTTGAAAAGAATTTATCTGCACTGCACTATCTCTTCGGTTTTATCGCAGCGGTGTTACGGGCTGGTTTAACGGATCGGGCCTGTTTGACATGTCCGGGCTTGAAATGTGGCACACCAGAGCTGGAACTTAAAAGATTTTACCCATGGCTTACTATTTACAGTAGTAACTTATACAAGACACAATCGGTTGTCACTGCCCAAAACCAATCTCCAAAACCAGAGCCGATCATGTGCGTATTAGGGCCCTGTGCGAACTTAATCGCAGGCCTTTTTACGTTTCAATTTTTATTTTCTCCCCGACAATTTAGAATAGCAATGAGAAAATGAAACTAAGACGATTTATATATATATAGCTAGCATAAACATAACAAGTTCTTTATGCTTATATACATATTGTCTAGTTCAACACAAGAAAAAGATCCAAAAAAAGATTGTCGACTAGTTTTTCTAGTATTTACCATCTGTATCTTTGCAAATGACTTCAAGTGTTCATGTTCTCCCATCTGTGAGTTAGTTAACCAAAATATATGTACCTGGAAGCCAATTCTCCGGAACGGAACCAAGTTGTAGGCTAGTAGCAATCCAAATTCAAACTCACAGCCACATCAACATAGATTTCTTCCACAATCCAAACTCAAACAATCAAACCCGTATCACATAGTTTTGTTCCTGTACACCAAACCAATAATAATCAACAAGTATAAAAATATTTACCAACTACCAAATTATACAACCAGATCAAAATTCAAACCTAATCAAGGTGAAATTGACCTAAATTAGACAACAAGATGAAATCATCACTAATTACTAAACCCTTAAATCTTTCTAATTAAATCAAATTAAAATTCCATTACTGGTCTTACATTTTTATAAAAAAATAATAATAATCGATTACCTTGAATTGAATCTTTGAAAGAGGAAGGAGGATGGTGTTAATTTTTAACCTACTTCACTAAATAAAAGTGGTTGAATTGCCTTATCAATCGATATGTGGAAAACAAGACAAGAGAAGAGTGGGGGTGGTTTGGTTTTGTTTTGAGAGAAATTTAGGAATTCTTAAGAAATCTCCCCTCACAGATCGATACAAGAAGTGGAAGAAGTAAGAAGAGAAAGAAGACGTGGCTAATAGGAAGAAATAAGTTAAAACTGGGCTTAGTTTTGTGGATGAAAAAAATGCCTTAGCCTGAGATGGGTCTGGTGCATCGCACCTCCTGCACCCCCTCAGACCCGACTCTGTCCAAAACGCAAACCGGCAAGGTTCTCTATTTTGGACTATAGCAAAAATTAAGAAATTTAAGAAAATGTTGGCTCAGTAAACTTAAAGTTGATTAGAAATATATAACAAATTTGGAAAATTGATGATAAAAAAAATACCATGATGAATTTGTATATATAAAATACGGATAACCAACTCTGACAAATTAATACTACAAGAACAATATAGCAATCAGTTTACAAATGGTAGTTGGAAAACTGGAATTATTATCCGGCCTTTGTTTGAAATGTTTTAGATCATAATGTTGTACACACCTGTCTGACACTCCCACACACACAATAATCCATGATGTATTTGGGGTAAACAACATGGTTCCATAACTTCTATTACCTCTTTCTTTCTTCACCAAATTCATATCACCTTTTTCCACGCGAAGCAGGTATTATGGGAATAGAGCAAAGAAGAAAACGGATTACCTTCATTAATTGATTCATAATAAACCAACAAATCTTGCTCAAGATTTTGATAAATCAAGGTGAACAGAACCAATCAATAAAACCAGACTTATATTCCTGAAGAACAATTTCGCTTTTATCAATCACCTCACAATAGTCTTAATCGACGCAGCGAAAAAAGATATTGTGGAATCACAAACGATGAGACGAAGATGTTTGTGATTAATTTTATATCTTTCCTATTGGAGAAATTAATCTCAAGCCAATTATTACAATTGTACTCGTACGATAGAAACAACAAGATCAGATCACACATCTACGATAAAAGTAGTATCGGTCTGGCTTCACAATCCCAATGAAGTCTTTAAGTCGGTAACCTGGTTTTAGAAGAAGAAAACCAAAGGTTAAAGGATAATCGACTCTAGATTAGCAAACTAGTATCACACAGAATGTGTGGGGATTAGGTTTCCCAGTTGCTAGAGTTCTCCCTTATATAGTATTTCAAATCAGGGTTTGCAATCAATGTTAGCTTAGTAACAAAGTATTCAATATTCATCGTTACATGAAAACCTGATTAGATACAAGCTAATATTTATCAACTGTTAGATCGAAAACTTAGCTTTCCATACACACATGTACTTGACAATTTTGGGTTTGTGTAACCATACGTGTACAACTAGTTGGTTCAACATAGTTAACCAAATGGTTAGCCAAATGATAACTTTCATATCAACCATACACTACACCAAAACATCTATTTTGGAACGGATAAACGCGTTTCTATGAATTTAAGCAACACCACGGGACGTTGCTAATATGGTGTAACAAATTATTATGCAACACCAGGGTACGTTTCTCAAATTAAATAGAGCAACGTTTTATACCGTTGCGCACCTTGTTTACCAACGTTTTAATTTATCATTTGAGCAACGTATTGGATAATTTAAGAAACATAAATCTTTAATTTGAGCAACGTTTTACTTTATTAGACAAACGGATAAATAGTTCCACTAAAAATTCTGCAACGTTAACTTGTTTTTAGTACCGTTTCTCATGGAAGCAAGTCAAAGCAACGTATTGATTTCCAACATTTATATCCGTTGCACGATATTTACAGGTGAAAAAAAAAATCCGGCGATTGTTCCGGCAGATTTCTGCCCATGCATATATATACCATTCCAGATTTCTGCACCTGCATAAACCAATCTAGATCAATTACAAGACCCAATTTCCCATACAGCAGGAATCTCATAAACACATTAGCACCATCACAAACATATAGTTGATTACCACAATGTAGAACTATACATATATATTCATATCAACTTGCAATATATGAATTCCTCATAAGAATTTAACAAATGACTATCATAAACCCATACAATTATTTGGTTGATTCAAAGATTTTACTAACTTTTGTCAAGAACCCAAGTTTCTAATTTTGAATATACAAAATGGTCGATAAGACAGAAACATGACCTGCAATTTCCTCTCATAATGACTGGGCATCACCTTCATCGACTGCGTTTCTAAGAAGGAAGTTGAAACCTTGAACTTGGTGAGGCTTCATGTGCCTCGGATGCACATATCAGACACACCAAAATATTGATCCAATGCATTAGGTAGTTCTGTTATTCTTGGTTCCCTGGACAAAAGGAGGAGAGATATGAGTGAACTGCAAACAATATAAGCTATCCAAAAATAGAACTGACAGATGTTGGAGCATAAAACAATTATTCAGAATATTTACCCACACAACAATCTTGTATATAGTTCCTCAGAACAGAATTTATCGTTAAAATAATCTAATCTTGTAAATAATCTAATTTACCCACGCAACGTTTTTAATCTTCCCATGTATTATTATTCCAGAAGCATAAACATAATCTAATTTGGAAATTGTGACTACTGAAGCTGTTAATTCAGTTTAGCGCATTAAGGGAATTAATCTGAGTAGCAAATGAACTGTATAAAATGGAGTATATAAAGCATCCAAGAATGAATATTTCAAAAATCAAATTTAAGTAAATTTTACTCTGACCACTTGCATCTCCTCGAGTTGACAGTAGATAAACACTTTGTTGGTCGATATCACATGACATTCTGCTAAATACGGAAACAAGTTAGTTCACAGGTTATGCAAAGGAGGATATACCTTTTAACTTTAAAGGTTCGACAAACAAACGAGAAAAAATAGTTAACATAGAATAAATGGTGGACCTCATAAATGGAGCTTCAGAATATGAATCATTATATATAGTTTTCTCTTAATTTACCTGATCTCATCCTGTCTTTTTCAATAGATATTTTATGATATAAGAAGTAATGAAACCGGGAAAACAAATGTGTCTTCTTTGTAGTAATTAGTTATGAGAATGGTGTTTCGCACATCAACTTAAAATTTCCCTTTTAAAGTGGTAATATAAAATCAGCTATGTGACCGCTTGAATATGAAATAAAAAAATTGGCTAATAAGAACTAAATTTATAACAAAATATGAGATTGTAAATGAATTTCCCTTTTAGAGTGGTAATAGACTCACACTTCTGATAGTCTTCTGCATCGCTGCAACACGTAAGAAAGACCTTTCACACTCTAATGTACCAACCCGGAGCTTCAAATCTCCTTGCTCCTTTAACCAGAGAACAAATGAAATTATTGAAATAAAACAATAAATGGATTACAAACCCAAAACATAAAGTATAGATAATAGAGGGATTTGAAAACCTTAACAGACGTTGAATAACTGCAGCAAGCTTTTCAACTCTGTCAGCCTGCCTAAATAAGTTGTAAACAACTTGGTTTTGACGTTCCTCAACACCATCCTCCCGAAATCTTAGCAATTCCAATGCATAGCTTCCAAACACATCATATCACACATAAGAGATATACAAAGGATGCATTGACAGTAATATCATAAATTTCCATTATCTTATCGTAAGAAAATGTTGGTCGATAGGGGAAAACTCACGGTTTGGCAATTTCTATGATGTCTAATCGAGGGTCAAGACCCTTCCCAATACCATCTAATACTGCAAGGATGAAAGTTACTTTCTGAGAATCATGCTCATATATTACTTTATAGCAATGACTACATAGGTTAGTTAAAGGATGTACCAGAAAATGCTCGAACGACAAATGTGAAAGTGGCAGGGAAGCAAAAAGGTTGGTCAGCAGCAATAGACAGTAGATCTTCTCCTGAAACAGACAATAACAATGTTGAGTAACAATAACCATATACTCAAATTGTAAATACTAAGCTTATATGATCAATATTCAAAGTTCTAGTGTTTTTGTCTTGTTTGCATCAATAAATTAAGGTGATATGTTATGAAGTGAAATGATACGTTTCTGTTGAAATGCCTCGATTTTTCAACTATCCCAAATATTCAATCGAAACATAAGATCTTATTAACATGTCAACAGTAAATCGATATAAAAAGATAGAGTGGAAAATGGTAGGCTAAAATTTCAACGCACAAGGATGTCATTTGATTCCCTTCGGCGTTGAACTCATAAGCAAGTGAGAGATAAACATAAAGGCATCAAACAAATGACTATCCTACTAGGTTTTCTCTCTTCCATGAAAACGAAGTCTTACGTCTAGCATAAAGCTCAGTGTATAGTTTCAGTAATATAAGCTAAACAACAGTTCCAGATAGCATTACCAATTGCAGCAAGGCGTTGCTTCTTTTTCGCTATTTTTTCCTCCTAGCTCAAATGCTTTTTAAATCCCACTACTGCTTCTGCTGCAGCAAGTTCTTCTTTCTCTTTTCTTTGTGCCGTAAGGCGCTCTTCAAATATGTAAGAAAGATCGAGTTCTATTGGTTACTAAAAATGGTTAAAGAGTACAGGTCAAATCTCCAGTAGGTACAAGGACACCCATCTGAACTACTGAAGCACCTGTGTAAATAAACAAATTCATCGTTAAGCTGATTTCAGAAAATATTGGGTACCAGAAATCTTCAAAGATGGAACACAAACCTGCTGCCCACGTATATAACATCTGCTAGAAGGAAAATAGACTTACCCTATCTGGATCCTTCAAAGATGGAACACAAACCTGCTGCCCATGGGAAAAAATACCGTAGAAAGACCACCAAAGTTCAGTGGTAAGGACTTTAAGAGATGGCAGTCTAAAATGTTATTCTTCCTAAACGACCAAAGGTTAGATGGACTTGCTTTAAATAGACCCTCCAGAAGACTTCTTCACTGTGGTAATGAAGATAAACTGGAAAGGTGGAATAGGAAGAATTACTCGTGAAAGAATCATATTCTTAACTGTCTTGATGACTCTTTGTACGACTTCTATAATGCAAAAGAAAATTTTAATGCTTTTGACTTATGGGAAGCTCTTGAAGAAAAATATCATGTTGAAGCTGCTGGTAGTAAGAATTTCTTGATGGCTAAGTTCTTGGAATACAACATGACTGACGAAAAGCCCTTGGTAGAACAGTCCGTCGAACTTCAACTCCTCATCAGCGAAATTCTTGCTGAAGGCATGACTTTTGATGAAGCTCTACAAGTATCGGCTGTGATTGAAAAGCTTCCACCCTCATGGAGCGAATACAAGAGGAGGCTGCGACACAAGACTCGTGAAATCACCATGGTGGAGCTTGGAAAAAAGATCCAGGTTGAGGAGATCATGTGCAGCAAGGACAAGAGCATGATGCTGAGCAAAAACATGTCCAACAAAGCACATGTTCTGGATGATAAAGCTGCTTGAAAGAAAAGTCCTAGAGAATCCAGCAAAATGTGTAATAAATGTAACAAACGTCGAAAACCCAGAGGTAACAATTTTAAGCCTAGGGGTGGTGTCACTAAGCACACCATCAAAGGCGAGTGTTTTAATTGTGGTAAACCTGGACATATGGCTAAAGACTGTAAGGCCCCTAAAAAGAACAAATATGATCCAAAAAAGAAAAATAAGGCAAATATAGTAGATGATTCTGGATATTTCACTGGCATGGTGTCTGAAGTCGACCTTGTCTCTAGTGTGACTAATGTGATAGACTGGTGGCTTGATTCTGGAGCCACCAAGCATGTCTGTAAATTCAGAAATGCTTTCTCCTCCTATGTCATAGTAGGAGATGATGAGAAATTGTTCATGGGAAACTCTTCCTCCGCGAAAGTGGTGGGGAAAGGCAAGGTCGAATGAAGCTAACTTCGTGGAAAACTCTCGCATTGAATGACGTATTTTACGTCCCGGACATATGCAAAAACCTTATCTCGTAAAACCATCTTACTAGGAAAAGGTTTTAAGATTGTTGTTGAATCTAATACTGTTGTTATTTCTAAGCATGGTGAATTCGTAGGAAAAGGTTACGTTACCGATAACATGATTAAGCTTAGTGTATCTGATTTGAAATTGAATGTTAATGCATCTTCTTCTGCTTATGTTTGTGACTCTTCACATGTTTGGCATGATATACTTGGACATGTTAATCTCAAATCTCTAGAAAGACTTGCTAATTTAGGTTGCATACCAAAAATAAACTTTGATAAAAATCAAAGATGTGAAATATGTGTTGAATCTAAATATACAAGAAAACCGTTTAATAAAAGGATTGAACGTAAAACAGTTCCTTTGGAACTAATACACTCGGATTTAGGAGATTTGAAATCAACACCAACAAGAGGTGGTAAAAAATGGTACATCACTTTTATAGATGATTACTCACGCTATTGTCAGGTTCATTTTCTCAGAAGTAAAGATGAAGCCTTAGAGGCCTTCAAATTTTATAAAATTGAAGTAGAAAACCAAAAAGGAGTTAAAATTAAAACTCTTAGGTCAGACCGTGGCGGTGAGTATGTGATACCCATAGGTGAGTTTTGTAAAAATAATGGAATCATTCATGAAACAACTGCACCATATTCACCAGAATCGAATGGTGTAGCTGAAAGAAAAAATAGAACACTCATAGATATGGTAAATGCTATGTTGACAAGTTCAGTGGTTATCTTCGAACTTGTGGGGGAAGCTATCCTCTCTGCTTGCTATATTTTGAACCGAGTTCCATTTAAAAAATCTGATAAAACTCCTTATGAATTGTGGAATGGTAAACAACCTTCCTATGCATACTTTAAAGTGTGGGGGTGTTTGGCCAAGGTGGCCATTCCTCTTCCCAAGAAAACTAAAATTGGACCTAAAACAGTCGATTGTGTTTTCTTAGGGTATCATGAGCATACAATTGCATACAGGTTCATGGTCATCAGTTCTGACCATAATAACATTGGTCAGAACACCATATTGGAATATAGAGATGCTGTGTTTTATGAACACATATTTCCTTTAAGGTCTGGACCTCGGAAAAGGGTCCATGATGACCTCCCGGATGTTCCATCGACTAGTCAAACTCCAACTTTGGAGTATGAGACTGAACCAAGAAGAAGTAAGAGTGTTAGAACTGAAACAAGTTTTGGCCCAGATTTTTTGACTCTTACGGTAGAGTCTGAACCCCAAACCTACAAGGAATCTATGACTTCTCTAGAAGATCCTTTCTGGGAAGAAGCTTCATTAAATGAATGGGAGTCCATTCTGCAAAACGAAACTTGGGAGCTTGTAGACTTGCCTCCTGGAAGTAAATCCATAGGTTGCAAATGGGTGTTCAAAATGAAACTTAGAACAGATGGAACTATAGATAAATATAAAGCTAGGTTGGTAGCTAAAGGCTATAGACACAGGAAGGATTATATTTCTTCGATACTTATTCACCAGTCTCTAGAATCACCTCGATTAGGATGTTGATTGATATAGCTTCAATTTATGATTTGCATATACATCAGATGGATGTTAAAACTGCATTTTTATATGGTGATTTGAATGAAGAAATTTATATGGACCAACCTGAAGGCTTTATTGTAAAAGGTTGTGAAAACAAAGTTTGCAAGTTGAACAAATCAGACGTACGGTTTAAAACAAGCACCTAAACAGTGGCATGAAAATTTTTATCATGTTATGATAACTAATGGCTTCAAGGTTAATGAATCTGATAAATGTGTTTACATTAAATCTGTGAATGATTCACATGTTATTGTATGCCTATATGTTGATGATATGCTCATATTAGACAGTAACCTTGATATTATTAATACCATTAAAAGCATGCTTAGAGATAATTTTGACATGAAAGACTTAGGCCCTACTGATGTAATCTTAGGGATGAAAATCAGAAAGATGTCGATGGATATAGTCTTAGTCAATCTCATTATCTTTGAAACCGTACTAAAGAGATTTAATTATGAAAATGCTAAACCTGCATCTACTCCTTTTGATCCCACTTGTAAATTGAAAAAGAACAAGGGTAAGGGTATTGATCAACTTGAGTATTCTCGCATTATTGGTAGTCTTATGTATTTGATGAACTGTACAAGACCTGATATTGCTTACTCGTGAGTAGATTAAGCGGGTATACTTGCAACCCATGGCGGGATCACCTGGAATGCTCTCTTCGAGTTTTACGTTACCCGAGAGGGACCTCAAACTATTGCTTAAGTTTTGGGAAGTATCCTGCTGTACTGGAAGGGTATTGTGATGCCAACTGGATATCAGACTCAGAAGAGTGCAAGTCTACTAGTGGGTACATATTCTTACTTGGAGGTGCGTCTGTCTCATGGAAGTCTACCAAACAGACATGTATATCTAAATCCACTATGGAGTCTGAATTTATATCCTTGGAAAAAGCTGGAGAGGAAGCTGAATGGATACGATGTTTCCTGGGAGGAATTCCACTCTGGCCCAAGCCTGTGTCTTCAATCGCAATCCACTGTGACAGTAAAGCTGCTATTGGTTGCGCAAAGAACAATGTATACAACGGGAAGTCTATACATATACGAAGAAGACACAAGACGGTGAAACAACTACTCTCTACTGGTATTATCTCGATAGACTTTGTAAAATCCAAAGATAATCTTGCGGATCCTTTGACGAAAGGCTTAACCAGAGAGGAAGTTAAATTTACATCGAGGGGGATGGGACTTAAGCTCATTGAATAAATCACCATGAAGGATACTCAACCTTGTGATTGGATTTCCAAGATCAAGGTTCAATGAGACAACTAATTTATGGTGATATTGGGAAAACACTATCTTTGTCCCTCCCTATGGTGTAACTGTGCGATAGTGCTGCCTGCAGAAATAAAGGATGATCTTTTGCGATCTTAATGGGTACCATGGCTTTGATTAAAGCGGGGTTGGGCAGGACACTCTTTATGGACTCACCTTTGTGGATATTGGAAGTGGGGCCGCTTCCTATGAGAATTTGAGCTGATTCTCTAGAGACATTCATTAAGTCCGGGATTTTAGCCCACGGCCAAAATGGGCACAACCGCAAGAGCTTGGCAGCTGTTTTCATCGGTTGAGGCATCAAGTGTGGCTGTTATTTCTGAATTGCATTCATTGTTGGCGGTTCAAGACATTGCGTTCACCGTATCAACAAGCAGTTCAGGTAACCTCTCACTAAGTTAAGGTTCAATCTTTGGGACACCTTAGCCTATATTGTTGCCTTATGTTTTCTCGTGTTTTATCGACATGTTTTATTATTCATGTGGGGGATTGTTAGAAAAAACTATGTTTTGTTTTGCTCAAAAAATGCATGGACCATGTTTTGATCCCAAGACCTATTGCTCCCTAGATGTTTTTTCATGTGAATGAATAAAACATTAGTCCCATATAGACTAAAACACTTAGAGTTTTAGACTGAAATACCATGGGTTTAGCCTTAAGGGCATGGCCCTTTGGGTCTTTAGACCTTTGTGTATGGGGAAAGCCCTAGACTATGGCAAGGTTGCCTAAACCTTATTTCATTTCTTATTGCCTTTCCCGTTCGCGCGGTGCTTCACACAGAAGCACGCACGCTCGCTCGGGCGAGGGCGAGGGCGAGGGCGCGGGCGCGGGCGAGGGCGAGGGCGTGGGAGTGGGTGTGGGTGTGGGTGTGGGTTTACCCGACCCTATCTTTTTGCTGAAATGTTTTCCACACGTTTCTCCCACACATGTAAAGAATTTTATTCTTTGCCTTCTCGGTTTTGGATTTCCGACTGCCTCGACAAGCATCTTCATTCACGCGTGTCACACGGTGCATTTGACACCTGTGCCTCGAAGAGAATCTCAAAATTTTGAACGCGTGTACACTGTGCTTTTCACTTCTGGTTTTACCTTAACTTTTGTAACGTTCGAGACGCGGGTTTTACGGATCTTGTCGTGCATTGGATTCTTATCCGAACGTTCATTTTTTTCACCTATAAATACGAGAGAAGAATTTCATTTTTAACTCATACCTTTCAGAACTCTTATCTTCTGAAATTCTTCTTCTACTCTTATGATTTGAAACAATTTTATAAGTTTACGAAACATAAAATCAAGTTCTTATTTGAAACAAGTTGTAGTTTACGAAACATAATTTTGTATAACTACTTCTTTGTTTACGTAAATTTTGTTTACTTAATATTAGTTCACGAAACTTTGTTTACGTAAACATAAATTAGTTTTTACATTTCTCTGAAACTGGTTGTTGTTTCGTTTTATGTTTTTGTTTTTTCATTTTTGCTGCCAAGTTCTAAGGGTTCTTTCTGTGTATGCTACACATAGAGGAGAACTAACAGTAGTTGTATCCTGGAGGTAATTTGTTAATTGCTATAGCATCTCAGAGGAGTAGCGGGCAATATTACCTTTAGCTCAGCGTATCTCATACGTGCCTCTACTAAGTTTTTGATACTATCATCGGTGCATCTCCGGTATAACAATAACACAGCAGTGAGTGTTAAGTATTTTTCTCATGTTTTTTGAGTTGTTTGTTACTATTATCAGTGTAATCTAAGTATTATTTCTCAGTTGCATACGCTTATTGTAATTTAGTTCCAACAGGCTGCACCATGGAGTTCGTTGTGCGATGAAGAAAAAACCAAAGTTTGTAGTTTGGAGGCTTCAATCTCTGAGAAATCTTTATTATCGGGTTGTATACCTATGCGACGAAATTTATTAGAATGCTTAATAACTTCTGGATCATTTCCCTTCACCATCCGAGAATCACTCCCAGCAACTGATATTGCAAGATCGTGCACGAGATCATGCATTCTGAAGCATGACTTATAAATATCCCCGTTTACTTTTATAACGTTTCTGCTCTCTTCCTGGAAAAAAGAGTTGAGCAACAAAGTTTTGAAATATCTGTTACCTACAGTTTCTGGTGATGCGTTTGGTTGCCTGCGACTGCTAAGGAATCCTTCTGCCATCCACATTAGGATTAGTTCTTTCTTATCGAACAAATGGCCCTTGGGGAAAATGGAACAATACGAAAAGCATCGTTTCATGTATGGTGATAACTCATCATAACTCAACTTCAATATGGAGATGATCTTATTTTCGTCTGTCGGGAGATTCCATATTTCGCTGTTCAAGATTTCTGACCATTCTTCTTCACTATCTCTTGAGTAGAGCAGAACCCCAAGAGTCTTTGCAGCTAGAGGAAGACCTCCACACTTTCTCGCAATTTCCTTCCCTATGCTGACTAGATCTGCGGTCTCCTTTGCACCTCCGTGTCCGAATGCAGTTTTCTTAATCATAGACCAACAATCATCTGCAAGTAACACATGTACTGGGTGGATTTTGTATTGACAACCCGTCATCGGTGGAATGGGTTCAGCATTTCGCATAGTCATAAGAATTTTACTTCCTATGCCACTCATAGACAAAAGATCTTTCAACAGCTTCTCTACATCGATGCCATTATTTAACCACACATCATCGAGGATTATCAGGCATTTCCCTACCATTAGCATCTCTTTCAGGCGATTTTTAATGGTTTCCAAGCTTGATTTGCGTTCTACATCCAAGAGGTCTCCAAATATGTCCTTGACGTCTGATTTTCTGGAGACAGAAACCCACTTTTTGACTTTGAAATGATCCTTGTGATTATCATCTATTTCCTTGAATACCAATTGAGCAAGTGTGGTCTTGCCAATCCCTCCCATATCAGTAATCCGAATAACAGAATAACTTTCTTGGTTGCGATCGGGGCAATCAATTAATAATTTAAATATTTCTAATAAATCATTATTCCTCCCCAAAACAGCAGCTGAATCATTAATATGCGAATCTGTTTCCAATCTATTTTCACTCATAACAGGTTTAGAACCAGAACCACCCAGCTGATTAAGAAATTTGAATTTCTTCATATTATTAGTGATCAGATCTAACTTTTTATTAATATCTTTAATTCTGTCAGCAATCTTATGACCAACTCCAACTGTTCTTTTTTTCATTTTACGTCGAAGATCTTTATGCTCAAGTTCGGCCAAAACGTCCTCAGCATCATAAACCACATCCCTGAGCTTTTCCAACCAAAGTGTCACTAAGCCATCATTTTCTAGCTGACGCTTCTCAGCATCGAGCAATACAGCTTCGATAAGCTCTAATGTCTCAGCAAGCTTTTCGAGATCAACCTTGATACCCCAAACAATACCAATCTGGTCGGAAGCATAACTTGACACTTTGGTGATTAATATCTTGACTATTGGGGATACGAAAACTGTAGCCACAGCTAGCTCCATCTTTGGATTCGTTTGTTCTTTCTATGACTCTGAAAAAAGGCTTTGATGGTATAAATCTGTTTTTTTTTTTTTTTGTTTGCTGGATTGAATCTCTTCCTCTGAGTAGCTCGATAGGAAAAGATAGGATAGAATAATCGCAAGGACCAAAGACAAGTGCAGTACTGCTATGAGCCTATGAAGGATAAGTGGGAAACTAAGGCTGTGGTCATAACTGGTACCACGTCCCATATTAAATGTCCACCATACGAAGCTAACCCAGTCTCATTTGACTTTACCGCTGTATTATATTGAAAGTTCATCAACATTGGTTTCACTGTAAAAGTGTAGAAACTCATGAAGAGATTTTTTTTCTTCTTTCTGATGAATTCATTCATATTTGTTACTAATAAACAGCTGACCCTGGTAAAACCTCGAAAGTCCAAAATTTGCAAAACCTCTGCCTTGCATCTCCTCATTTTCCATGCAATGATCAACTGAGAACGGTGTTTTCCCCCTTATGGACACTATCCAGGAGGGAAAATGCATATTTACTGTAGTCAACGATGCATTATTCCAGTGTGATTTTATAATTCAAGTAATTTATACAAACAACGTCTAGACTGAAATCTAGACAGAAACTTTCTCTTCAATTAGTACATCTGAACCTACCAAACCAAAAAATGCAAAATCAAATCCAGAAAGCATAAAAGACAGAAGTATATCCAACAAAAGGAAGGGTGCTCGATTGACTCCACTCAGTGAGGCAACTATAAGAGGTTTTCATTTCAAACTTCACTCAGTGAGGCACGCATCCTCGTTATTCTTTAATAAAATCTCATTTCATTCTAAATCTCGTCCCAGAATGTCTTGGGCATCCATCATAAGTGACGTGGTCACGACTCACAACCATGTTTTCACCCACTTGCATTCTCTCAGCGTCATAAAGTAAAGCTGGATCACTTGTTCAACAACCACTAAAATAACCTGCAGACAAGGCCATGGTATTGATCAAAAGGTTTAACAACAGCGGAAACAAGATATTCAAAGAGGCCTAGGAATCGGCAAAAAGGCAAAAAGAAAAATAGAACCAAGCTCCCATTCCACAATGCCACTACTAAAGAATGAGTTAAAGCTCCTATTGCAGAGGTTTACAGATGCCTATTCACTACAATAGGCCAACTATGATTTGATATGTAAACCCTCTCAGAGATACATTAGTGGAGGTCCGATTTAAGAGCGATGCCTCTTTAATACGGTTTATCATCTCACTAAATCTCGATTCTTACTAGCTAGAGAAGTAACAAGAATATTATGAATTAAAGCAAGGAAATACGATTGAATGATAAAAGATGACTATGGGAACTAAATACTGCTCGATTGACTACAGCTCTACACATAATTACTGCTGAATATGCTGTGACAAAATATGCAATATGCTGCACACACCCTGCATTACAACAAGCTACAATAGTAACTTCAATTTTTTTTTTTAAAGCAATGTTGCATTTCTATTACTATCATTTGATTGTAACATGATCCCGATCGTTCAAGGTACTGTAAGTACATAAATACACCTCAAAAGAAATTTCAGCGTCAAAATTAAAACCAACTTCTCATTACGTGTAAACAAATGAAGAAGGGCCACATACTTATATGATGTGGCCCGACCACATCGTAACCTGTGATCAAACATAACAAATCTTAAAATACAACGTCATCACAAAATAAAAAAGAAGCTTAGTATGGCTTTTCGCCGACGTAATTTCCGGCTGGAGCATAGTTGCAGATGATAAATTCTCCCAAATCACCGTCGCATTGCAACATAGCACACCCAACACTCGTGGTTCTCGCGGAAACAATTTGAGTGTAGTGACCACATTCTTGACCAGGTGCGCACGAATTAGTGGAATGATCATAATACTGGCCTTCATCAACCCAAGCTTTGACAGCTTGAGCCGGTGTCCATCCATAACCACCACCCCAGAATAGATTTTCACCCAATGGACCATCTGAATGTATCAAAGCACAGTCGGATCGCCTTTGTTCTGCATAAGATGCTGCAACGTTTGCCAATTCTTCACTCCATTTAAGGGGTGCACACCCTACTGCAGCACGAGGTGCATTTTGGTATGCTAAGAATTGGTGTTTTGTGTCTAGATGTGCAGGTCCGTAACCGCTAGCATCGCCTGTCTGATCAGGATACTGGGTTGTCTGTTCAGGATACTGTTCTGTCTGATCAGGATACTGGGCTGTCTGATCAGGATACTCTTCTGTCTGATCAGGGTACTGGCCTGTCTCATCAGGATACTGGGCATGGGTGCTGCATTGAAAGAGAATTACTGCTACAAGGATGCTGGCGATGATACCATTGAACTGGTTATTCTTCATCATTGCGAGGTTATGCAGAAAAGATAATAGGCAAGATTTGTTTTGTGGGAGCTGTAAATTTGCAGGATTTCGGCATCCATATATATACACTTTCATATCTACTAAACATTGGCTATGATTTTAATTAGTAGTTTCTTCAACAAGATGGTGGAAGCCATGTTCGATAATGATCACCACCTCCATTTTTACTAAACATTGGCTATGATTTTAATTAGTAGTTGTTTATTCAACGAGATGGTGGAAGCCATGTTCGATAATGATCACCACCTCCATTTTTTTGGGATGACTTTTGTGTTCCGAATATTGCCAGAATTACATTTTGTATAATCAGCATATTAGTATTTAATGCCGGACATTTACTCATTCTTGGTATATTGGGCAAAGTCGGACAATTTTTTAATTACCTTTCCTCAAATCATCTTTACAATGGGGTTAGGTATTTAACTTTAATCTGTTTTTGACAACTTGGTTGGAGTGGATGCCTAGTACTAACGGTGATAAATTCCCAAGTACTGGTACAAATGTACTGAAAAAAGGATGGCTGATATAAGGGCATCGTTTTTAGGCATTCCGGGACTAAATACTCCCACTTATCTCATGAGATTTGACTAATTTCTAGGCAAAATTGAAAAAGTATCACCTTTTCTGGAACAGAAGTAGTAGTATTACAACATCACAATTTGAGTGCATAAAGCTGGAACACTTGTTCAACCACCACTAAAATAACCTACAGACAAGGCCATGCTATGCTATTGATCAAAAGGTTTAACAACAGAGGAAACAAGATATTCAAAGAGGCCTAGGAATCGGCAAACAGGCAAAAGAAAAAATAGAAACAAGCTCCCAAGTTCACAATGCCACTACTAAAGAATGACTTAAAGCTCCTATTACAGAGGTTTACAGATGCCTATTCACTACAATAGGCCAACTATGATTTGATATGTAATCCCTCTCAGAGATACATTAGTGGAGGTCCGATTTAAGAGCGATGCCTCTTTAATACGGTTTATCATCTCACTCAATCTCGATTCTTACTAGCTAGAGAAGTAACAAGAATATGATGAATTAAAGCAAGGAAATACGATTGAATGAAAAAAGATGACTATGGGAACTAAATACTGCTCGATTGACTACAGCTCTACACATAATTACTGCTGAATATGCTGTGACAAAATATGCAATATGCAATATGCTGCACACACCCTGCATTACAACAAGCTACACTAGCAACTTCTTTTTTTTTTTAAAGCAATGTTGCATTTCTATTACTATCATCTGATTGTAACGTGACCCCGATCGTTCAAGGTACTGTAAGTACATAAATACACCTCAAAAGAAATTTCAGCTTCAAAATTTATGTCAACATTTCTTCCTAAACAGAAAGTAACTTTCATTGCAGACAAAAGTCACAAAACTAACAAGCTAAAAAGTTATAGGGACAAAACAACTTAGCATTAAAGGAAAAATATTCAAATAATAGTTAACTTCAGACAAATTCAACTGACCTCGGTATATCTTGAGTAGTTACCATGGTAGTTAAGTGCAGCTTTTTCTGAATCAGAGCTTTGGAGATTACAATCCAGTTAAGCAAAAGCATTCAAGATTATGATGTACTACTATAACCCATTAATTCACAAATTAAATCATTATCGCCATTTTCTTTTTCTCAGAGACCAACCAAACACTACTTGAATTTCTCCTTCAGACCAACCCGATTTCTTGTTTGGTTTGCTCATCGCTGCTAAAACATGAATAGCTAGAAAAAAAACGTATAGTTTTGACATGTAGGGTTTAGTTAACCATTGGTTTCTAGAAGTTATGGACTGAATTTGGTTTACATGTGGTGTTCCAACTAAGCTGTTTGAGGATAATATCTTCTCCGGAAAAGTGGCCTCCCACAACACCACCCATGTTTGAGAAGTAATTTAACCCTGATTTGGTTAGTGAAAAAACAATGACAGAAAAGGTGGTTTGCACTTTCAACAGCCAAACTGCATAAGCCACAAAGCACGAAAACCACAATACCACTTTCGCAGACATTCGCTTACAGCAATACAATATAACATGCTTATGCTACCAAAGAGTTTTGTAATGGAACCTAATGATTCAAAATGCACCAGGACAAGCAGCTTCTTACTTGATAAAAACTTATCTTAAAGAAACCAACATCACAATTTTCACCAAACAAACACCATTGCTTGAGAAAGACCAACTCCAACAGACCGAATCATTGGAATGATAGTGCACCTGAACAACTAATAAAAGAGCTTGGCTTGCAGCATTCCTGAAAACAGAAATAATTAACAAACAGAGATTAATAGTCAGATGTGATACGAGTAAGATAACCTGTTTGAAATTGGAAGATTTACAGGCGGGATCGATGAGATCAGAAAAACATAACACAACAAGACTATCATCTATCATGACAAATAACTGAACTAAAAGAAGAAACCAGCATATACCTGAAACGAACTGTGTATTGCAACGTTCATGGTCATTGTGCAACCAACAGTTCGACCAATATTGATGTAAGCTTGATGCAACTTTCTTTCATGACTTATTAGCCAACCTCAGGTACATTTTGATGTCAACTTAGAGCTTCTTGCTCGGCCTTTTGCTGAACTGAACTCCAAGCTTCTTCCAAACCAAAACAGAACTTCAATTTCCTTGCCTTCTTTCATTATCCCACACATGCATCTCCTAGAGCAAGACTATATAACTTGCTGTTTTTGCCATAACTTAGGATGTTAGGTGGAATTCATGACAGAATTTGGAAGACATACGCCAGAGTACCACCGCTTAACAACCCTACTCAATTGGTAACACATCCTTAAAAAGCCAACTGCTGTCAGACCCTGTTATTGGATAGCTAATGGCTCCTGCAAAGATTAAATTAAGCATTAAGAAATCAAAGAGAGGGCAGTCTGTTATATGGTCCACCTTAAAAGGAAAACAATGAACAATTGAATACTCGGCTTGTGTGGTAAGACACCATAATATGAAGTTATATTAAGTATGGGGAACATGGATAAGAATTTGCAGTGTCATGAGACAACACCACACTGTGTCACACTGAGAGGACGAATTCATACAGGACAACCTAGAATCGAGATTCCAATTCCTAAGCTTTGGATCTAAAGCCTTGCTTTTAGAAAAGGAGAAGTCGCTGACTGACATAAGCTGTCATGCCAGATGATCAGTCTAGTCTAGCGTGGACTTTAGATTCACTCGTGACAGATACATGAATGCCACCAAATCTTCCACTTTGAGCATGACACTGAGGGCACCAGCTAAAGCTCTTCTTTCAACCCAGAGGTAAGAACTACCCTAAAAAAAGATGCATAATAAACCGTACGCAAAATCTACAAAGAAAGATGAAGGAATATGCAATAAAGAAGTGTCAAGTTTTGACTGAGATTCAACAGATAAAATGGCACACAAGAAACCTGAGTGAAATGACTGCAGTCAAGCACATTACAGACTCATGAGATACCACATATAGCTTCATGACGAACACCAAAAAATAATCGTTCCTACAGAACAGAAAGGGTATCATCTATCATGACGAAGAACTAAACCAAAGGGGAAACCAGCATTTACCTGAAATGAAATGTGTTGCCACTTTCGCAGTCTTTGTGCTACCAACAGTTGAACCAACATAGATGAAAGCTTGATGCAACATTGTTCCATGACTTCTTAGGCAACATTAGCTATATCTTGATGTCAACTTAGAGCTTCTTGCTTACCCTTTTCTTGAACCAGATTTCAAGGTTCCTCCAAATTAAAACAGTTTCTTACCAGCTTCCATTATCCCACACATGCATTCTCACAGAAAAGTGGATACAACTTCTTCTTTTCTTTTATACCTTAAAAAAGAAGAAATTGTTTTCACTACTAGATCAGAATGCAACAGTAGAATTCCGAATTTTAAAAACATCCAAATTTAATTCCAATCTGGTCTTGAATATCTCTAGATAGCACAACCCAAAAGAGCCTCACATTGTGTCTTCATTCCATAGATTATGTAGTCTCTTCATGCTTGCATCATTTAACTTGTAAAGTTTGTGACAGAAGTAATGCCTTTTCAGAACCCAATTTCAAATTCCCATATTTGTCTCACTAGGGTTTGACTCAAATAGCATTGAAACTGGTTAAGGACCTAAAGAGACAATTTGTGTGTCTATTGTATTCTTTACTGGATGGCTTCCAAAAACAAAGAAACCTCAAATATTTATACAGTAATATGAACACCATAAGCTAGAGATTTAGATGTAAAACCTGTTATTTCAACTTCTTCATTTTCTAATTCAATCAATTCTAGAAGCAGAGAAGAGGATAACGAATCAAAATCTTAAGCCTGAAATTAAAATCAAACTACATATTTCAGAAACACTTACAAATGGGATGATGGAGTTTAAAGATCACCTTTTACTGAATGGTTTGGTAATTGCTTCAGATCTGATTTTCCTAGTAGGGTTTTGAAAAGAATTTATCTGCACTGCACTATCTCTTCGGTTTTATCGCAGCGGTGTTACGGGCTGGTTTAACGGATCGGGCCTGTTTGACATGTCCGGACTTGAAATGTGGCACACCAGAGCTGGAACTTAAAAGATTTTACCCATGGCTTACTATTTACAGTAGTAACTTATACAAGACACAATCGGTTGTCACTGCCCAAAACCAATCTCCAAAACCTGAGCCGATCATGTGCGTATTAGGGCCCTGTGCGAACTTAATCGCAGGCCTTTTTACGTTTCAATTTTTATTTTCTCCCCGACAATTTAGAATAGCAATGAGAAAATGAAACTAAGACGATTTATATATATATATATATATAGCTAGCATAAACATAACAAGTTCTTTATGCTTATATACATATTGTCTAGTTCAACACAAGAAAAAGATCCAAAAAAAGATTGTCGACTAGTTTTTCTAGTATTTACCATCTGTATCTTTGCAAATGACTTCAAGTGTTCATGTTCTCCCATCTGTGAGTTAGTTAACCAAAATATATGTACCTGGAAGCCAATTCTCCGGAACGGAACCAAGTTGTAGGCTAGTAGCAATCCAAATTCAAACTCACAGCCACATCAACATAGATTTCTTCCACAATCCAAACTCAAACAATCAAACCCGTATCACATAGTTTTGTTCCTGTACACCAAACCAATAATAATCAACAAGTATAAAAATATTTACCAACTACCAAATTATACAACCAGATCAAAATTCAAACCTAATCAAGGTGAAATTGACCTAAATTAGACAACAAGATGAAATCATCACTAATTACTAAACTCTTAAATCTTTCTAATTAAATCAAATTAAAATTCCATTACTGGTCTTACATTTTTATAAAAAAATAATAATAATCGATTACCTTGAATAGAATCTTTGAAAGAGGAAGGAGGATGGTGTTAATTTTTAACCTACTTCACTAAATAAAAGTGGTTGAATTGCCTTATCAATCGATATGTGGAAAACAAGACAAGAGAAGAGTGGGGGTGGTTTGGTTTTGTTTTGAGAGAAATTTAGGAATTCTTAAGAAATCTCCCCTCACAGATCGATACAAGACGTGGAAGAAGTAAGAAGAGAAAGAAGACGTGGCTAATAGGAAGAAATAAGTTAAAACTGGGCTTAGTTTTGTGGATGAAAAAAATGCCTTAGCCTGAGATGGGTCTGGTGCATCGCACCTCCTGCACCCCCTCAGACCCAACTCTGTCCAAAACGCAAACCGGCAAGGTTCTCTATTTTGGACTATAGCAAAAATTAAGAAATTTAAGAAAATGTTGGCTCAGTAAACTTAAAGTTGATTAGAAATATATAACAAATTTGGAAAATTGATGATAAAAAAAATACCATGATGAATTTGTATATATAAAATACGGATAACCAACTCTGACAAATTAATACTACAAGAACAATATAGCAATCAGTTTACAAATGGTAATTGGAAAACTGTAATTATTATCCGGCCTTTGTTTGAAATGTTTTAGATCATAATGTTGTACACACCTGTCTGACACTCCCACACACACAATAATCCATGATGTATTTGGGGTAAACAACATGGTTCCATAACTTCTATTACCTCTTTCTTTCTTCACCAAATTCATATCACCTTTTTCCACGCCGCAGGGTATTATGGGAATAGAGCAAAGAAGAAAACGGATTACCTTCATTAATTGATTCATATTAAACCAACAAATCTTGCTCAGTATTTTGATAAATCAAGGTGAACAGGAACCAATCAATAAAACCAGACTTATATTCCTGAAGAACAGCTCAGTTTTATCAATCACCTCACAATAGTCTTAATCGACGCAGCGAAAAAAGATATTGTGGAATCACAAACGATGAGACGAAGATGTTTGTGATTACTTTTATATCTTGCATATTGGAGAAATTAATGTCAAGCCAATTATTACAATTGTACTCGTACTATAGAAACAGCAAGATCAGATCACACATCTATGATAAAAGTAGTATCGGTCTGGCTTCACAATCCCAATGAAGTCTTTAAGTCGGTAACCTGGTTTTAGAAGAAGAAAACCAAAGGTTAAAGGATAATCGACTCTAGATTAGCAAACTAGTATCACACAGAATGTGTGGGGATTAGGTTTCCCAGTTGCTAGAGTTATCCCTTATATAGTATTTCAAATCAGGGTTTGCAATCAATGTTAGCTTAGTAACAAAGTATTCAATATTCATCGTTACATGAAAACCTGATTAGATACAAGCTAATATTTATCAACTGTTAGATCGAAAACTTAGCTTTCCATACACACATGTACTTGACAATTTTGGGTTTGTGTAACCATACGTGTACAACTAGTTGGTTCAACATAGTTAACCAAATGGTTAGCCAAATGATAACTTTCATATCAACCATACACTACACCAAAACATCTATTTTGGAACGGATAAACGCGTTTCTATGAATTTAAGCAACACCACGGGACGTTGCTAATATGGTGTAACAAATTATTATGCAACACGTGGTACGTTTCTCAAATTAAATAGAGCAACGTTTTATACCGTTGCGCACCTTGTTTACCAACGTTTTAATTTATCATTTGAGCAACGTATTGGATAATTTAAGAAACATAAATCTTTAATTTGAGCAACGTTTTACTTTATTAGACAAGCGGATAAATAGTTCCACTAAAAATTCTGCAACGTTAACTTGTTTTTAGTACCGTTTCTCATGGAAGCAAGTCAAAGCAACGTATTGATTTCCAACATTTATATCCGTTGCACGATATTTACAGGTGAAAAAAAAATCCGGCGATTGTTCCGGCAGATTTCTGCCCATGCATATATATACCATTCCATATTTCTGCACCTGCATAAACCAATCTAGATCAATTACAAGACCCAATTTTCCATACAGCAGGAATCTCATAAACACATTAGCACCATCACAAACATATAGTTGATTACCACAATGTAGAACTATACATATATATTCATATCAACTTGCAATATATGAATTCCTCATAAGAATTTAACAAATGACTATCATAAACCCATACAATTATTTGGTTGATTCAAAGATTTTACTAACTTTTGTCAAGAACCCAAGTTTCTAATTTTGAATATACAAATTGGTCGATAAGACAGAAACATGACCTGCAATTTCCTATCATAATGACTGGGCATCACCTTCATCGACTGTGTTTCTAAGCAGAAAGTTGAAACCTTGAACTTGGTGAGGCTTCATGTGCCTCGGATGCACATATCAGACACACCAAAATATTGATCCAATGCATTAGCTAGTTATGTTATTCTTGGTTCCCTGGACAAAATGAGGAGAGATATGAGTGAACTGCAAACAATATAAGCTATCCAAAAATAGAACTGATAGATGTTGGAGCATAAAACAATTATTCAGAATATTTACCCACACAACAATCTTGTATATAGTTCCTCAGAACAGAATTTATCGTTAAAATAATCTAATCTTGTAAATAATCTAATTTACCCACGCAGCGTTTTTAATCTTCCCATGTATTATTATTCCAGAAGCATAAACATAATCTAATTTGGAAATTGTGACTACTGAAGATGTTAATTCAGTTTAGCGCATTAAGGGAATTAACCTGAGTAGCAAATGAACTGTATAAAATGGAGTATATAAAGCATCCAAGAATGAATATTTCAAAAATCAAATTTAAGTAAATTTTACTCTGACCACTTGCATCTCCTCGAGTTGAAAGTAGATAAACACTTTGTTGGTCGATATCACATGACATTCTGCTAAATACGGAAACAAGTTAGTTCACAGGTTATGCAAAGGAGGATATACCTTTTAACTTTAAAGGTTCGACAAACAAACGAGAAAAAATAGCTAACATAGAATAAATGGTGGACCTCATAAATGGAGCTTCAGAATATGAATCATTATATATAGTTTTCTCTTAATTTACCTGATCTCATCCTGTCTTTTTCAATAGATATTTTATGATATAAGAAGTAATGAAACCGGGAAAACAAATGTGTCTTCTTTGTAGTAATTAGTTATGAGAATGGTGTTTCGCACATCAACTTAAAATTTCCCTTTTAAAGTGGTAATATAAAATCAGCTATGTGACCGCTTGAATATGAAATAAAAAAATTGGCTAATAAGAACTAAATTTATAACAAAATATGAGATTGTAAATGAATTTCCCTTTTAGAGTGGTAATAGACTCACACTTCTGATAGTCTTCTGCATCGCTACAACACGTAAGAAAGACCTTTCAGACTCTAATGCACCAACCCGGAGCTTCAAATCTCCTTGCTCCTTTAACCAGAGAACAAATGAAATTATTGAAATAAAACAATAAATGGATTACAAACCCAAAACATAAAGTATAGATAATAGAGGGATTTGAAAACCTTAACAGACGTTGAATAACTGCAGCAAGCTTTTCAACTCTGTCAGCCTGCCTAAATAAGTTGTAAACAACTTGGTTTTGACGTTCCTCAACACCATCCTCCCGAAATCTTAGCAATTCCAATGCATAGCTTCCAAACACATCATATCACACATAAGAGATATACAAAGGATGCATTGACAGTAATATCAGAAATTTCCATTATCTTATCGTAAGAAAATGTTGGTCGATAGGGGAAAACTCACGGTTTGGCAATTTCTATGATGTCTAATCGAGGGTCAAGACCCTTCCCAATACCATCTAATACTGCAAGGATGAAAGTTACTTTCTGAGAATCATGCTCATATATTACTTTATAGCAATGACTACATAGGTTAGTTAAAGGTTGTACCAGAAAATGCTCGAACGACAAATGTGAAAGTGGCAGGGAAGAAAAAAGGTTGGTCAGCAGCAATAGACAGTAGATCTTCTCCTGAAACAGACAATAACAATGTTGAGTAACAATAACCATATACTCAAATTGTAAATACTAAGCTTATATGATCAATATTCAAAGTTCTAGTGTTTTTGTCTTGTTTGCATCAATAAATTAAGGTGATATGTTATGAAGTGAAATGATACGTTTCTGTTGCAATGCCTCGATTTTTCAACTATCCCAAATATTCAATCGAAACATAAGATCTTATTAACATGTCAACAGTAAATCGATATAAAAAGATAAAGTGGAAAATGGTAGGCTAAAAGTTCAACGCACAAGGATGTCATTTGATTCCCTTCGGCGTTGAACTCATAAGCAAGTGAGAGATAAACATAAAGGCATCAAACAAATGACTATCCTACTAGGTTTTCTCTCTTCCATGAAAACAAAGTCTTACGTCTAGCATAAAGCTCAGTGTATAGTTTCAGTAATATAAGCTAAACAACAGTTCCAGATAGCATTACCAATTGTAGCAAGGCGTTGCTTCTTTTTCGCTATTTTTTCCTCCTAGCTCAAAGGCTGTTTAAATCCCACTACTGCTTCTGCTGCAGCAAGTTCTTCTTCCTCTTTTCTTTGTTCCGTAAGGCGCTCTTCAAATATGTAAGAAAGATCGAGTTCTATTGGTTACTAAAAATGGTTAAAGAGTACAGGTCAAATCTCCAGTAGGTACAAGGACACCCATCTGAACTATAGACTGAAGCACCTGTGTAAATAAACAAATTCATCGTTAAGCTGATTTCAGAAAATATTGGGTACCAGAAAGCTTCAAAGATGGAACACAAACCTGCTTCCCACGTATATAACATCTGCTAGAAGGAAAATAGACTTACCCTATCTGGATCCTTTTCATAAACACCATAAAATGCTTCCAGTAAGCCTTCCCTGATGTTTGGACTTATGCTGCACAATTCCAGGATACGTTGTTCTATTAATGGCTTAATGCAAGAACAAATTTTTGGATTCAAGAGCACTTTGAACAATAAGATTGAGCTTTTCACACATTTTTTTAATGACGGGTCAGATGGGTGCTAATGACTACCTTCCCGTCATCCTGAAGTCATAGAAGATGAGCCTACCCCCATTCACATCATCAACAACAATATTTCCAGGGTGCTGCGAAGAGAAACAACATGTTAAATACAACCTACCATCGGGCCTTAGAAAGGTCACAAATTGCAGTTTAATTTGTGATACAAAAGAAAAACCACAAAACTGAAATCAAAAGAAATCCATACTTTAAAACTCCATCAAATAGTAAAAGGAACGAAAAATTGCAAATTTACTACAAAATACTACCTAAGAAAAGATGTTATTTACAAAATCAAGAAATGATTAAAAAAAAAAAAAAAAAAAAAAAACAAGTATGAAGACTAGGATTTATACCATGGTGAAATCTTCTTCTTGTACTCTCAGATCTGTTGAATATGATACGAGTGTTTGCGTTGATTCACGAGAAACATTAACTAAATCTAGGGTTATAAAATTCTGATTCTGAGATGGGTTTTGATTCAAAGATGCGATTAGGATTATGTTTTGAAATCATGATTGATTCGGTGATGAGAGTCGTATGGATATGCATGATATCAATCTCCCTCATACAGAAATCGAGCGAGCTGAAATGAGATGAAGATTTGTTTTTGGTTAAATCCAAAGTTACAAAAGAGGGTTTTTCTTTTAGATCTGATATATAGATTTTGATTTTGAGATGGGGTTAGAATTAATCTTCGGTTTGTGAGGGCTAAGGTTGGATCTGTGAGATTTTCAGAAGTGGGTTAAGGAGGAAGATAAGAAAGAGAAAACGAGTTTGCAAAATATCTGAGAATTTTATTCACGGCTATGTTTGGGGAAAAAATTGAACCATATTTTTTTTTTTTTTTTTTGCATATAACTAATGAAAACCAATGAAAACATATTCTTTCTAATCCAACGTTCATTATGCAACTAAATCTTGAGCATACGGATCCCAAACCATCCAACGCTCAAGTAAATCATTCATTTTATAAATTAAAAGAAAAAAAAATGAAGACTAAGAAAACACAAGGGTGCGCAACGTTTTTAGAATTTCCAATACGTTGCTCAATAACTTCTAATATAACTAAATGAGTGGTATTTATTTTGAGAAACATTTTTACTAGTGTGCAACAGACTGTCGCGTTGCACATTATGCAACGTCCTTATCCGTTGCACACCCCCGAAACAGAAATGTTGCGAAATCCAGGATATGGTGTAGTGATATTCTTCTTCACCATAACTAGTCCAAATGAACTAGTTAGAGAGTTGTTCAATTGCTATGAGATCTCATGTACTACACAAGACACAATTGAAGCAAAAATGATGTGATTCACTCGAATCGATTCATAAACTATAAAGCCACAGTTTGCAATAGCATTCCTTAGTTTATTAAGATAAGTTCACAAACATCGTTTTTAGACATAACCTTCTCAAGTTCGCAGACTAAGTTTGCAGACTTAAGTTAATCGGTTAGAGTTCACAAATTCCAGCAGAAATTCTCGGGCACAAATAATGAATTTTTCCTAGTCCCATTATAAATTTAGCAAAAATAAATAATCTTTCTAATTTAGCAAAGCTCAATTGCTGCTAATGAACGTAAAAAAAAAAAATACGCGAAAAAAAAGGGATTTTATTAGTTAAATATCATTTTCATAAGTCAGTCATTGTGTTGGGTACAACTCTCCAACATCTCAGACAATCACTAGAAGAACTCTCGTATACCCAAAGGGCAATGAAATTTTGACCGAAGATTTTTTTTTTTTGATAAGTCAAAAATTGTATTAATCAATAAAATTATATACAAGATAGTTTATGAGAAAAGAGGTCACAGCAACCCCAAAAACTCACAAATTTAAATCGAAAATAAATTACAAATTGATCTAAGAAAAAATCGGCGGCCAACAAAATGCATCCCACGTCGTTGTCTAACAAACATCCACGCTTTTTCATGCTATCGGCAGCAAAATTTGTTTCACGATAGAATCATACAAACTCTTTGCATGTGTCCACCTTTGATGTGCAAACCAAAGCACCGAATCCTCCTCCAAAGTTGTAATCACACTTGAAGAATCAGAACAAATCACAATTTTTCTATAACCCCATTGAACTGCCCATTCCAGACCAACAAGAATTCCATACAGTTCCGCCGTATAATTAGAGGTTATGCCTAATCTAATGCACATAGATCCAACTACATCACAACTCGCATTCCTTGCCACTACCCCAGCTCCCTCCACCCATGGATTGCCCCTTGAGGCACCGTCAGAACATAGCATCGACTAGTTTTGGTTTGGAGGCGACCAATAACTTTCCTTAGGTTTAGAAATCTTCACCTTTCTATAGCTCACACGAAATAAACCTATAGCATCCTCAAATCCTCCATAGTATTATGCATAAAAATTCGCAATCTAACTGAGTATTCATGAATCTGATTGAACACCCGTTTTTTTTAAAATGACCAGCAGGGAGTCTTCTTCTCATACACTTTCTTATTTCTAGTAAACCACAATTCTGATTACACCACTAGGTTGGCCACCAGCCACAAATCTTTAACTATACCACTGCGTTGCTTAGCCTCTTTGTCAGAAATAATCAAATTATAATGAGGTTTAATAGTAAAAATACCTTCCAACCAGTCCTAGGCCTTTCTCGCAAAGATGTAGTCCCAAAGAACATGTTCTAGAGACTCTTCAGAGTTTTGGCAAACATAACACTTAGACACAATAGAGATTTTCAACCCGCTTCTAACTTTGTCTAATGTTGCACAAGCACGGCGAACAAACTTCCAGTTTTGAGACGCCAACGAAGGATGAACGCATTTCCTCCATAACAAGTTTGCTTCTTCCATGATAGGATATTTTTTCCTAATCAGTTCCCTAGCAGACCTGACCGAAAATCCCCCCTTCAAGTCCGACATCCAAATCTTCTTATTCAGGCCATTACAAATTATTGGCAACTCCTCCAGCACCACCCTAGCACTAGTAAGGTTCTGCAAATGAACTCCTTGCTATTAAGCACAAATACTTCAAAATTGGTGACGTATCCGTGTCCACTCCGTATCAGTATCAGATACTTAGGGATACCTGTGGATACGTATCAGATACTCCATTTGAAGTGTCACTTTTTTTAAATTACAAAAGGGATAGGGGATACTCTCGGATACCTCTCAGATACTCTATGAGGGGATACTTCCTATAATCTAACATTTATTTTTATAAATTTATACATAAAATCTAAATATTTATAGATATTTGTACTCATGAACATATCGAATAATTATATTTAAACCTAATAACTTGTTGACTATAAAGAAAAAAGACTTGGTATTTATTTTTATGGTGCTTCAAAAAAAAAAAAGGTGTTAGAAATCGGAGTACATATGATTTTATCCATTCAATTAACATAAGTAAGTCTGAAACCCAAAAGTTGAAAATTTAATATTTGCTCACTTTAATATTAAAAATAGTATATATCGGATTTTTTTATTTTATGATTTTTTAGTAGAATGGATTATTATTATATTAAATACTTTTTTAATAAATACACGTATCCCACCGTATCTCGTATCCCCATTTTATGAAAATTGACGAATCCCCATATCAGTGTCACCGTATCAATATCCCCGTATCAGTTTGGTGCATCATAGACTCCTTGTAATTTCCATACACCTTGCACAATAATATCACTTACCCTTGCTGTTCAAGACAGGCTAGTGCGATTCAAAACATCAGCAGTTGTAAGCACCTGGATACTGCAAGAGCCGAAGACACCATAATGGTGGCTTTGGGTGTTGTCAAGCTGAAGCCACCATTTTCGATGACGTGGAAAGAGTGAAGCTGCCATCAAGAGATGATTAGTGGTTACCTAACTAAACTCCATTTTAATAGTTCACGTATGCTTCTGTAGTTAGAATTTCTAGTACTAGTTGATTTACAGTATGCCAGTGAAACGATAGTGAAGTCATTCTGGTCCCAAAATGGTATATTTACCTGATTTTTAAACTTTTTAGAATTTGCATGCTTCATTATTCCATTTACGTTCCAGTCAACATATGATGGAATAGGAGAAGTCACAGGAAAAAGAATCTCAACACCTCCACGATTACCATTAACAGTTGTGACTTCTATTGGCTTTAGTCTGTGCTGTGACAAGCAAAAGTAGACTTTCAGAAGCCAGACAACCATAGGAGACAAAATGAATCATCTAATAGTATACCACCAAACAGAGGATCAGGAAAATCACATTCATGTCAAAGTAGCCCATGGAATTTTATAAATTCAAATGAGACGTTCATTAAGTACCGCTATAAAAAAGTTCAAGTAATATTTCATGTCAGTTAAACATATGACGTCAACTAAATGATCAGAGACCAAAAGTATAATATAGATTACTATATTTGTAACATTAGGATATGCACCAGCTGCAACCAGTAGCTTGATGATTTGAGTTGCCTCTTCAGATGCAAGTAACAGAGCTTTTACTCCATCTGGTCCAAAAAAATTTTTCGGCACTTGCCTACAGACATGGCACATAAGTTAGATCCGGTAAATTTACAAACCCAGAAATGGGCTAATACCAATACTATTGAGGCACCCACAACCAAAAGCAGACACCAAAGGATCCTAAGATATGCGTGTATGATGAAAACACCGTCACCGTTTGTACAAACTCCCAAAAGACCCACACAAGAGAAATGGAACCAATAGACACGTGGAAAGTTCCCTCATATGCATCAGAAATTCATACAAATAAAATTTAGCTTGAATGGATAAAAATTAAGGAGAAATTTAACACAATCTGTACATAATCCGACGAGTAATAATTTGAACCATACAAACTAGTTTAAATAGAATTTAATAAAGTCGAACAAGAATGTAGAAAAATATTTCTACCTTGAGAAAACGCTCCACGCATTGCCAAGATCGAGAATGGATGGATGCCTGAAGTGGAGTAAGTGTACCATGGAATATCATATTAGGCTGCAAAGAAAAAAGAAGGTAGATTCAGTGATCCCCAATGCTTACAGAGCAGCATTAAGCAGATATACAACTCGACAACGATCTGAAATGTAAGCTTTTAGTTATTTTAAAGAGCTTATGATATCCTGTATGGAGGATTTAGCTTTAAATAGATCTAATTCATAATTAAGAATAAACATCTGTTGTGATCAAGCATTTCACACCTAATCAGAATAAAATTCAGGTTACCGCTTAGAAGATCACTTGTGTAAATGGTAAACAGAAAGCTACATGTGTCCATGCAAAAAAGGTAAATCCTACTCACATTAGCACCATGATCCAGAAGAACTTTAACAGTGTCGTGTTCGCCAGCAGTGGCAGCATAGTGTATTGGTGATCCAAAATCATTGGTAACATCCACGTTAATGCCTTTTGAAAGTAACAACGGTATGATTTCTTTATGCCCTGCAACACGAAAAAACATCAGGACCTCGTTTAGGCTACTCTAAGATGTCAAAATAACACATTTGCAAGCTTACCAGATCACTTGGAATGCAACTTACCTATCATAGCGACATGATGCAAAGGGCTTATATTTGAATCATCTGGTATTTCAGGATTTGCACCTATTTGAAGAAGATATTCCATAACATCCAATCGCCCTTCTATGGCTGCACGATATAGGGGAGTTTTCCCTGCAAAATACATTAATTAGTATTTGGTTATGTACCGTATTTTAAGAATATCAACTTAAATTACAAGTCAATTAGTAGTATTAAAGCTCTAGCAGTCATTATGAACCGAATGCTGTCATATATTCACTCCACTTGTATTAATCCACTGGGCAGTGCGTTAGCTGTGGACTACCATTCACTGTATTCAATCTTATACAACCATATCTGAACAGAAAACTTTAACAATTATTGCTTGGGGCCAGTCACTCATCAAGTTTACTCATTTTTAATGTTATTAACCCACATATCAATTTTTAATCTAAAAACAGCCTCACACTTTCACTAAAGTTATAACAAAACCAAAATACAGATAAACAAAACACAAAATAAAACAAACATTCTTGAAGATCAAGGTGGCAACAACCATTTTAGAGAACCCCTAAGCATTACAATTACATCAATCGATAAGCAATAATTTCCAATTCAAACTCTTTAACCCTGACAGAGTCATGAAGGGGGGGAATAGAAAGAAGAAGAAAAAAATTCAAGCACACAAGAATTATTAAATCTAATGAAATAAGACAATTAAAAGTATACGTGATCCATCTTTAACATCAACATTAAGTTTGAGCTCTTCAATCAAGTACTTCAGAACTTTGACGCTCCCTCCGGCGGCCACAAAATGGATAGCTCGTCTACTGTTTGTATCTCTAGTATTCTCCATAATCGCTGGTATTCCATCTTCTAGTACATGATCTAGAGATGCTGCAGATTCTGATGATCCAAAACAAGATCAGTCAACAAAAGATCGTCAGAAGAAAAAACACAAGAAATCCTTTATAAAATCAAAAAAACAAAAAAAAATAAAGAAAATCATTTCATACTTTTGAGTCGTTTCAGTTTTCCGACATGAGCAGCATTGAGAAAGATACATCTGTAAAAGGGAAAAAAACAAAGATTGTGGAAAACAAATTAAGGAGGATTTAGTAATCATTTGTAATAGTTGGGAAGGGGAATGCAGAGATCTATAAAAGAAGAAGAAAAACTCTAGGGGTTAAGTATGGTACTGACTTGCAGCTTGAAGAAGCCCCTCCATGGTGATACCGAGAACTGAGAAGAATATGAAGAAGAAGAAGAAGAAGAAGAAGAAAGAGGGATGGTAGATTCAAATAAGTCATCAAAAACTCAATTGACGGTAATCAAAAACCAATCAAACTCTCTCTGAAAATCAAGAAAAAATCAACCATTAACTAACAACAAAATCCTTATCCACAAAATCAAACCCTAACTTAAGAAGTGAAAAGTAGAGAAAAATTAAATTGCAAAGCAAAATATTACCTGATAAGGGCATTTTTACCTGATACAGTTTGAAAAAAAATTAAACCCTAATTAAATGGTTTCGACTGCAGAAACTCAAACCCAATCCAAGAATTTCGATACCAATTCAGAAAATAAAAAAATTCTACAACCAAAATTTAATGAAACCCTAACAAAACCCCCAAATCAAATCCCTAATTTTATTCCAAATATAAACATAATTTGAAATCTACAGGTTTCCTTTATGAAATCATTAGGGTTTGATTTATGAAAGAATAACAAGATTGACATTACCCTGATGATTTCAAGAGCAATTGATATTAGCCTGATGATTTCAAGAACAAAAGAACTATAAATCTAGGGTTAGAAATCTTCCTCTTGATTTCTTATGATACATGGGTTTTAGTTCAGATATGGGTTCAGATAAAGCTTTGATTTCTATCAGTGAGTTTCAATTTGTGAAGTGAGAATCAATACAAATTTTTTTTTGAGGGCTTTTGTGCGTTTCGTTGATTTTGAGCATACAAAAATCAATCGAGAAGATGAAGCAGTAGGTATTGTTGTGGTAGTGATTTCTCCATTTCCATTAGATTTTAGGGTAGAGATGGAGACCAAGAGCAGAGAGAGAAGAAGAAGAAAGAGAAAGGGAGATATGAAATGGGAGAGAGAAAAAGGAATTTATATGCTCGATGAAATAATAAAAAACTATCACATATAAATCGGTTTTAAAGGGTCGCGGGATTGGTAGCAGATTTGGGGCAAAATGGTAATTATTCGGCGACCGTTATTAATCATCTCGGATTTTTTCCGTGTTTTTATGATATCAGAGACCGTTATGTGTGGTCAGCGGTCCAACTACCGTCATTGAGGGTCTCGGATGTGGGTTGCTAAACACCCATTTTCCACTAGTGCTTGGCTTCGGAGATGATCAACGAGCTTAGCATAAATCGAAAGCATGGGAATGTTAGCCTCAAATTAGACATTTTGCAAGCGTTTGATACGGTCAGTTGGGATTTTATTGCTGAGGTTTTTCGTCAGTATGGTTTTTCGGAGGTTTGGTGCAATTGGATTCTTAGTATTCTTGCTTCGGCTCGGATTTCGGTCATGATAAATGGAAGCACTGAAGGTTTTTTCAGCATCACTAGAGGTTTGCGGCAAGGTGATCCTCTTTCACTGTTAATTTTTGTGCTTATTGAAGATGTTCTAAGTCGCAATATTACTAAGTTGTTTGCTAGGAAGAGTATGCATGCTATGGTTAACAAGAAGGGGGTTTCTCCTACTAACTTACTTTTTGCGGATGATATTCTTATTTTCTGTAAGGGTAATTTGCAAAGTTTACGAAATTTGAAGGACATGCTTGGCATGTATCAGCTTGCTTCTGGCCAATGCGTTAGCTATGCCAAAAGAAAGTTTTATTATGGTGGAGATAGAAGCTCTCGGGCGATTGCTATTTCAAATTATTTGGGAATGGAGCGTGCATTATTCCCTGATAAATATTTGGGTATTCAGCTGAATCCGGGTATTGTTCGCCACATCCATGTGCGACAAGTGGTTGAAAAAATATGGGCAAGCTAGCAGGTTGGAAGGGTAATCTTCTATATTTTCAAGCTAGGCTTGTTTTGATTAAATTTGTGATTTCCAGCTATATTATTCATTCTATGGTTGTATACAAGTGGCCTTGCACGATGATTAAATAGGTTGAAAGAGCCATTAGAAATTTTCTGTGGTCGGGGGATGCAGAGAAACGTAAGTATTTTACGGTTAGATATGATGATCTGTGTTGCTCCAAACATGAAGGAGGTTTGGGTTTGAAGAAGTTACTTGATGTTAATAAGGCAATGCTTATGAAGTTGTGGGTTTCGATAAGAGATTCCAATAAGATTTGGGCAAGATTTTTAAAGGCGAAGTATTTCAAACTGAATGGAAATTTAATTGATTACAAGCTGGGTTCTTCGGTTTTTCCAGGGATCAGATTGGTTTACAATTTCGTTCAAAAGCACACTCGCTCAATTATTGGTAATGGCGCTAATACTTCCTTATTTTTTGATAATTGGTGTGGTGATTTTTCGATTGCTAAGAGGATTGGGATTTATTCCAAAGGCACAAAGGATTTTAATTCGAAGGTAAGTGACATTATTGTTGATGGCGCTTGGGCCATTCCTCAGGTGACTAAATATTTGATGTTGCGTTGCAATATAGATATTGATAACTTACTTGTTATTGCTGGAGGCGAAGATTACAAGATTTGGGACTTGGATAAAAAGGGAGTTTTCTCGGTTAAATCTGCTAAGGCTGCTCTTAAGTTTCCAGTGGAGGTAGAGCCGTGGACTGCTCTTTTTTCTAGGAATGTTGTGCATCCAACTTTGAGTGTTCAGTATTGGAAGATTTGGGAAAATCAATGTTGTGCTACTGATGATAATGTTATTAAGAAAACTGGAAGGTCTATGCCTTCTATGTGTCGCATGTGTAAAATATCTGGTGAGTCTATGGCTCATATAACTTGGCATTGTAGGTTTGCTAAGCGTATCTGGTCTTGGGCTGCTAGAATTTTTGATTTGCGACCTTCTGAAGATTTGGTAGCCTCTTACAAGGCTTATAAAGGGTGTAGTAGGATGATTAAGGACCTGTGGCTTGTTGATAATCCTGCAATTGCTACAGAACTATGGAAGTTGCGCAATAAGGTTTATTTTGAAGATGCTAATGTGCAATGGCTTGGTTTTAAAGGAAGAGTTTATCAACTGATTCAAGATAACTCTATTCGTATGAAGGACCACATGCATAATGAGGATTTGCGGATTTTGAACTATTTTAAGGTGAAGCATAGGTCTTGCAAAGCTTTAGAACCTATTGAGGTTAGTTGGTCTCCTCCTAACTTTGGTGAGATTATGATTTGTTGTGATGGTGCGTCGATTGGAAACCCAGGTCAGACTGGCTGTGGCGTTACGGTTCGTGATTCAAGATCGGAAGTTCTGGGCTTTCTTTGTGTTGGCCTGGGCTGGAAAACTAATTTATATGCGAAAGTTTGCGATGTTATCTATGGTGTGATGTTGGCAAAACGGTGGAATATTAGAAATATTTGTGTTCGCTCGGACTCGATGAGTTGCATTTAAGCTTTCCAAGTTGATCAATTGCCATGGCAGTTGCAGCAAAAGTGGAAAATAACTAGGCGTTTCTATGATAATATCCGTTATGTCCATAGTTATAGGGAAGTTAATTTTTCATCTGATGCTTCGGCTAAACAAGCATGTTTGTTGGCCGTGGATATTTTTGAATTTTATGACAGTATGCCAGGTTTCATTCAGTCTGTTGAATGGCCTGGAAGTTCGCTTTCGTTAGGTTTTCTTCTAGTGATGGCCTCGCGGCTATGCACTAGTAAGGCCTAGTCCCTGTATAATTTTTCGCTTTTTTAATTTTATTGACCGAGTAAAAAAAAACAATGGCAAAGCAGCTTGGAAAGTGGATAGCGGTGCGTGTTGGCATGTGCCAATGTCACGCACGACCATATTGGCCTAGGTTGCACGGTTTGCAAGCCTAGGGCATGAGCGCTACTTTGGCATGTGCTAATGGCAAAGCGGCTTGGTAAGGAAAGGGCCAAGGCAAAGTGTGTTTGGCATGGCGCGGCTAGCTTGGGATAGGTGTGGCTGACATGATTTGCCATTGGCACAGAGGTGTGGCTGGCATGGTTGGCATGCCTTGGCGTGTTTGGTGTGGATGGCATGATTTGCCATTGGAACAAAGGTGCGACTAGAAAGTTTGGCATGATTTGGCGGGGTTGGTGTGACTAGCATAGCTAGGGACAAGGCAAAGTGATTTTGTCATGGCGCGGCTAGCTTGGGCTAGGTGTGGCTGGCGTGATTTTCCATTGGCACATAGGTGCGGCTAGTATGGTTAGCATGCTTTGGCGCGTTTGGTGTGGATGACATGATTTGCCGTTGGCACAGGGGTGCGGCTAGCATGGTTGCATGCTTTAGCGCGCGGTTGGTGTGGCTGGCATGATTTTCCGTTGGCACAGGGGTGCGGCTAGCATGGTTGGCATGCTTTGGCGTGGTTGGTGTGGCTGGCATGATTTTCCATTGGTACAGGGGTGCGGCTAGCATGGTTGGCATGCTTTGGCGCGGTTGGTGTGGCTGACATGATTTGCCATTGGCACAGGGGTGCGGCTAGCATGGTTGGCATGCTTTGGCGCGGTTGGTGTGACTAGCATAGCTAGGGCCAAGGCAGAGTGCATTTGGCATGGTGCGGCTAGCTCGGGCTAGGTTCGGCTGGCATGATTTGCCATTGGCACAGAGGTGCGGCTAGCATGGTTGGCATGCTTTGGCGCGCTTGGTGTGGCTGGCATGATTTTCCGTTGGCACATGGGTGAGGCTAGCATGGTTGGAATGATTTGGCATGGTTGGTGTGACTAGCATAGCTAGGGCCAAGGCAGAGTGTGTTTGTCATGGTGCGGCTAGCTTGGGATAGGTGTGGCTGGCATGATTTGCCATTGGCACAGAGGTGCGGCTAGCATGGTTGGCATGCTTTGGCACGTTTAGTGTGGCTGGCATGATTTTCCGTGGGCACAGGGGTGAGGCTAGCATGGTTGGCATGCTTTGGCGCGGTTGGTGTGGCTGACATGATTTGCCGTTGGCACAGGGGTGCGGCTAACATGGTTGGCATGCTTTGGCGCGGTTGGTGTGACTATCATAGCTAGGGCCAAGGCAGAGTGCGTTTGGCATGGCGCAGCTAGCTCGGGCTAGGTATGGCTGACATGACTTGTCATTGGCACAGAGGGGAATTAGGGTTTCGCTCGTTGTAGCCCTAATTTGAAAAAAATACTCCCTATTAATTACTGACTACATGCATTAAATGTTCTAATAAATGTGCTGGTGACATTAGGTTATTCAGGGTTTTACAATTTTACCCTTTGTCTAAAAACCACCATCAACACCAGGAAACTTAAATTTTTTCACTTGACTACGGGCATTGATATATTTCTATCGAGCATGCCGACATTGAGTTACGACATTGAAAGTTACTTACCAAGCATGCCGGCACCATTTTACGGCATGGTCTTTATCAATTCCGACATGGTCTTCATCACTTCCGGAGATGTATTTTTTTTTATTCATGGTCTTCATCACTACCGGCATGGTCTTCATCTATACCGGCATGGTCTTCATCACTTCTGGCATGATCTTCATCACTACCGTCATGGTCTTCATCACTTCCGGCATGATCTTCATCACTACCGGCATGGTCTTCATCACTTCCGAATGTAAAAGAAAAAAATTGTTTTCAAAGTGAGGAGCCGGTAGAGAAGCAAAAGAGAATTTGAGAGGGAGTGGGGAATATTTAAGTTTCAAAGCGTTAACCCTAAAAGAGATTAATAAGAAGTGAAGATGGAAATAAGGAATATGATTTCGTTTTTTGATTTTAAGTTTTTAAATTTTTATTTTGAGGGAAGGGTATTTTAGTATTTTTACCCTCCAAAATACCCCTTAGCAGACACTATTGGTTGGGGAAAGTAATTTATATCCTCCAATTAGTCCAAGTATCTCCAATCGCGCGTTCTTAGATAACCCTTATGGCTAACCATTTTTTTTTCGGTAAGGGAAATTATCTTGTATTTTTTTGTAATGCTTTTTTCCCATAAGAAAATCCTTGATTTGGTGTAGTGTGCTGGCTATAGATCCACATGTTTTACGAGAAGATAGCGCAGGAAAATTCACTCGACACTGGGAAGGACCTTTTCGTATCAGAAAAGTAGGAGGCTCCGCATATTACAAACTCGAGCATCCCGATGGATCTAAAATCAAAGTTGGTCTCTATTTTTCTCCTTTCGTCTCCTATTGTCTCCTTTAAGCTCTCTCTAGCTCTTGGATACCTTATACCTATCAATATCCTTTTGCATCTACTTTGGTCTCTATTTATCCCCATTCGTCTCCTATTATCTCCTTTAAGCTCTCTATATCTCTTCGATACCTTATACCTCTCAATATCCTTTTAGAGCTCATTTGGTCTCTATTTGTCTCCATTCGTCTCTTATTGTCTCCTTTAAGCTCTCTCTAGCTCTTGGATACCTTATACCTATCAATATCCTTTTGCATCTACTTTGGTCTCTATTTGTCTCCTTCGTCTCCTATTGTCTCCTTTAAGCTCTCTCTAGCTCTTGGATACCTTATACCTATCAATATCCTTTTTGCATCTACTTTGGTCTCTATTTATCTCCATTCGTCTCCTATTATCTCCTTTAAGCTCTCTCTAGCTCTTCGATACCTTATACCTCTCAATATCCTTTTGATCTCCTTTGGTCTCTATTTGTCTCCATTCGTCTCCTATTGTCTCCTTTAATCTCTTTCTAGCTCTTCGATACCTTATACCTCTCAATATCCTTTTGGATCTCATTTGGTCTCTATTTGTCTCCATTCGTCTCCTATTGTCTCCTTTAAGCTCTCTCTAGCTCTTGGATACCTTATACCTATCAATATCCTTTTGCATCTCCTTTGGTCTCTATTTGTCTCCATTCGTCTCCTATTATCTCCTTTAAGCTCTCTATATCTCTTCGATACCTTATACCTCTCAATATCCTTTTGAGCTCCTTTGGTCTCTATTTATCTCCATTCGTCTCCTATTATCTCCTTTAAGCTCTCTATATCTCTTCGATACCTTATACCTCTCAATATCCTTTTGAGCTCCTTTGGTCTCTATTTTTCCTCCATTCGTCTCCTATTATCTCCTTTAATCTCTCTATATCTCTTCGATACCTTATACCTCTCAATATCCTTTTGGAGCTCCTTTGGTCTCTATTTGTATCCATTCGTCTCCTATTGTCTCCTTTAATCTCTTTCTAGCTCTTCGATACCTTATACCTCTCATAGGATATAAGGTATCGAAGAGATATAGAGAGCTTAAAGGAGATAATAGGAGACGAATGGAGACAAATAGAGACCAAAGTAGATGCAAAAGGATATTGAGAGGTATAAGGTATCAAGAGCTAGAGAGAGCTTAAAGGAGATAATAGGAGACGAATGGAGACAAATAGAGACCAAAGTAGATGCAAAAGGATATTGAGAGGTATAAGGTATCGAAGAAGAGATATAGAGAGATTAAAGGAGACAATAAGAGACGAATGGAGACAAATAGAGACCAAATGAGCTCCAAAAGGATATTGAGAGGTATAAGGTATCGAAGAGATATAGAGAGCTTAAAGGAGATAATAGGAGACAAATGGAGACAAATAGAGACCAAAGGAATTCCAAAAGGATATTGAGAGGTATAAGGTATCGAAGAGATATAGAGAGATTAAAGGAGACAATAGGAGACGAATGGAGACAAATAGAGACCAAATGAGCTCCAAAAGGATATTGAGAGGTATAAGGTATCGAAGAGATATAGAGAGATTAAAGGAGATAATAGGAGACGAATGGAGACAAATAGAGACCAAAGAGCTCCAAAAGGATATTGAGAGACCAAAGGTATCCAAAAGGATATAGAGAGGTTAAAGGTTCTTATTAATGTTCTCAATTGATTACAAAGAAGATAAATGGAATTATAATAGTTACAACTTTCTCTATTCTCTTTCCTAAAATATTTTCTAACATAACTAAAAGAACCCTAGAATATTAAAGGAGACAATAAGAGACGAATGGAGACAAATAGAGAGCTCTAAAAGGATATTGAGATATATAAGGTATCGAAGAGATATAGAGAGCTCATTTGGTCTCTATTTGTCTCTTTTCGTCTCCTATTATCCATTCGTCTCCTATTGTCTCCTTTAAGCCCTCTATATCTCTTCGATACCTTATACCTCTCAATATCCTATAAGGCATCTACTTTCAAAATGTGTAGAAAATAAATCAAAATTAATTTATCCAAAAAGATTAATCTTGGTTGACTTGTACATGGTGCAGACACGAGCCCAAGCATTAAGTCCAAGCCTTAGTGAAGCAAAAATATTTCCTCCGACCGGGTCACAAGCCCCCTACTATTAACATACAATTTAACTTGATTTTCAAAATGTTTAGAAAATAAATCAAAATTAATTTTTCTAAAAAGATTAGTCTTAGTTGACTTGTCCATGGTGCATACACGAGCCCGAGTACTAAGCCCAAGCCTTAGTGAAGAAAAAATATTTCCCCCCACCCTGGTCACAAGCCCCCCTCAATTAAGACACAATTTAACTTGATTTTCAAAATGTTTAGAAAATAAATCAAAACTAATTTTTCCAAAAAGATTAGTCTTAGTTGACTTGTCCATGGTGCATACACGAGCCCGAGCACTAAGCCCAAGCCTTAGTGAAGAAAAAATGTTCTCCTCCACCCGGGTCACAAGCCCCCCCTCAATTAAGACACAATTTAACACTATTTTCAAAAAAATTAGAAAATAAATCAAAAATATTTTTTCCAAAAAGATTAGTCTTGGTTGACTTGTCCATGGTGTAGATACGAACCCGAGCACTAAGCCCAAGCTTTAGTGAAGCAAAAATATTTCCTCCCACCCGGGTCACAAGCCCCCATTCTATTAAGACACAATTTAACTTGATTTTCAAAATATTTAGAAAATAAATCAAAATTAATTTTTCCAAAAAGATTAGTCTTGGTTGACTTGTCCATGGTGCATACACGAGACCGAGTACTAAGCCCAAGCCTTAGTGAAGCAAAAATATTTCCCCCCACCAGGGTCACAAGCCCCCCCCCCCCTCAATTAAGACACAATTTAACTTGATTTTCAAAATGTATAGAAAATAAATCAAAACTAATTTTTCCAAAAAGATTAGTCTTAGTTAGGGGTGAGCAACGGACGGACGGTTGCGGATTAGGGGTCAACCGCAACCGAACCGTCAAAGTTGCGGATTTGGAAAATGGAACCGTGACCGGCCCAATTAACCGCGGATTTAACCTCTGCGGATCTGCATGGATTGTATCGGGGGTTGCGGATTATCCGCGGTTTAGTCAAAAATAGTCAAAGAAAAAGTCAAAGAAAAAAGTAAAACAACCAAAAATATAAGTTTACAAACTAGAATTTTAATAACAAAGCTTATAAAAACCGCAAATAAAAATGGGTATCAAGTCCTGCCATCAAGGGCGGGCAAAATATTATCGGGATTGGGGGCAGAACTAGCAAGTATGCTTAAGTGGGCTTGCAATTCCACATTCTCTAAAAATTTAGGCTTGGGAATCAACCGGGCAGGGTTGCTTCCAGCTCCCTCCGCCACTGCCGCTGCCATTGCAGACCCATCCGTCCATTTGAGCTGAGTAGATTCTTCCACTTTGTAACAAAATGTACAAATCTTACAAGCCAAACAAAGCTTAAATGAGTGTGGGGAAACAAAGCCAAAAAACACCAGTTTAATAATTGCAGTATGGAAGTTTCTCGGTGATAATTGCAGCTTCACTTTCAGACTCGGAAGCATTTTGAAACATCCAAAAATACTGTAAAATTCTTCCTTCAAACAAGTGGTTCCCATGATCCATTTATTTTGAAACTTTTACAGCTCCATAATCACAGAAATGGGTTCCACATATCCAAAAATTAGACAAATCCACTTAGTTAAAGTGCTAATTAGAGGCCTCAAGTCTCTGCCACGTTATACGAAAGTTCTACAAAATGTGTCTCAGAACACAGAAGTTTCTACCATTTTCCTCGGTCCGATCATCCTGAAATTTTATCCGAGCTTTCCTGCAATATCTAAGTATAATGTATCCAATTTTCTCTGAGTTCTAATGGTTAGATCTCGATTTATAGTCCTGATAAAGACATATGTTCTAAATGTCAGAAAGACAAGTTAAAATTCATGCAAAGCTTTCATCTAAGCTAACTTTTTATAGAATCTGTGATACAAAATAAATCATAATTTCATGCTCAAATAAAAATCCAGAGTTGAAGTTGAATTTAATCAAGTTAGGCATTATCGAGAATCGAAACATAATTCCAAGAGAATGATTATGATACACGATAGAGTAGAAACCTTCTTCAATCTTCATTAGAACTCAGTGAAAATGATGATTAGTCTTAGTTGATTTGTCCATGGTGCAGACACGAGCCCGAGCACTAAGCCCAAGCCTTAGTGAAGAAAAAATGTTCCCCCCCACCCGGGTCACAATCCCCCCCTCGATTAAGACACAATTTAACTTTATTTTCAAAATGTTTAGAAAATAAATCAAAATTAATTTATCCAAAAAGTTTAATCTTGGTTGACTTGTACATGGTGCAGACACTAGCCCGAGCAATAAGCCCAAGCCTTAGTGAAACAAAAATATTTCCTCCCACCCGGGTCACAAGCCCCCCTTCTATTAAGATACAATTTAACTTGATTTTCAAGAAAATAAATCCAAATTAATTTTTCTAAAAAGATTAGTCTTAGTTGACTTGTCCATGGTGCATACACGAGCCCGAGTACTAAGCAAAAGCCTTAGTGAAGAAAAAATATTTCCCCCCACCCGGGTCACAAGCCCCCTTCTATTAAGATACAATTTAACTTGATTTTCAAAATATTTAGAAAATAAATCAAAATTAATTTTTCTAAAAAGATTAGTCTTGGTTGACTTGTCCATGGTGCATACAAGAGCCCGAGCACTAAGCCCAAGCCTTAGTGAAGCAAAAATATTTCCCCCCACCCGGGTCACAAGCCCCCCTCAATTAAGGCACAATTTAACTTGATTTTCAAAATGTTTAGAAAATAATTCAAAACTAATTTTTCCAAAAAGATTAGTCTTGGATGACATGTCCAAGGTGCAGACACGAGCCCGAGCACTAAGTCCAAGCCTTAGTGAAGCAAAAATATTTCCTCCCACCCGGGTCACAAGCCCCACTTCTATTAAGATACAATTTAACTTGATTTTCAAAATGTTTAGAAAATAAATCAAATTAATTTTTCCAAAAAGATTAGTCTTAGTTGACTTGTCCATGGTGCAGATACGAGCCCGAGCACTAAGCCCAAGCCTTAGTGAAGCAAAAATATTTCCCCCCACCCGGGTCACAAGCCCCCCCTCAATTATGACACAATTTAACTTGATTTTCAAAATGTGTAGAAAATAAATCAAAACTAATTTTTCCAAAAAGATTAGTCTTAGTTGACTTGTCCATGGTGCAGACATGAGCCCGAGCACTAAACCCAAGCCTTGGTGAAGCAAAAATGTTCCCCCCCACCCTGGTCACAATCCCCCCCACAATTAAGACACAATTTAACTTGATTTTCAAAATGTTTAGAAAATAAATCAAAATTAATTTTTCCAAAAAGATTAATCTTAATTTATCCAAAAAGATTAATATTGGTTGACTTGTACATGGTGCAGACACGAGCCCGAGCACTAATCCCAAGACTTAGTGAATCAAAAATATTTCCTCCCACCCGGGTCACAATCCCCCCTTCTATTAAGACACAATTTAACTTGATTTTCAAAATATTTAAAAAGGCAATCAAAATGTGTAAAAGAACTAAATCGATTTAACCCAAGTTATGATTCATATGTGACTAGTAGGATATATCACTACAAGCACTACCCACATTTATGCTACTTAGAATCAGGGATAAACAACGTTTTCGTATTGAAAACCCTAATATAGCTCTAGATATGAATGCAATCGGATTGATTCCGGAATCAACCAAACAAACAATCAAGTCATAAACAATATGAACCATGAATAAGAAACAGTAAAATATTGAGACAAAACGAATCCATTGATTCAAATCTTATTTGTGAAATCCACTTTATATCCCATAACAAATAAATAGTATTTAGCTACTCATAGTTTTTGGATTCAACATAATTATAATCAAAAATAAAATGAAGAACATGAAAAATAAACGAAAGCAAACCCTAGTCGCTGCTCTGCTCTAAAACTCCAGTAGAAAGATAATACATGCTCCCCAAAAGAATAGAAACTTTTCTCATTTATAGCTTTTTAACTTTCCAAAATTAGGTCTTCAAAGCCCAAAGTCCAATAACAAGAAGTCCACCAAGCTCATGTGTGTGAAAAACCCATGTGAAAATTCTGTCAAAAATATCTCGACGGAAAACTGGTGTACCGGCCTGAATCCAGCACCAGAACAAATCTCAGGTGAACGGCAAAGTCCACCCGGTCACTGGTCAAACGAGTCAAATTGAGTTAACTCGGGTCAAACATACCAAGTCAGGTGAGAGAGTTCATGAGTAGGAACCGGGTTAGAGTCAGCTAACTGACTCATATGATTTGGCTGAGTGGTCTTGGACAAGACCACTTGCACCGGCCTTGCTCAACCTTGCGCCATATTGGCGCTTCACTACTTCATTATGCAACTTAAACTCCAACTCGCACGCCTACTACCAGTACCCATCTCCTCCAAATCCACTGCTCTAGATTTGCATCATAGCAATATTCCAACATACCCACCTCTTCTAACTTATTCTTAGGCACTGTTCCATTGCCTCTGCAGCTGCAAAATCATCTCCACACCTCCATGAGTTCAATACCACCATTCTCAGCATATTTTGCTATATCAGTTTCTGTAACATAGTCATTGTCTCAGCATCATTACAACCAGCTCGAGTCACCTGCAATACTTCATAGCTTCTATAACTGCAACTTCACTGAAGCTAGTACCACCATAAGTTCTCTGAAACTCCTACAATCTCAGAAACCACCAGTTCAAACCTTGTAATCTCATCTGTAGAAAAACAGCACTGCAACTCCCATGTATAACTTCTTTCTGACTTGCTTAGTTGCTTGGAATTGCAGTGGAAGCTCACACAAACTTAGCCATCCCTGAGTCACAAGCCTTGTCTCAGCTCAAGACCTCCAACACAGTAGCAACCTATATACCAGCTCAGGACATTTCACTCTAGTACCTGCAACATAACCATCTCAGGTTCAAGCATCACCTACTGCTCATAACTAGCAACAGTGGCAACAAAATACACTGACTCTCGCAACTGCACTTGATCATGTGACTCATACAAGCTCACCAGAAACACTGTGCCTTAGCAAAAATTCCATCTGCAGCTTAATCACCAAATCAACAGCACCAGATGCTCTTATCCCAGTATCATGAACCATTGCAACTATACTTGTTCTTCCATGTAATCTCAAACTCTCAATATATCAGCAACTACATATGCAATGCATCACAACCTGCAATTCCAGTTCAAATCTCAAAACATTAGGATGAGTTGGTACATGACCACCAACCCTCAACAACAACATTAGTTTCTCCCAATATTCTCCAACAGCAAACCATTATATCCACAACACAGTCTATATCCATCTTAATCTCAAACCTGCAATCCCTTTGAACCAGCAACAACATAAACCAAAAGAAACACCAGTCTCTTCTAGCAGCTCAACTGACCCGCACTCTCCCAATCAATTCTAGTTTCAGTTTAACTGCTGCTTCAAGTCCCTGCTAAATCCACCACCAACCTTCCAGGTTCAACACCACAAGAACTCAGTCATTAATACACCACCAAGTTCACAACACAACCTAACATTGCATTCAATTCAGCACTAGATTCTTCACAACTTCACCAGATCATCCAATTTCACTGCCTCGTCATTTAGTTCTGTCATTCAACCATAATCTCCAATTGCATAACCATTTTTAACACAACTGAACCCTGAATTCCATCACCAACATCATTGAAATGAACAATAACATCATCTTCTGTTGTTTCTATTTCTCCCACAATTTCAAACCTCAGATTACCACCATTCTTCCCCATGTGATTCAATCAATACTTGTAAGCTCAAACCCAATCTTCTACAAATTCTAACATCATCTCTGCATTGTTATCCAATTTGAAACCCTGTAATAACCCATCTCTTCCATCCATGGCGAACCCAAGCTTTGCCGGCATGAACTCTTAGTAGCAGCAGAATGGACCAGGATCTTTGTGATATTCTGAATCTATGAACTCAACCCAGATAGATTAGGTTATAAGGGAAATGGATTTACAACACCCACTCATTATGATAAGGGCCATTCAAATTATTTGGGTTGTCAGTTCCAGATAACCGACTGCTTATTCTTCACCTCCTTCTTGCGCATCCTAGCCCGCTCAAATTATGGCTCGCCCGTGAATTGATCTTTTTGCCATTTTCTCTCCAAATGAATGATTTCTCCTTCTTTTGCTCCCAATGACTCCAAAGTACCTAAACACTCAAAAGTAAACATAAGATACATAATTTACAAGAAAACTCGCAAAGAAAGCATAAATAATAGATATAAATCTAGGTGTTTTAGACACCTATCAAATTCCCCCACACTTAGACTTTGCTAGTCCTCGAGCCAATCAAACAAAACTAAAATACAACAACTCCTTCTCGTCGAGATTACGGTTACTTTTAGCATAAATAACAAGCCTTTAAACCCATAGGTGTCCCTAGTGGACAAGTTTTAGTCTCTTGAAGGTTTACAAGAGGTTTGCCTACAAAACCTATATTTCCAACTCCGTCTATTTGTGATAAATCAATGAACGAATCCAAAGTGACTGCAGGAGGAGGTACCTTGCAAATTCAATTCATATATAAGTAAACAAAGTTTTTCTTAGAAAGTTGAACAAACCACAATGCTCAGAATCTAACTAAACACAATCACAATGAAAAGATTAAGAAAATGGATAAAGAGGTAGATGTTGGCGAATATTAACAAGTGATCGATGTTTCCCATATCTGTCTGAAGGTCACCGCCAAGATGAACCTATGCATCCTATTGGAATGAGCTACTAGTCTGAATTCTAGTGTCAACATACTGGCATATACAAGGGAACCAGCAGTCAACAATCGTAATTCTACAACAACTCAACTGGCATATACAAGGGAACCATGAGTCGACTTTATTCAACATAATAATAATACTTTTTTTTTTCTTCTCTTTTCTTTTTCACTTATTTTTTTAGACATCATGATTAGATCTTTTGGATCCAAGCACACGCTTCTTTGTCAGTAAGTATGTGATAGTTGTATTGGATCCTGCATTCCACGCTTGTTTAGGCGACGGAGACAGGGACAACGTTTCACACATAGTGATATCCAAGTTTCTTTTTTATTCCGGTTGGTTTAATTGGTCGGTCTCTCTCTTTATTTATTTTTATTTTTTTTATAGCAACTCAATCACTCTATTTCATCCTAGCAGTAATAACAAGTCGATGTTTAGTGACCCACCAAAGCACTTAGATAACAATAGATAAATTTGGAAAAAATAAAAATAAAATGTGATATGGTGATATTCCGATATATGGTAACAACTATCATATTATTTGTAATTTCTGAGTTATGTTCGTCCTTTCAATTAATGGGTTCCTCAACTCCTCCAGCCAAGATGGTTCCATCTATTTAGATTGAGAGTGTCATCCTAAAGGCACATGTTTCTAGGTTTCAGAGTTCATAAAGCATTTTTTTTTATTGAACAAAAAGGAAAACTAACAAGGATAAAAACTCTATATGAGAACACTCCCCCACACTTAAACTTTACATTGTCCTCCATGTAAAATTTAGTCATTCAAAGTAAAGTTCAAGGTGGTAAATTCATAAAATGATATATATACACAATTATAAAATAAAATGCATAATAAAAACTCATTACTCCAACTCATAGTTATTTCTGAACAATAGAGGATAAACACTAAACAAGCTATTTAGTTGGCATCTAATCCCAACTCAGCCAATATATACACCTCATCGTTAAGAAAAAATTCCATCTACTTAGAAAGGCTAGTGTTTATTCTAAATTGTTCAAAAATCTCTAAAAGTTGGAGTTTTGATATGCAAATATCCAAAATAAGAAAATAAAGATAAAAGACTTAAAATAAAGTAAAAAGATAGAGATAGATACACAAAACTAGTGGGTTGCCTCCCATTAGCGCTTGGTTTAAAGTCGTCATCCCGACTATATCCTTCCAAGTTGAATTCCACATACACCAATAATCGGAAAAGTTGGGGATCCTTCCATGTAACATGTTTTGGAAATATTAACTTCACACAAATATTAGTACAAGAAAATAGAATTGAAGCTATCGCCCCATATAAGTTTTCCCCACACTTATTCTTTTCTACACTTGGAAGTGTATAAAGAACATAAAAATTAGGGACTTCTATGGTTTCTTCTTTGAAAACATTCATAGTATGAGAATCAAAAGTTTCTAATGGTGGATATCGAGAAACAAAGTCATTTAACAATATTCTCGAAGCACATATATTCAAGCCAATAATAGGTAAAGGAGAAGAATTAATAGGAAAAGGGTTAGAAAAACCTTGCAACTCTTGTATTATAGTATCCTCTTCATCCTTAGAAACTTCAAGTGAATTACTTACCTCTTTCACATCGTGGTCCTCTATTAAAACTTGCAACAATTCTTCATTCATTTATGCCTTAACCAAAGTCTCGACATCAACATCTTCATTACAATATTTTGCATGCTCAATTGGGTCTTCCAAAATATTGGTCAAATTGGTTTCATTCTCAACATACTCCTCTTCGTTGCTAGGCACATACTCTACTGCGGATCCAAATTTCACTATGAGGAACTTTTTTAGAACACTCAAAAATGCATCATCCTCAAGCTCCACCCTTTGAATAGGCTCTTGATCATTATTAAGATAAATGCTAGGGTTATCTACATAAGTGTCATCATAGTCCTCTTCGTCTTCATCTTGATCCCAGAAAGATTCCGCGGTACACCTTTGGGAAATGTCACCATGAGTTGGTTCAAGCGATGTATCTTCATAATCATCTTCACTTTCATAGTTAACATAAGATTGGTTATCACTGAATTTAGTGTTGCTAGTCTCAAACTCATCCTTTTGAATAGGTGAATGATCATTATTAAGATCAAGAGTTGAGTTAACTACACAATTATCAACGAAAGACCCCAAAGGTTGGCCTTTTTCAACATTAACATCAATCAAATATTCATCACAAACCACAGACACATTAGAATAATTATTGTTTTGAAAACAAAGTTCTTATTCATACCTTTCTTATTTGTATTAATAAATATATCTTTGTCAATTAGCAATACCTTCACGAAGTTCTTGGAGTTTCTCGTCTGTAGCCTCTTTATCTTTTTGAAACTCTTGTCGTACAAATTTGGAAAAGTTGTCTAACAAGTTAGAGACTTCTTGTTCACGAGCATAAGAATCCTCCAATCCTTGTGGTTGTTCACACACGTACCCGCCATAAGGTTGTTGATACGTATGAGGACCACAATATTCCGTAGGATATTGATCATAGCCAATAAATTGGTTTTGATCATACCCATGGAATGGTTGGAAGTTGTCATGTTGTTGAGGTTGATGGAAATTGTATCCATTGTTCCAATATGCTCCATCCATGAGAAATAAGTACCTAAAACACGATTCTCAAAACAAGGTTAAAAAACAGAAAATAAAATAAAAACAAAAATAAGAAACCAAAAACTAGTGACAAACGTTGCCTCCCCGGCAACGGCGCAAAAATTTGGGTGGTTGTCAGCCGAGCAAAAATAATTCCACTTTCTTACTTAACTAAAATAAAAGTAGTATGCGATAAGAAAGAGTTCGTATCCACAGAGAGGTTATTGTTGTTATGCAAATTTTCAAATTCTTAGTAACCAAAAAGGGGGAGGGGGTTTGATTTATCAAAGCAATAAAAATAAGTTGAAGTAAAGTAAAAATAAAAGTAATCAATAAGGAGAAGATATTGGTCACGAGATAGTTTCATTCACAAACTCGAATTCTCAACAATGACTAAAATTGAAATTTTAATCTCTCATTTACTAAAAGTCCTAGAATGCCTTGATCGCAAGAGTATCCCACTAATTCCCTGATTTCATCACAACCACAATAAAAGATGCATATGTGAATTCTTCCTAGAAATCAACCTAAAGTGTAAAAGCACAATTAGATTTAACTTCCTAAAAGCAATAAGTTCTATGGAATAAGACTAATCGAGGCAATCAAAATGTGTAAAAGCACTAAATCGATTTAACCCAAGTTATGATTCATATGTGACTAGTAGGATATATCACTACAAGCACTACCCACATTTATGCTACTTAGAATCAGGGATAAACAACGTTTTCGTATTGAAAACCCTAATATATCTCTAGATATGAATGCAATCGGATTGATTCCGGACTCAACCAAACAAACAATCAAATCATAAACAATATGAACCATGAATCATAAACAGTAAAATATTGAGACAAAACTAATCCATTGATTCTAATCTTATTTGTGAAATCCACTTTATATCCCATAACCAATAAATAGTATTTAGCTACTCATAGTTTTTGGATTCAACATAATTATAATCAAAAATAAAATAAAGAACATGAAAAATAAACGAAAGCAAACCCTAGTCGCTGCTCTCCTCCAAAACTCCAGTAGAAAGATAATACGTGATCCCCAAAAGAATATAAACTTTTCTCTTTTATAGCTTTTAAACTTTCCAAAATTAGGTCTTCAAAGCCCAAAGTCCAATAACAAGAAGTCCACCAAGCTCATTTGTGTGAAAAAACCATGTGAAAATTCTCTCAAAAATAGCTCACCGGAAAACTGGTGTACCGGCTTGAATCCTGCTGGAATCCGGCACCGGAACAAATCTCAGGTGACCGGCAAAGTCCACACGGTCACCGGTCAAACGAGTCAAGATGAGTTAACTCGGGTCAAACATACCAAGTCAAGTGAGAGAGTTCATGAGTCGGAACCGGGTTAGAGTCAGCTAACTGACTCATCTGATTTGGCTGAGTGGTCTTGGCCAAGACCACTTGCACTGGCCTTGCTTAACCTTGTGCCATCTTGGCGCTTCACTACTTCAGTATGCAACTTAAAATCCAACTCACATGCCTACTACCAGTACCCATCTCCTCAAAATCCACTGCTCTAGCTTTTCATCACAGCAATATTACAACATACCCACCTCTTCTAACTTATTCTTAGGCATTGTTCCATTGCCTCTGCAGCTGCAAAATCATCTCCACACCTCCATGAGTTCAATACCACCATTCTCAGCATATTCTGCAACATCAGTTTTTGTAACATAGCCATTGTCTCAGCATCATTACAACCAGCTCGAGTTCACCTGCAATACTTCTTAGCTTCTAAAACTGCAACTTCACTGAAGCTAGTACCACCATAAGTTCTCTGAAACTCCTACAATCTCAGAAACCACCAGTTCAAACCTTGTAATCTCAGCTGTAGAAAAACAGCACTGCAACTCCCATGTATAGCTTGTTTCTGACTTGCTCAGTTGTTTGGAATTGCAGTGGAAGCTCACACAAACTCAGCCAGCCCTGAGTCACAAGCCTTGTCTCATCTCAAGACCTCCAATACAGTAGCAACCTCTATACCAGCTCAGGCCATTTCACTCCAGTACCTACAACATAAACATCTCAGGTTCAAGCATCACCAACTGCTCATGAATAGAAATAGTGGCAACAAAACACACTTACTCTCGCAACTTCACTTGCTCATGTGAATCATACAAGCTCACCAGAAACACCGTGCCTTAGCAAAAATTCCATCTGCATCTTAATCACCAAATTAATAGCACCAGATGATCTTATCCCAGTATCATGAACCATTGCAACTATACTTGTTCTTACTTATAATCTCAAACTATCAATATATCAGCAACTATATCTGCAATACATCACAACCTGTAATTCCAGTTCAAATATCAAAACATTGGGCTGAGTTGGTACATGACCACCAACCCTCAACAACAGCATTAGTTCCTCCTAGTATTCTCCAACATCAAACCATTGCAGCCACAACACAGTTCATATCCAGCTTAATCTCAAACCTGCAATCCCTTTGAACCAACAAAAACATAAAGAAAAAGAAACACCAGTCTCTTCTAGCAGCTCAACTAACCCACACTCTCCCAATCAATTATAGTTTCAGTTTAACTGCAGCTTCAAGTCCCTGCTAAATCCACCACCAACCTGTCAGATTCAACACCACAAGTACTCAGCTATTAATCCACCACCAAGTTCATATAAAAACCTAACATTGCATTCAATTCAGCACTAGATTCTTCACAACTTCACCAGATCATCCAATTTCACTTCCTCATCATTTAGTTCCGTCATTCAACTATAATCTCCAATTGCATAACCATTCTTAACATAACTGAACCCTGAATTCCATCACCAACGTCACTGAAATGAACAATAACATCATCTTCTGTTGTTTCTATTTCTACCACAATTTCAAACCTCAGATTACCACCATTCTTCCCCATGTGATTCAATCAATACTTGTAAGCTCAAACCCCATCAATGATTTCTCCCAATCTTCTACAAATTCTAACATCAGCTCCGTATTATTATCCAATTTGAAACCCTGTAATAACCCATCTCTTCCATCCATGGCGAACCCAAGCTTTGCCGGCATGAACTCTTAGCAGCAGCAGAATGGACCAGGGTCTTTGTGATATTCTGAATCTTTGAACTCGACCCAGATAGATTAGGTTATAAGGGAAATGGATTTAAAACACCCACTCATTATGATAAGGGCCATTCAAATTATTTGTCCTGTCAGTTCCAGATAACCGACTGCTTATTCTTCACCTCCTTCTTGAGCATCCTAGCCCGCTCAAATTATGGCTCGCCCGTGAATTGATCTTTTTTCCATTTTCGCTCCAAATGAATGTTTTCTCCTTCTTTTGCTCCCAATGACTCCAAAGTACCTAAACACTCAAAAGTAAACATAAGATACATAATTTACAAGAAAACTCTCAAAGAAAGCATAAACAATAGATATAAATCTAGGTGTTTTAGACATCTATCAAATTCCTCCACACTTAGACTTTTCTAGTCCTCGAGCAAATCAACAAAACTAAAATACAACAACTCCTTCTCGTCGAGATTACGGTTACTTTTAGCATAAATAACAAGCCTTTAAACCCCTAGGTGTCCCTAAGGGACGAGTTTTAGTCTCGTGAAGGTTTAAAAGAGGTCTTCCTACAAAACATATATTTCCAAATTCGTCTATTTGTGACAAATCAATGAATGAATCCAAAGTGACTGCAGGAGGAGGTACCTTGCAAATTCAATTCATATATAAGTAAACAAAGTTTTTCTTAGAAAGTTGAACAAACCACAATACTCGGAATCTAACTAACCACAATCACAATGAAAAGATTAAGAAGATGGATAAAGAGGTAGATGTTGGCAAATATTAACATGTGATCGGTGTTTCCCATATCTGTCTGAAGATCACCGCCAAGATGAACCAATGAATCCTATTGGATTGAGCTACTGGTCTGAATTCTAGTGTCAACACACTGGCATATACTAGGGAACCAGCGGTTAACAATTGTAATTATACATCAACTCAACTGGCATATACAAGGGAACCATGAGTCGACTTTATTCAACACAATAATTTTTTTTTTTCTTCTCTTTTCTTTTTCACCTTTTTTTTATTTTAGACAGCATGATTAGATCTTTTGGATCCAAGCGCATGCTTTTTTGTCAGCAAGTATGTGATAGTTGCCTTGGATCCTGCATTCCACGCTTGTTTAGGCGACGGAGAACGGGACAACGTTTCACACATACTGCTATCCAAGTGTATTTTTTATTCCGGTTGGTCTAATTGGTCGGTCTCTCTCATTTTTTTTTATTTTTTTTATAGCAACTCAATCACTCTATTTCATCCTAGCAGTAATAACAAGTCGATGTTTAGTGACCCACATAAGCACTTAGAGAACAATAGATAAATATGGAAAAAATAAAAATAGAATGTGATATGGTGATATTCCGAGATATGGTAACAACTATCATATTATTTGTAATTTCTGAGCTATGTTCGTCCTTTCATTAATGGGTTCCTCAACTCCTCCAGCCAAGATGGTTCCATCCATTTATATTAAGATTGTCATCCTAAAGGCACATGTTTCTAGGTTTCAGAGTTCATAAAGCAAATTTGGTTGACTTGTCCATGGTGCAGAAACGAGCCCGAGCACTAAGCCCAAGCCTTAGTGAAGCAAAAATATTTCCCCCCACCCGGATCACAAGCCCCCCTCAATTAAGACACAATTTAACTTGATTTTCAAAATGTTTAGAAAATAAATCAAAACAAATTTTTCCAAAAATATTAGACTTGGTTGACTTGTCCATGGTATAGACACGAGCCCGAGCACTAAGCCCAAGCCTTAGTGAAGAAAAAATATTTCCCCCCACATGGGTCACAAGCACCCCCTCAATTAAGACACAATTTAACTTGATTTTCAAAATGTTTAGAAAATAAATCAAAACAAATTTTTCCAAAAAGATTAGTCTTGGTTGACTTGTCCATGGTGCAGACACGAGCCCGAGCACTAAGCCCAAGCCTTAGTGAAGAAAAAATATTTCCCCCCCACCCGGGTCACAAGCCCCCCTCAATTAAGACACAATTTAACTTGATTTTCAAAATGTTTATAAAATAAATAAAAATTAATTTTTCCAAAAAGATTAGTCTTGGTTGACTTGTCCTTGGTGCAGACACGATCCCGAGCACTAAGCCCAAGCCTTATTTAAGCAAAAATATTTCCCCCCACCCGGGTCACAAGCCCCCTCTCAATTTAGACACAATTTAACTTGATTTTCAAAATGTTTAGAAAATAAATCAAAACCAATTTTTCAAAAAAGATTAGTCTTGGTTGACTTGTCCATGGTGCAGAAACGAGCCCGAGCACTAAGCCCAAGCCTTAGTGAAGCAAAAATATGTCCCCCCACCCGGATCACAAGCCCTCCCTCAATTAAGACACAATTTAACTTGATTTTCAAAATGTTTCGAAAATTAATCAAAATTAATTTTTCCAAAAAGATAAGACTTAGTTGACTTGTCCATGGTGCAGACACGAGCCCGAGCACTAATCCCAAGCCTTAGTGAAGAAAAAATAATCCCCCCGGGTCACAAGCCCCCCTCAATTAAGACACAATTCAACTTGATTTTCAAAATGTTTAGAAAATAAATCAAAACTAATTTTTCGAAAAAGATTAGTCTTGGTTGACTTGTCCATGGTGCAGACATGAGCCCGAGCACTAAGCCCAAGCATTATGAAGCAAAAATATTTCTCCCCACCAGGGTCATAAGCCCCACCTCAATTAAGACACAATTTAACTTGATTTTCAAAATGTTTAGAAAATAAATTAAAACTAATTTCTCCAAAAATATTAGTCTTGGTTGACTTGTCCATGGTGCAGACACGAGCCGGAGCACTAAGCCCAAGCCTTAGTGAAGCAAAAATATTTTTCCCCACCCGGGTCACAAGCCCCCCCTCAATTAAGACACAATTTAACTTTATTTTCAAAATGTTTAGAAAATAAATAAAAATTAATTTTTCCAAAAAGATTAGTCTTGGTTGACTTGTCCATGGTGCAGACACGATCCCGAGCACTAAGCCCAAGCCTTATTTAAGCAAAAATATTTCCCCCCACCCGGGTCACAAGCCCCCTCTCAATTAAGACACAATTTAACTTGATTTTCAAAATGTTTAGAAAATAAATCAAAATTAATTTTTCAAAAAAGATTAGTCTTGGTTGACTTGTCCATGGTGCAGAAACGAGCCCGAGCACTAAGCCCAAGCCTTAGTGAACAAAAATATTTCCACCCACCCGGATCACAAGACCTCCCTCAATTAAGACACAATTTAACTTGATTTTCAAAATGTTTAGAAAATAAATCAAAATTAATTTTTTCAAAAAGATTAGTCTTGGTTGACTTGTCCATGGTGCAGATACGAGCCCGAGCACTAATCCCAAGCCTTAGTGAAGAAAAAATATTTCCCCCCACCCGGGTCACAAGCCCCCCTCAATTAAGACACAATTTAACTTGATTTTCAAAATGTTTAGAAAATAAATCAAAACTAATTTTTCAAAAAGATTAGTCTTGGTTGACTTGTCCATGGTGCAGACATGAGCCCGAGCACTAAGCCCAAGCATTAGTGAAGCAAAAATATTTCTCCCCACCCGGGTCATAAGCCCCACCTCAATTAAGACACAATTTAACTTGATTTTCAAAATGTTTAGAAAATAAATCAAAACTAATTTTTCCAAAAAGATTAGTCTTGGTTGACTTGTCCATGGTGCAGACACGAGCCTGAGCACTAAGCCCAAGCCTTAGTGAAGCAAAAATAGTTCTCCCCACCCGGGTCACAAGCCCCCCTCAATTAAGACACAATTTCATTTGATTTTCAAAATGTTTAGAAAATAAATCAAAATTAATTTTTCCAAAAAGATTAGTCTTGGTTGACTTGTCCATGGTGCAGACACGAGCCCGAGCACTAAGCCCAAGCCTTAGTGAAGCAAAAATATTTCCCCCCACCCGGGTCACAAGCCCCACCTCAATTAAGACACAATTTAACTTGATTTTCAAAATGTTTAGAAAATAAATCAAAATAATTTTTCAAAAAAGATTAGTCTTGGTTGACTTGTCCATGGTGCAAACACGAGCCCGAGCATTAAGCCCAAGCCTTAGTGAATCAAAATTATTTCTCCCCACCCAGGTCACAAGCCCCCTCTCAATTAAGACATAATTTAACTTGATTTTCAAAATGTTTAGAAAATAAATCAAAACTAATTTTTCCAAAAAGATTAGTCTTGGTTGACTTGTCCATGGTGCAGACACGAGCCCGAGCACTAAGCCCAAGCCTTAGTGAAGCAAAAATATTTCCCCCCACCTGGGTCACAAGCCCCCCTCAATTAAGACACAATTTAATTTGATTTTCAAAATGTTCAAAAAATAAATCAAAACTAATTTTTCCAAAAAGATTAGTCTTGGTTGACTTGTCCATTGTGCAGACATGAGCCCGAGCACTAAGCCCAAGCCTTAGTGAAGCAAAAATATTTCCCCCCACCCGGGTCACAAGCCCCCCTCAATTAAGACACAATTTAACTTGATTTTCAAAATGTTTAGAAAATAAATCAAAACTAATTTTTCCAAAAAGATTAGTCTTGGTTGACTTGTCCATGGTGACACGAGCCCGAGCACTAAGCCCAAGCCTTAGTGAAGCAAAAATATTTCCCCCCACCCGGGTCACAAGCCCCCCTCAATTAAGACACAATTTAACTTGATTTTCAAAATGTTTAGAAAATAAATCAAAACTAATTTTTCCAAAAAGATTAGTCTTGGTTGACTTGTCCATGGTGCAGACACGAGCCCGAGCACTAAGACCAAGCCTTAGTGAAGAAAAAATATTTCCTCCCACCCGGTCACAAGCTCCTCCTCAATTAAGACACAATTTAACTTGATTTTCAAAATGTTTAGAAAATAAATCAAAACTAATTTTTCAAAAAGATTAGTCTTGGTTGACTTGTCCATGGTGCAGACACGAGCCCGAGCACTAAGCCCAAGCCTTAGTGAATCAAAAATATTTCTCCCCACCCGGGTCACAAGCCCCCCTCAATTAAGACACAATTTAACTTGATTTTCAAAATGTTTAGAAAATAAATCAAAACTAATTTTTCCAAAAAGATTAGTCTTGGTTGACTTGTCCATGGTGCAGACACGAGCCCGAGCACTAAGCCCAAGCCTTAGTGAAGCAAAAATATTTCCCCCACCCGGGTCACAATCCCCCCCCCTCAATTAAGACACAATTTAACTTGATTTTCAAAATGTTTAGAAAATAAATCAAAACTAATTTTTCCAAAAAGATTAGTCTTGGTTGACTTGTCCATGGTGCAGACACGAGCCCGAGCATTAAGACCAAGCCTTAGTGAAGCAAAAATATTTCCCCCCACCCGGGTCACAAGACCCCCCTCAATTAAGACACAATTTAACTTGATTTTCAAAATGTTTAGAAAATAAATCAAAACTAATTTTTCCAAAAAGATTAGTCTTGGTTGACTTGTCCATGGTGCAGACACGACCCCGAGCACTAAGCCCAAGCCTTAGTGAAGCAAAAATATTTCCCCCAACCCGGGTCACAAGCCCCACCTCAATTAAGACACAATTTAACTTGATTTTCAAAATGTTTAGAAAATAAATCAAAATTAATTTTTCCAAAAAGATTAGTCTTGGTTGACTTGTCCATGGTGCAGACACGAGCCCGAGCACTAAGCCCAAGCCTTAGTGAAGCAAAAATATTTCCCCCCACACCGGGTCACAAGCCCCCCTCAATTAAGACACAATTTAACTTGATTTTCAAAATGTTTAGAAAATAAATCAAAATTAATTTTTCCAAAAAGATTAGTCTTGGTTGACTTGTCCATGGTGCAGACACTATCCCGAGCACTAAGCCCAAGCCTTAGTGAAGTAAAAATATTTCCCCCCCCCCGGGTCACAAGCCCCCTCAATTAAGACACAATTTAACTTGATTTTCAAAATGTTTAGAAAATAAATCAAAACTAATTTTTCCAAAAAGATTAGTCTTGGTTGACTTGTCCATAGTGCAGACACGAGCCCGAGCACTAAGACCAAGCCTTAGTGAAGCAAAAATATTTTCCCCACCCGGGTCACAAGCCCCCCTCAATTAAGACACAATTTAACTTGATTTTCAAAATGTTTAGAAAATAAATCAAAACTAATTTTTCCAAAAAGATTAGTCTTGGTTGACTTGTCCATGGTGCAGACACGAGCCCGAGTACTAAGCCCAAGCCTTAGTGAAGCAAAAATATTTCCCCCCCCACCCGGGTCACAAGCCCCCCTCAATTAAGACACAATTTAACTTGATTTTCAAAATGTTTAGAAAATAAATCAAAATTAATTTTTCCAAAAAGATTAGTCTTGGTTGACTTGTCCATGGTGCAGACACTATCCCGAGCACTAAGCCCAAGCCTTAGTGAAGTAAAAATATTTCCCCCCACCCGGGTCACAAGCCCCCCTCAATTAAGACACAATTTAACTTGATTTTCAAAATGTTTAGAAAATAAATCAAAACTAATTTTTCCAAAAAGATTAGTCTTGGTTGACTTGTCCATGGTGCAGACACGAGCCCGAGCACTAAGCCCAAGCCTTAGTGAAGCAAAAAAATATCCACCCGGTCACAAGCCCCCCTCAATTAAGACACAATTTAACTTGATTTTCAAAATGTTTAGAAAATAAATCAAAACTAATTTTTCCAAAAAGATTAGTCTTGGTTGACTTGTCCATGGTGCGGACACGAGCCCGAGCACTAAGCCCAAGCCTTAGTGAAGCAAAAATATTTCCCCCACCCGGGTCACAAGCCCCCCTCAATTAAGACACAATTTAACTTGATTTTCAAAATGTTTAGAAAATAAATCAAAATTAATTTTTCCAAAAAGATTAGTCTTGGTTGACTTGTCCATGGTGCAGACACGAGCCCGAGCACTAAGCCCAAGCCTTAGTGAAGCAAAAAAATATTTCCCCCACCGGGTCACAAGCCCCCCCTCAATTAAGACACAATTTAACTTGATTTTCAAAATGTTTAGAAAATAAATCAAAACTAATTTTTCCAAAAAGATTAGTCTTGGTTGACTTGTCCATGGTGCAGACACGAGCCCGAGCACTAAGCCCAAGCCTTAGTGAAGCAAAAATATTTCCCCCACCCGGGTCACAAGCCCCCCCTCAATTAAGACACAATTTAACTTGATTTTCAAAATGTTTAGAAAATAAATCAAAACTAAATTTTTCCAAAAAGATTAGTCTTGGTTGACTTGTCCATGGTGCAGACACGAGCCCGAGCACTAAGCCCAAGCCTTAGTGAAGCAAAAATATTTTCCCCCCACCCGGGTCACAAGCCCCCCTCAATTAAGACACAATTTAACTTGATTTTCAAAATGTTTAGAAAATAAATCAAAACTAATTTTTCCAAAAAGATTAGTCTTGGTTGACTTGTCCATGGTGCAGACACGAGAGCCCGAGCACTAAGCCCAAGCCTTAGTGAAGCAAAAATATTTCCCCCCCCCACCCGGGTCACAAGCCCCCCCTCAATTAAGACACAATTTAACTTGATTTTCAAAATGTTTAGAAAATAAATCAAAACTAATTTTTCCAAAAAGATTAGTCTTGGTTGACTTGTCCATGTGGGCAACACGAGCCCGAGCACTAAGCCCAAGCCTTAGTGAAGCAAAAAATATTTTCCCCCACCCGGGTCACAAGCCCCCCTCAATTAAGACACAATTTAACTTGATTTTCAAAATGTTTAGAAAATAAATCAAAACTAATTTTTCCAAAAAGATTAGTCTTGGTTGACTTGTCCATAGTGTAGACACGAGCCCGAGCACTAAGCCCAAGCCTTAGTGAAGAAAAAAATATTTCCCCCCCCCCGGGTCACAAGCCCCCCCTCAATTAAGACACAATTTAACTTGATTTTCAAAATGTTTAGAAAATAAATCAAAACTAATTTTTCCAAAAAGATTAGTCTTGGTTGACTTGTCCATGGTGCAGACACGAGCCCGAGCACTAAGCCCAAGCCTTAGTGAAGCAAAAATATTTTCCCCCACCCGGGTCACAAGCCCCCCTCAATTAAGACACAATTTAACTTGATTTTCAAAATGTTTAGAAAATAAATCAAAACTAATTTTTCCAAAAAGATTAGTCTTGGTTGACTTGTCCATGGTGCAGACACAAGCCCGAGCACTAAGCCCAAGCCTTAGTGAAGCAAAAATATTTCCCCCACCCGGGTCACAAGCCCCCCTCAATTAAGACACAATTTAACTTGATTTTCAAAATGTTTAGAAAATAAATCAAAACTAATTTTTCCAAAAAGATTAGTCTTGGTTGACTTGTCCATGGTGCAGACACGAGCCCGAGCACTAAGCCCAAGCCTTAGTGAAGCAAAAATATTTCCCCCACCGGGTCACAAGCCCCCCTCAATTAAGACACAATTTAACTTGATTTTCAAAATGTTTAGAAAATAAATCAAAACTAATTTTTCCAAAAAGATTAGTCTTGGTTGACTTGTCCATGGTGCAGACACGAGCCCGAGCACTAAGCCCAAGCCTTAGTGAAGCAAAAAATGTTCTCCCCCACCCGGGTCACAAGCCCCCCTCAATTAAGACACAATTTAACTTGATTTTCAAAATGTTTAGAAAATAAATCAAAACTAATTTTTCCAAAAAGATTAGTCTTGGTTGACTTGTCCATGGTGCAGACATGAGCCCGAGCACTAAGCCCAAGCCTTAGTGAAGCAAAAATATTTCCCCCACCCGGGTCACAAGCCCCCCTCAATTAAGACACAATTTAACTTGATTTTCAAAATGTTTAGAAAATAAATCAAAACTAATTTTTCCAAAAAGATTAGTCTTGGTTGACTTGTCCATGGTGCAGACACGAGCCCGAGCACTAAGCCCAAGCCTTAGTGAAGCAAAAATATTTCCCCCACCCGGGTCACAAGCCCCCCCTCAATTAAGACACAATTTAACTTGATTTTCAAAATGTTAGAAAATAAATCAAAACTAATTTTTCCAAAAAGATTAGTCTTGGTTGACTTGTCCATGCTGCAGACATGAGCCCGAGCACTAAGCCCAAGCCTTAGTGAAGCAAAATATTTATCCCCACCGGGTCACAAGCCCCCCCTCAATTAAGACACAATTTAACTTGATTTTCAAAATGTTTAGAAAATAAATCAAAACTAATTTTTCCAAAAAGATTAGTCTTGGTTGACTTGTCCATGGTGCAGACACGAGCCCGAGCACTAAGCCCAAGCCTTAGTGAAGCAAAAATATTTCCCCCACCCGGGTCACAAGCCCCCCTCAATTAAGACACAATTTAACTTGATTTTCAAAATGTTTAGAAAATAAATCAAAACTAATTTTTCCAAAAAGATTAGTCTTGGTTGACTTGTCCATGGTGTAGACACGAGCCCGAGCACTAAGCCCAAGCCTTAGTGAAGAAAAAAAAATTCCCCCCACCCGGGTCACAAGCCCCCCCTCAATTAAGACACAATTTAACTTGATTTTCAAAATGTTTAGAAAATAAATCAAAACTAATTTTTCCAAAAAGATTAGTCTTGGTTGACTTGTCCATGGTGCAGACACGAGCCCGAGCACTAAGCCCAAGCCTTAGTGAAGAAAAAATATTTCCCCCACCCGGGTCACAAGCCCCCCCTCAATTAAGACACAATTTAACTTGATTTTCAAAATGTTTAGAAAATAAATCAAAACTAATTTTTCCAAAAAGATTAGTCTTGGTTGACTTGTCCATGGTGTAGACACGAGCCCGAGCACTAAGCCCAAGCCTTAGTGAAGCAAAAATATTTCCCCCACCCGGGTCACAAGCCCCCCCCTCAATTAAGACACAATTTAACTTGATTTTCAAAATGTTTAGAAAATAAATCAAAACTAATTTTTCCAAAAAGATTAGTCTTGGTTGACTTGTCCATGGTGCAGACACGAGCCCGAGCACTAAGCCCAAGCCTTAGTGAAGCAAAAATATTTCCCCCCACCGGGTCACAAGCCCCCCTCAATTAAGACACAATTTAACTTGATTTTCAAAATGTTTAGAAAATAAATCAAAACTAATTTTTCCAAAAAGATTAGTCTTGGTTGACTTGTCCATGGTGCAGACACGAGCCCGAGCACTAAGCCCAAGCCTTAGTGAAGCAAAAATATTTCCCCCCACCCGGGTCACAAGCCCCCCTCAATTAAGACACAATTTAACTTGATTTTCAAAATGTTTAGAAAATAAATCAAAACTAATTTTTCCAAAAAGATTAGTCTTGGTTGACTTGTCCATGGTGCAGACACGAGCCCGAGCACTAAGCCCAAGCCTTAGTGAAGCAAAAATATTTTTCCCCACCCGGGTCACAAGCCCCCCCTCAATTAAGACACAATTTAACTTGATTTTCAAAATGTTTAGAAAATAAATCAAAACTAATTTTTCCAAAAAGATTAGTCTTGGTTGACTTGTCCATGGTGCAGACACGAGCCCGAGCACTAAGCCCAAGCCTTAGTGAAGCAAAAATATTTTCCCCCACCCAGGTCACAAGCCCCCCCTCAATTAAGACACAATTTAACTTGATTTTCAAAATGTTTAGAAAATAAATCAAAACTAATTTTTCCAAAAAGATTAGTCTTGGTTGACTTGTCCATGGTGCGGACACGAGCCCGAGCACTAAGCCCAAGCCTTAGTGAAGAAAAAAATATTTACCCCACCGGGTCACAAGCCCCCCCTCAATTAAGACACAATTTAACTTGATTTTCAAAATGTTTAGAAAATAAATCAAAACTAATTTTTCCAAAAAGATTAGTCTTGGTTGACTTGTCCATGGTGCAGACATGAGCCCGAGCACTAAGCCCAAGCCTTAGTGAAGCAAAAATATTTTCCCCACCCGGTCACAAGCCCCCCTCAATTAAGACACAATTTAACTTGATTTTCAAAATGTTTAGAAAATAAATCAAAACTAATTTTTCCAAAAAGATTAGTCTTGGTTGACTTGTCCATGGTGCAGACACGAAGCCCGAGCACTAAGCCCAAGCCTTAGTGAAGCAAAAATATTTCCCCCACCCGGGTCACAAGCCCCCCTCAATTAAGACACAATTTAACTTGATTTTCAAAATGTTTAGAAAATAAATCAAAACTAATTTTTCCAAAAAGATTAGTCTTGGTTGACTTGTCCATGGTGCAGACACGAGCCCGAGCACTAAGCCCAAGCCTTAGTGAAGCAAAAATATTTCCCCCCACCCAGGTCACAAGCCCCCCTCAATTAAGACACAATTTAACTTGATTTTCAAAATGTTTAGAAAATAAATCAAAACTAATTTTTCCAAAAAGATTAGTCTTGGTTGACTTGTCCATGGTGCAGACACGAGCCCGAGCACTAAGCCCAAGCCTTAGTGAAGAAAAAATATTTCCCCCACCCGGGTCACAAGCCCCCCTCAATTAAGACACAATTTAACTTGATTTTCAAAATGTTTAGAAAATAAATCAAAACTAATTTTTCCAAAAAGATTAGTCTTGGTTGACTTGTCCATGGTGCAGACACGAGCCCGAGCACTAAGCCCAAGCCTTAGTGAAGCAAAAATATTTCCCCCACCCGGTCACAAGCCCCCCTCAATTAAGACACAATTTAACTTGATTTTCAAAATGTTTAGAAAATAAATCAAAACTAATTTTTCCAAAAAGATTAGTCTTGGTTGACTTGTCCATGGTGCAGACACGAGCCCGAGCACTAAGCCCAAGCCTTAGTGAAGAAAAAAATATTTCCCCCCACTAGGGTCACAAGCCCCCCTCAATTAAGACACAATTTAACTTGATTTTCAAAATGTTTAGAAAATAAATCAAAACTAATTTTTCCAAAAAGATTAGTCTTGGTTGACTTGTCCATGGTGCAGACACGAGCCCGAGCACTAAGCCCAAGCCTTAGTGAAGCAAAAATATTTCCCACCCGGGTCACAAGCCCCCCCCTCAATTAAGACACAATTTAACTTGATTTTCAAAATGTTTAGAAAATAAATCAAAACTAATTTTTTCAAAAAGATTAGTCTTGGTTGACTTGTCCATGGTGTAGACACGAGCCCGAGCACTAAGCCCAAGCCTTAGTGAAGCAAAAATATTTCCCCCACCCGGGTCACAAGCCCCCCTCAATTAAGACACAATTTAACTTGATTTTCAAAATGTTTAGAAAATAAATCAAAACTAATTTTTCCAAAAAGATTAGTCTTGGTTGACTTGTCCATGGTGCAGACACGAGCCCGAGCACTAAGCCCAAGCCTTAGTGAAGCAAAAAATATTTCCCCCACCGGGTCACAAGCCCCCCTCAATTAAGACACAATTTAACTTGATTTTCAAAATGTTTAGAAAATAAATCAAAACTAATTTTTCCAAAAAGATTAGTCTTGGTTGACTTGTCCATGGTGCAGACACGAGCCCGAGCACTAAGCCCAAGCCTTAGTGAAGCAAAAATATTTCCCCCCCCGGGTCACAAGCCCCCCTCAATTAAGACACAATTTAACTTGATTTTCAAAATGTTTAGAAAATAAATCAAAACTAATTTTTCCAAAAAGATTAGTCTTGGTTGACTTGTCCATGGTGCAGACACGAGCCCGAGCACTAAGCCCAAGCCTTAGTGAAGCAAAAATATTTCCCCCCACCCGGGTCACAAGCCCCCCTCAATTAAGACACAATTTAACTTGATTTTCAAAATGTTTAGAAAATAAATCAAAACTAATTTTTCCAAAAAGATTAGTCTTGGTTGACTTGTCCATGGTGCAGACACGAGCCCGAGCACTAAGCCCAAGCCTTAGTGAAGCAAAAATATTTCCCCCACCCGGGTCACAAGCCCCCCCTCAATTAAGACACAATTTAACTTGATTTTCAAAATGTTTAGAAAATAAATCAAAACTAATTTTTCCAAAAAGATTAGTCTTGGTTGACTTGTCCATGGTGCAGACACGAGCCGAGCACTAAGCCCAAGCCTTAGTGAAGCAAAAATATTTTCCCCACCGGGTCACAAGCCCCCCTCAATTAAGACACAATTTAACTTGATTTTCAAAATGTTTAGAAAATAAATCAAAACTAATTTTTCCAAAAAGATTAGTCTTGGTTGACTTGTCCATGGTGCAGACACGAGCCCGAGCACTAAGCCCAAGCCTTAGTGAAGCAAAAATATTTCCCCCACCGGGTCACAAGCCCCCCTCAATTAAGACACAATTTAACTTGATTTTCAAAATGTTTAGAAAATAAATCAAAACTAATTTTTCCAAAAAGATTAGTCTTGGTTGACTTGTCCATGGTGTAGACACGAGCCCGAGCACTAAGCCCAAGCCTTAGTGAAGCAAAAATATTTCCCCCCCCCGGGTCACAAGCCCCCCTCAATTAAGACACAATTTAACTTGATTTTCAAAATGTTTAGAAAATAAATCAAAACTAATTTTTCCAAAAAGATTAGTCTTGGTTGACTTGTCCATGGTGCAGACACGAGCCCGAGCACTAAGCCCAAGCCTTAGTGAAGCAAAAATATTTCTCCCCACCCGGGTCACAAGCCCCCCTCAATTAAGACACAATTTAACTTTATTTTCAAAATGTTTAGAAAATAAATCAAAACTAATTTTTCCAAAAAGATTAGTCTTGGTTGACTTGTCCATGGTGAAGACACGAGCCCGAGCACTAAGCCCAAGCCTTAGTGAAGCAAAAATATTTCTGCCCATCCGGGTCACAAGCCCCACCTCAATTAAGACACAATTTAACTTGATTTTCAAAATGTTTAGAAAATAAATCAAAACTAATTTTTCCAAAAAGATTAGTCTTGGTTGACTTGTCCATGGTGCAGACACGATCCCGAGCACTAAGCCCAAGCCTTAGTGAAGCAAAAATATTTCTCCCCACCGGGTCACAAGCCCCTCCTCAATTAAGACACAATTTAACTTGATTTTCAAAATGTTTAGAAAATAAATCAAAACTAATTTTTCCAAAAAGATTAGTCTTGGTTGACTTGTCCATGGTGCAGACACGAGCCCGAGCACTAAGCCCAAGCCTTAGTGAAGCAAAAATATTTCCCCCACGGGTCACAAGCCCCCCTCAATTAAGACACAATTTAACTTGATTTTCAAAATGTTTAGAAAATAAATCAAAACTAATTTTTCCAAAAAGATTAGTCTTGGTTGACTTGTCCATGGTGCAGACACGAGCCCGAGCACTAAGCCCAAGCCTTAGTGAAGCAAAAATATTTCCCCCCACCAGGGTCACAAGCCCCCCTCAATTAAGACACAATTTAACTTGATTTTCAAAATGTTTAGAAAATAAATCAAAACTAATTTTTCCAAAAAGATTAGTCTTGGTTGACTTGTCCATGGTGCATACACAAGCCCGAGCACTAAGCCCAAGCCTTAGTGAAGCAAAAATATTTTCCCCCACCCGGGTCACAAGCCCCCCCTCAATTAAGACACAATTTAACTTGATTTTCAAAATGTTTAGAAAATAAATCAAAAGTAATTTTTCCAAAAAGATTAGTCTTGGTTGACTTGTCCATGGTGCAGACACGAGCCCGAGCACTAAGCCCAAGCCTTAGTGAAGCAAAAATATTTGTCCCCACCGGGTCACAAGCCCCCCCTCAATTAAGACACAATTTAACTTGATTTTCAAAATGTTTAGAAAATAAATCAAAACTAATTTTTCCAAAAAGATTAGTCTTGGTTGACTTGTCCATGGTGCATACACGAGCCCGAGCACTAAGACCAAGCCTTAGTGAAGCAAAAATATTTCCCCCCACCAGGGTCACAAGCCCTCCCCTCTATTAAGACACAATTTAAATTGATTTTCAAAATGTTTAGAAAATAAATCAAAACTAATTTTTCCAAAAACATTAGTCTTGGTTGAATTGTCCATGGTGTAGACACGATCCCGAGCACTAAGCCCAAGCCTTATTGAAGCAAAAATATTTCTCCCCACCCGTGTCACAAGCCCCCCTCAATTAAGACACAATTTAACTTTATTTTCAAAATGTTTAGAAAATAAATCAAAACTAATTTTTCCAAAAAGATTAGTCTTGGTTGACTTGTCCATGGTGCAGACACGAGCCCGAGCACTAAGCCCAAGCCTTAGTGAAGCAAAAATATTCCCCCCCACCCGGGTCACAAGCCCACCCTCAATTAAGACACAATTTAACTTGATTTTCAAAATGTTTAGAAAATAAATCAAAAGTAATTTTGACAAAAAGATTAGTCTTGGTCCCATGCTTATGTCTTTGTGGTTGGCATGATGATTTCCGTGGGGATGACATCTTTGGCTCCGTAGGTCAGCAAAAAAGGGGATTCCCTTGTGGCTGACCTTCGGGTTGTTCGATATGCCCATAGGACATTATGTAGTTGCCCACACCATCGTCCTTTGTGCTCGTCTAATTGTTTTTTGATAATGAGAGCGAGGGTCTTGTTTGTAGCCTCTGCTTGGCCATTGCTTTGAGGGTATATTGGTGTCGACTTGTTTTTTCGGATTTTGAAAGTATCAAATAGTAAATCGATGTTTTTACCTTGTAATTGCTTACCATTGTCAGAGACAATTTCTGTTGGGATTCCAAACCAACAGATTATGTTCTGAAAGATGAATATGAAGATATCCGAGTCAAGGATTCTAGCCAAAGCTTTAGCTTCTACCAATTTACTGATATAGTCCGCGGCCACTATCAAAAATCTTCTTTTTCCTGATCCTTCGATTAGGGGTCCTACGATGTCTATGCCCCATTTTAAAAATGTCCAAGGACTATCTACTGAGTTTAGCATCGTTGTTGGTGCGTGGATTCGTCTGGCGAACCGCTGACATTCTTCGCACCTTTTTGACATCCTTGCAGAGTCTCGTATCATTTATGGCCAATAATACCCTTGTGTTTTCGCCTTGTCGGCTAGGGATCTCATCCCGCTGTGATTTCCCGCGTCTCCTCGATGGATATCTTTTAGTACTAGGTAGCCTTCGGATCTGGACAAGCATCGTAACAAAGGTCCGAGGAAAGATTTTTTGTATAAAATCTCTACCCCTTAAGTCGTACCTCACTGCTTTTGATTGTATCTTTCTGGCCTGCTTTAGGTCTCTGGGTAATGTTCCTTCCTTGAGAAGTGGTGGATACCCAACCTCCAGTCTTCTTCTTTGCTGAAGTTTTCGTCTTCATCCGCTATTGTCATGATGTCCTCCTCTTGTAAATCGTCCGCGATGTATTCTCCCACATCATCGTTTGTCATCCCACCCAACCCCGCGTGCGCGCTATGCTTCTTGTTTGCAGTACAGAGCTCTCGGGGAGGGGTTGACGGCTCGTAAACCCTGGTGATTTTAATTGCTTCTATATCTTTGTTTTTCAACATAGATGAGATGTATGCCAAAGAATCCGCGTGCCTGAGATCCTTTCTTCTCAAGTGACAGAATATAATGTTTGGTATTTGATGTGCCAGTGTCTGGACTAAAGTCATGTATGCCGACAAGGTTTCATCATACATATTATATTCCATCTCTATTTTCCTGATGACCAGTTGTGAGTCACTGGTCAAGCGTACATTTGTTATACCCATTTCTATTATCATACGCAGAGCATGTATAATGGCTTCGTACTCGACGATGTTATTGGTATGTTCTTTGAACTCTAGTCTGAACGCGTGGGTGATTCGGTCTCTAGTGGGAGTAGTAATTACGATGCCAATGTCCACTCCTTCTTTGTTCCTCGAGCCATAGACAAAGATTTCCCATTGTCTTGGGTTTGATGGCTCGAGGACATCAACGAGATCTTTGCTTCCGCTGCCCTTTGGTAACCCTGCTGTGTTGGGCCCCTCAATAAGGATTTCTTCATTGTTGTCTAGTGGTAGGTCAGCCAATAAATCAGCTAATACTTGGGACTTATGGGAATGTTGGAGCTCGTGTATGATGTTGTACTGGTCGAGATGAGTATTCCATTTTCCGATTCTCCCTGTTTTTCCCGCGCTTTTGAGGACAGCCTCTAGCGTGGATTTGCAGGGGACGCAGATGTAGTGTGTTAGGAAGTAGGTCCTTAGCTTCTTGGTGGCCCATACTAACTCCAGGATGAGTTTCTCGATCTTTGTATAGTTCCTTTCCGCTGTATTGAGAGTTTTGATGACGTAGTAGATGGGTTGCTCTTTCTTCGTGTTGGTTTTAACCAACACCGCGCTGACTGCATTCTTCGTTACTACTATGTATAGGGCCAGAACCTCATCAGGGTCGGGTTTTTGCAAGATGGGTATTCCAGCAAGGTAGTATTTGATTTCTTTGAATGCTTCCTCGCACTCTGCTGTCCATTCAAATTTGGTCTATTTTTTAAGGATGTTAAAAAAGGGCTTGCATCTATCTGAGGACCTGGATATGAATCTCACTAGCGCTGCTAGGGAGCCGTTGAGCCTTTGGACTTCTTTCAGGTTCTTTGGAGAGGGAATTTCCGCAATATCCTGAATTTTGGCAGGGTCTACTTCGATGCCTCGTTTTGTTACCAGATATCCGAGGAATTTCCCCGAAGTGACACCGAAGGTGCATTTTTCCGGGTTTAAGTTCATGTTATGTTCTCTCAGATCTTGATGATGATCTTTTCGCAGCTTACTTTTGACCAGCATATCGTCCACATATACTTCCAAAGTATTTCCAATCCATGGCTTAAAAATAGCGTCAACCATCCTTTGGTACGTTGCCCCTGCGTTTCGGAGTCCGAAGGGAATCCTTATGTAGAAGTAGAGGCCATGCGGGGTGTAGAATGTTGTATGATGTTGGTATTATTCTGATAAGAACACTTGGTTGTACCCGGAGTATCCATCCATAAATGACATCTCTTCGTACCCTTCGACCGCTTCGACCAGTTGATCGATGCTTGGTAAAGGGTAGCTGTCCTTGGGGCATGCTTTGTTAAGGTTGGTGAAGTCGATGCATATTCTCACCCCGCCATTATTTTTAGGTACGATGACCATATTTGAGATCCATGTTGGATATTTGAATTCTTTGATGAATACGGTTTCTAGTAGCTTACAAAGCTCCATCTCGACGGCTTTGTGATATTCTGAGGCGACTTTTCGTACCTTCTGCCTGAAAGGTGGTGTGCCCTGCTTTATGCGAACTTCATGCTGGATAGTCTTAGGGTCGATTCCAGGCATGTCTCCTAGTTTCCATGCGAAGATATATGCATGCTTCGTGAGCAGCCTTATTAAGGATGCCTCGCGCTCCTTATCCATCAGTGTTCTGATCTTGACCATCCTTGGTTCTTCTCCATTTTATATGTTTATTTCTTTCACATCTTGTACAGGTGTAAACGTAGGCTTTGATTCCTCTAGGAGAGGAATCTTCTTTGATTTCTATTTGGTATACTCCTCGCTTTCCTTTGTGGCTGAGGTACTTGCATCCGTGTTCCCAGTCATATGTCCCTTTAGAAGGCGTTTTCCGGAGATTTCTTCTAGGTAAGCGTTGATGGTTTTTTCCTTTGCTTTCTCCTTGTTTCGGGATCTTCGGTTCTTTCTCTGCTCATCATGTTCATTGTTGAGCTTGTTTTGTAGAGTTTGACACTCTCGTGCCAAGACTTGATCGCCTTTTATCTCCATTACCCCCTGGGGGGTTGGAAACCTAAGGTACTGGTGGTAGGTAACGGCCACCCCTTTGAGTTTATGCACCCATCTTCGGACGATTATAGCATTGTATGGTGAGGGTTCATCCACCACGCTGAACCAGGTGTCGACCTTCATTAGTCCTGCATCAAATTGTAAGATAATGTCACCTAAGGGCTTCGTGGCTGCTCCATTGAATCCGTAGATGGTGTAGTACGAAGTTAGCAGATGTTCATCATTGAGTTCCATCCGTTTGAATGTATCATAGAATAGAACATTGACGGAGCTTCCCCCATCGATGAGAATTTTCTTGATATTGCATCCTGCAATTGGTAGTGTGAGAACAAGGGGATCGTTATGATCTTCCATGCCTTCACCTACATCCTCCGTGTCAAAAGTCAGGGGCACGTCCATCTATTGTTCGTGTTCGTCCACTTCTTCCTCGTCGATTTTATAAAGCTCGTAGTAGTCTTCAAATTGCTTCCTCAACCTCTTACCTATCTGAGCCGTTAGGGAAGGTCCCACGGACTCAAAACATGATATGGTGTTAAGGTGCGATTTCCTTCAGGTAGTTGGACTTGCTTGATTCGTTTAGCTTTATCTTCCTCGCTCGTCTTCTATACAAATTGTTGGAGGTCTCATGCATCTACCAGCTTCTGAATCATCATCTTCAGATTCTTGCACTTCTTTGTCCAGTGACCGTTAAAACAATGATATTCACAGTATTTTTTAGCATGTTATGATCTAGGGGGTTGTTTCCCCTTAGACCATGGCCACTCCAGTTTCTCGCGGCCCCTGATTTCTCTCAGGATGCGAGAATAACTGGCATTCATCTTCGTATAGACTTGATATTCGAATTTTCTAATATCCCCTCGTCGATCATCTCTGCGTTCTCTTCTATCTGCGTTGGGCATTTCACCTAAGTTGACCCCCATAGGTCTGCTGGATTGTTCCACAGAGTTGGTTCGTGGTGGAAGCTGGGTCTGAGCTCTTGGGATCTCCCGTTGTATTTCTTCCAGTATGGCATGCATTTCTATGATCACTCGAAGATCTCCTTCGGTTGCAGGGACGATTATGTGGATCTCGACAAACAGCGGGCTCATCTTGTCGAGCGCCCACTTGTAGCAGTTGACGCTGACCACGTGGTCTATATTTCCGATGGCTTGGCAGATCTTGTGCCACCTATCTATGTATTCCCTGATTGTTTCCTTGTACATGACTGCTAGTGACAAAAGCTTATCCATCCCGGTGTTCACCACCTTGTTGTACATGTAAGTTGTTAAGAACTTTTCAGTAAGTTGATCGTATAAGTTAATGGAATTTGGTGGCAAGTTGTCAAACCATGAGAGCGCGGATCCCTTCAAACTTGAAGGGAATTATCTGCATAGTAAGGACTCGTCATAATTTCATCGTGCCATCATTCGATTATAATATCGAAGATGGGCGGCGGGGTCGCTAGATCCGTTATAAAATTCGAATGCCGGAACTGAGAATTTCTGCGGAATGAGAGCCTTGGCTAAGTGTTGTGTTAGGGGGATAGTGCTTGCTTGATTCATTATTTGCTCCAATATCCCCCCCACCCCCTTGCCTAGTTTTCAGATGTTTGATCTCCGCCATCATCTCAGCGCGGAGATCTTCCATTGCGCGTTGGTGTCCTTCCTAGGCAGAGGGTTGCTCGGTGCGTGGGGGATCGCTGTCAAAGTTGTACGAGTCATGGGGGTTGTAATCCGGGTTGTATTTCCTCGTTTCAAGGGGTATGGGTTATTGGAAAACACCATCCTGTGATCCTTATTTGGTCTTGGTGCCATTGAGCTGGCCTCGTCGCGCTGGACTCCCATGTTCCTACTACGGGTAGCTCTGAGTTGCTGATTTTCCTGTGCCAATAGAGCTACCACCTATGCGTATGTCTTTTGAGCTCTCCTCAACTCTTCTAATTCTACCCTCATCTGGGAAGATTAGTTCGACTCCTGATTAGGAGTCCTTTCCGGCAATTTCTCTTTCACGGCTATCGTTTGATCTTCGTCGACGATTTCAATCGGGGGTTCAGGTGGATCTATCTGCGGGTGCAGCTGCTCCGCCGGCTGCTGGGCATGTATGTTTGCTATTAGGAGCGGCTGGTTTACTTGTAGGGGCACGTTCTGTTCATTGGTGCGAGGCATCCCGTAGAGTGGCTGCTGTACTCCTGACTCTGCCACCCCTTCACGCGGTTCGTGCGGTCGGGTGGAAGCGGTCACTTTGGAGGCCCGCTCCTTTGGATGCCCCGGTCTTTGATGTTGCGGCTTTGGCAGCCGCGGCCTTTAGGGCCTCCGCTGCAATAGCGGTTGCATCCAAAGGCCTCGAGTTTTTCGCTCCATTATGCGTTTTGTATGCGGCTTTGAGCTTTTCGCCCATTTTCTTGCTTCTAGTAATTACCGGTGTTGTCCGCGGTGTTTCTTTTGATGAGGCTTTTGTTTTTCCTGCATCTTTGTTCTTTTCCATTTTTGATATTTTCTGAAAAAGTTACCATGTAGAAAACAAAAGAGTGGTACATGGGGAACCCGTTAGTAGAGTCCTGGAAATCAAATTCTAGAGGTTTTAAGAGATTATCCGGCTATTATTCCCCTTTTCACGGGTATCGGATCTCTTGATTCCTTCGGCTTGTGTCGCAAAATAAGACCATGAGCAGGTGTAGCTCATAAAAGTAATGCAGACATGACGGAAAGTATATCAGCGCAGGGACTTATTTGTTCAAAATACTTTCAAAGATGTAGATCTATTGAAATATACATGGATATGTCCACACGCTTGATTTTCTAAAGTTAAGAACTTGAAAACCATTTTGAAGATGTAGATCTACTGAAATATACGTGGATATATCCACACACTTGATTTTCTAAAGATAAGAACTTGAAAACCATTTTGAAGATGTAGATCTACTAAAATATACGTGGATATGTCCACACGCTTGATTTTCTAAAGATAAGAACTTGAAAACCATTTTGAAGATGTAGATCTACTGAAATATACGTGGATATGTCCACACGCTTGATTTTCTAAAGATAAGAACTTGAAAACCATTTTGAAGATGTATATCTACTGAAATATACGTGGATATGTCCACACGCTTGATTTTCTAAAGATAAGAACTTGAAAACCATTTTGAAGATGTAGATCTACTGAAATATATGTGGATATGTCCACACGCTTGATTTTCTAAAGATAAGAACTTGAAAACCATTTTGAAGATGTATATATACTGAAATATACGTGGATATGTCCACACGCTTGATTTTCTAAAGATAAGAACTTGAAAACCATTTTGAAGATGTAGATCTACTGAAATATACGTGGATATGTCCACACGCTTGATTTTCTTAAGATAAGAACTTGAAAACCATTTTGAAGATGTAGATCTAATGAAATATATATGGATATGTCCACACGCTTGATTTTCTAAAGATAAGAACTTGAAAACCATTTTGAAGATGTAGATCTACTAGGTAACCGGTGGAAAACCCCAAGTAAAATGCTCTAAGCACCGCTATTTTCAGAGAGCGATGCTCGGAATCATCCAGAGTATTCAAATCACAGGATAAGATAAATCTTTTACCGGGAAAAAGTCCTTGTTTCTAGCGCCAGATTATGAACACGTAAATTACGTTGGTATCTACGTGTCCACAAATAATGTTCGCACATACTGAAATTCATAGATTAGATATAACGTGCGTAATAGCGTAGTGACTATACCGATTCATCGACTCTGAGTCTTTGGACTTGTCCTTGTCTTATCGTACAGTTATCACTGACAATGTATAATAGCATGGATAATAATCCGCGGATTGATACAAAATAAATATCGGATCAAATGGAACATAAAGTGCGGAATGTAAAGTACATAATATAAATGTGGAATATAAAGTGCATAATGTAAGTGCGGAATGTAAGTGAGACAAGTAATTACGTGGTTCAGCACTGAGGCCTACGTCCACGGGGTAAAATAAGGGTTTCATTATATGTAGATTGGTTACAAGCATAGTCAAATGACTTTGGGTGTGTTAACTTAGGCTGCGGGATTAGGGGACTACTTACTCTTCCTAATTCTCTCTCATTTTCCTTATCGAATCGACTTTCCCCTATCTCTTAGTGAGGTGGGGTATTTATAGGAGTTCCGCCGTAGGGTCCACTGATGGAGCCGTTGTAACCTTATAATCTTGTGATTTGTGCCGATACGCAGACTTCTTCGGTTCCTATGAGGCCCCCTTCGTTTCTTCGTTATTACCGAAGAGGCATGATCATATGTTTCGTTGGTTGGTTAACGCGTGTGCTGGCCCATGTATTTAATGCAGGTGGTTGGGTCTTCTGCACGTGTCAGACCATGGTCTCCTTCCCCTGTCTTATACGTGTTAGTCAGTTGGGACCTGACCGTTGATCTAAGATTTCTCTCGAGATGGGATAAAGCGGATCCGAGGGTGTATTGGGTCCAACGCAGTGGTGCTTTATTTCGGTGCTCCTTCATTTGTGGCCATTTGATCTGCGGGATGAGGGTCCCTTTCTGCCGGTACACGTTTCTTGGCTATATCCATGTGGCATCATATTTTGATGCCCCGCGTCACATGCTCTACACGTGCATCATTGTTTGTAACTTTGCATCTTTTGATACCTTGCATCATTGTTTGTAACTTTGCATCGATATCGGAACCTTGGTTTTTAACCGGTTGTTGTGGTTGTTGAAATTGTTGCTGTTGTTTTTGAAATTGTTTTTGTTGTGGTTGAAATTGTTGTTGTTGTGGTTGAAATCCACTCGGACGGTTGAAAGTAGGTTGTTGGACTGCACCTTGCTTGTTGGCATAACTGAAATTTGGATGATCTCTCCATCCCGAATTGTAGGTGTTAGAGTAGGGATCATACCCTCTTTGTTGGTTGGGAAAAACCGCATTAGCTTTCTCTAACTCTTCACCATAAGAAGGTAATATAACCGCAGCCATCTTTTGCATCATGTGCTCCATATTGTCCATCCTTTGATCATGGTGTGATGATGATGAATTACTAACTTCATGCACTCCCCTAACCATTGGTTCACCTATTGTGTATAATTGTTGCGAGTTTACAACCATACTTTCAATCAAATCGGTAGATTGGGCCACCATCTTGTTCACTAGTGTACCACCACCCGCTGCATCAAGAAGATATCTATCACTTGATTGAAGACCTTCGTAGAAGTATTGGATTATCATAGCGTCGCTGAATTGATAGTGAGGACAGCTTGCCACCAATCTCTTGTATCGCTCCCAACATTCATACAAAGATTCTCCCGCATGTTGCTTTATTCCACAAATCTCTTTGCGAATTTGAGTAGCCTTTGACGTAGGAAAATACGTGTCTAGAAAGAGTTTCTTCAATCCGTTCCATGTAGTGACACTTCCGGATGGCAAACAATACAAGTAATCCTTAGCACTTTCCACCATAGAAAATGAAAAAACTTTCAACATTGCACCATCGACTTCATTCTCCGCTGGAAGCATTGCCTTAATAATGGTATGAAACTCCATAAGATGATTGTTTGGGTCTTCATTCGCCATACCATGAAACTTCGGCAACTCTCTAATCAACCCAGGATTGATCTCAAAGGTTGAATTGGTTTGAATACATTATCGTTGTGCATCAATCCTACGATAAGCCAAATCCTTGAGTGTACGATTTGCGTCATCCATTGCTTCTTCTTCTTCAACTAGTGGTTCTCCTACGAATGGAACCTATTGTTCTTCTTCTAGTTGTAACTCTTCTTCCATATCTAACTCTTGTGCTTCCATTGTGTCTTGACTTGGTTGGAGTATTATGCCTCTTCGAGTAGCTATCCGCACCTTGGATAATTCCAATCTTTAGAAGCCAGGGATTAGGTTCCTGAAAACAATTCTCGTAAACAAGTGAGAAACAAGACAACAAACCAAAAAGCAAAGATAAAAGCAGAAATTATAAAAAGAAACTAAAAACTTAATAACAAGTCGTTTGCCTCCCCGGCAACGGCGCCAAAATCTGATCGGTTATCATCCGGTCAAATATAATTTCACTTTCTTACTTCACTAAAATAAATGTAGAATGCGATAAGAGAGAGTTCGTATCCACAGAGAGGCTTTTGTTGTTATAAAAAAATTCAGTTTCTTAGTAACCAGGAGGGGGGGTTTGATTTATCAAAGCAATAAAAATGAATTTAAAGCAAAGTAATAATAAAAGTAATCAATAAGGAGAAAATATTGGTCACGGGATAGTTTCATTCACAAACTCGAATTCTCAAAAATGACTAGAATTGAAATTTTAATCTCTCATTTACTAAAAGTCCTAGGATACCTTGATCGCAAGAGTATCCCGCTAATTCCCTGATTTAATCACAACCACATTAAAAGATGCATATGTGAATTCTTCCTAGAAAGCAACCTAAAGTGTAAAAGCATAATTAGATTTAACTCCCTAAAAGCAATAAGTTCTATGGAATAAGACTAATCAAGGCAATCAAAATGTGTAAAAGCACTAAATCGATTTAACCCAAGTTATGATTCATATGTGACTAGTAGGATATATTACTACAAGCACTACCCATATTTATGCTACTTAGAATCAGGGATAAACAACGTTTTCGTATTGAAAACCCTAATATAGCTCTAGATATGAATGCAATCGGATTGATTCCGGACTCAACCAAATAAACAATCAAATCATAAACAATATGAACCATGAATCATAAACAGTAAAATATTGAGACAAAACTAATTCATTGATTCAAATCTTATTTGTGAAATCCACCTTATATCCCATAACCAATAAATAGTATTTATCTACTCATAACTTTTGAGTTCATCATAATTATAATCAAAAATAAAATGAATAACATGAAAAATAAACGAAAGCAAACCCTAGTCGCTTCTCTCCTCCAAAACTCCAGTAGAAAGATACGTGATCCCAAAAAAATAGAAACTTTTCCTTTTTATAGCTTCTCAACTTCCCAAATTAGGTCTTCAAATCCCAAGGTCCAATAACAAGAAATCAACCAAGCTCATAAAAGAGAAACCCATGTATAAAATATGTCACAAAAAAATAGTCGACGGAAAACTGGGTTTATTGCTGGAATTAGGCCGGAATTTGGTCGGAAAATCACCTCAGGTGATCGGAAAATATCTGCGGTCAAACTGATCATACCTCTGGTCAACTTAGTCATGAGTGAGTCAGTCGACTATCTTGGCTGAATGAGATGATTTGTCTTGGCATAAGCCAAACCTGTGATGCATAATTCACAGCATCTCAGCCAGCCATGTTGGCTGTACTTCACCAGTTCACTCCAGCCATGATGGATGGTCTTTGTAACCTTCCCTGTACTTCAATTGTTACAACTTCAACTCCAGATGCTAACCAATCACTTGTAATGCTCCATAACCAACTTAGCTCCTTCTTGTTTGATTTATATCAATTTCTCCATCACTGACATAGGTTCATACAAACCCCATACAAATATCCATCTCTGCAAATACATGAACTCTAACTGCATTGTAATTCTCAACTTTATATCAATGCAACTGACAAACTGCAATTGCCTTATTGCACAGGCCACAATGTATACCTGCACTGCTTATTCACTCCACTGCCATATCATTTCATAAATAACATATCCATTACTAGCTTGCACCTGCAATTTCACTCCTAACATCATCTACTTGCTTCAATCCATTCTAACATTCATTAACTGCAACTCCACCACTGCACAACACCAGCATCTACTGCAAAACCAACATAACTGCAACACACAATACAAATCCCACCTTAAACCAGCTGCACCTCTTCTTGTAATTCAATACCAGCTGCAAAACCACTTCTCAGGATCACCACCTGTAACAGCAACAAGCCATCTCCAATTTCTGACAATTACATTAACTCAATGCTTCCACCAGTTCCTGCAGTTCTTTTGTAGCTTCATTGCAATCTCAGTTAGCACTGAAATGCAATCATCTCCAACTGAAACTGCCATATATTCAAAACCAACATCACCAGCTCAGTCAAAACCTAACATTCACGTTTAACAACATTTCAATAACACCCTTTCCTCATGAGCTATCTAAGCAGCACCACCAGAATCCATATCTCACAGTTATAAACCAAAACCCAATCAAACTCAGATTATCTAGCAGCAATACCACCACAGCTGCAATTATACATAACCACCATCTCACTCCCTTTGTCCTTCATTGCAGCCAACATACTGCATAGCTGCAATATCATTTCATACATCACACCAGAACCATGTCTGCTTTCTCTCTTCCTTGTTCTGGTAGCAGCTGAACAACAATCACAACACAACGATCAAAATCAGTACCAGCAGAAACACTTCCTACAGTTCATTCAATCATAACCCCTAAAATTTCCCAACCAACAACACTGATGACTGCAGCCATTAACCATAGCAGTTATCCCTGACTTGTATCTGCATCAATTCGACTGAGCCATTCTCCACATAGTTCATACCCACTGATTCATTCATTTATTTAAGCTTCAGTTCCAAAATTATCCATTCCATAGAACCATCATTTGCAATTTCAGAGACCCACTTATCCAGTCATACCCAGTAATAGCCAAGGCTTCATTTGAATCATCACCATCCATTAACAAATCGAACTAATCTTGATTTTTCATTCAAAATTGCTCAAACCCATGTCTTCAATTTTATGCTAAATTTTGATATGAAATCGAACTTCACATCTCTTACCAATACATACCCACACATTAATTACATCTCGTCTTCAACCTAAGTCCTTCTTAGATCGATTACAGCAGCAATAGATTATTTCCTCCTGATTTTATTCTCAACAGCATTAACCCTTTCTCGATCCCCAATCTCATCAACTTCAGAAGCTTTATCACTCGACCCTACATATCCACCATCTTCTTAATCTTCATCTCAAACACATAAAGATTTTGTTTGTTTCTCTTTTCTAACTCTCAGAAAAACTGCGCCTCTATTTCCTCCCATCTTTAAATTTCAGATGAAACAATAATGAGAAGAGATTTTAGGGCTTGGTAGGAAGTGAATCCGGTTAACCCCACTAAAGTGAATTAGATAGGGGATACCCAGAATAATTTTAGGTACCCATAAATAAGATAAAATCCAACCAAATGGCATCCCTTATGTTGACTTAGATCGACTCTCATGTCAATCGCATGCACCCTTATGATCCAATTGAATGCTTTCTCCTTCTTTCAAGTTCCTCCGCCAACAACAACCATCTCTTACTTCTCAAACCCTCTTCATCTCTTTAATTTCTATTCATCACTAAAGCAGTCGTGTTTTTCAAACAAAATATGCATCACTAAAGCCGACGTACTTTTCAGACAGAGATGAAGAAATAAAAGCAAATAATGAGAAATAGTCCGCCTCAAACACCATTTGCACATGAGATGACGCTTTTTCCCTGCTTCTTCTTCTTTTGTTCCAAATGACTCCATAGTACCTAAATACTCAAAAACAAAACATAAGATACATAATTTACAAGAAAACTCGCAAAGAAAGCATAAACTATAGATAAATATCAAGGTGTTTTATAAACCTATCAGTTGACTTGTCCATGGTGCAGACACGAGCTCGAGCACTAAGCCCAAGCCTTAGTGAAGCAAAAATATTTCCCCCCACCCGGGTCACAACCCCCTCTCAATTAAGACACAATTTAACTTGATTTTCAAAATGTTTAGAAAATAAATCAAAACTAATTTTTCCAAAAAGATTAGTCTTATTTGACTTGTCCATGGTAAAGACACGAGCCCGAGCACTAATCCCAAGCCTTAGTGAAGCAAAAATATTTCCCCCACCCGGGTCACAAGCCCCCTCTCAATTAAGACACAATTTAACTTGATTTTCAAAATGTTTAGAAAATAAATCAAAACTAATTTTTCCAAAAAGATTAGTCTTGGTTGACTTGTCCATGGTGCAGACACAAGCCCGAGCACTAATCCCAAGCCTTAGTGAATCAAAAATATTTCCCCCCACCCGGGTCACAAGCCCCCCCTCATTTAAGACACAATTTAACTTGATTTTCAAAATGTTTAGAAAATAAATCAAAACTAATTTTTCCAAAAAGATTAGTCTTGGTTAACTTATCCATGGTGCAGACACGAGCCCGAGCATTAAGTCCAAGCCTTAGTGAAGCAAAAATATTTCCCCCACCCGGGTCACAAGCCCCACCTCAATTAAGACACAATTTAACTTGATTTTCAAAATGTTTAGAAAATAAATCAAAAATAATTTTTCCAAAAAGATTAGTCTTGATTGACTTGTCCATGGTGTATATATGAGCCCGACTACTAAGCCCAAGACTTAGTGAAGCAAAAATATTTCGCCCCACCCGGGTCACAAGCCCCCCCTCAATTAAGACAAAATTTAACTTGATTTTCAAAATGTTTAGAAAATAAATCAAAACTAATTTTTCCAAAAAGATTAGTCTTGGTTGACTTGTCCATGGTGCAGACACGAGCCCGAGCACTAAGCCCAAGCCTTAGTGAAGCAAAAATATTTCCCCCCACCCGGGTCACAAGCCCCCCCTCAATTAAGACACAATTTAACTTGATTTTCAAAAAATTTAGAAAATAAATCAAAATTAATTTTTCCAAAAAGATTAGTCTTGGTTGACTTGTCCATGGTGCAGATACGAGCACGATAACTAATCCCAAGCCTTAGTGAAGCAAAAATATTTCCTTGTCCCACCGAGGGTCACAAGCCTTAGTGAAGCAAAAATATTTCCCCCCCCTCTCAATTAAGACACAATTTAACTTGATTTTCAAAATGTTTAGAAAATAAATCAAAACTAATTTTTCCAAAAAGATTAGTCTTGGTTGACTTGTCCATGGTACATACACGAGATCGAGCACTAAGCCCAAGCCTTAGTGAAGCAAAAATATTTCCCCCCACCCGGGTCACAAGCCCCCCCTCAATTAAGACACAATTTAACTTGATTTTCAAAATGTTTAGAAAATAAATCAAAACTAATTTTTCCAAAAAGATTAGTCTTGGTTGACTTGTCCATGGTGCAGACACGAGCCTGAGCACTAAGCCCAAGCCTTAGTGAAGCAAAAATATTCCCCCCACCAGGGGTCACAAGCCCCCCCTCAATTAAGACACAATTTAACTTGATTTTCAAAATGTTTAGAAAATAAATCAAAACTAATTTTTCCAAAAAGATTAGTCTTGGTTGACTTGTCCATGGTGCAGACACGAGCCCAAGCACTAAGCCCAAGCCTTAGTGAAGCAAAAATATTTCCCCCCACCCGGGTCACAAGCCCCCCTTCTATTAAGACACAATTTAACTTGATTTTCAAAATGTTTAGAAAATAAATCAAAACTAATTTTTCCAAAAAGATTAGTCTTATTTGACTTGTCCATGGTGCAGACACGAGCCCGAGCACTAAGCCCAAGCCTTAGTGAAGCAAAAATATTTCCCCCCACCCGGGTCACAAGCCCCCCTCAATTAAGACACAATTTAACTTGATTTTCAAAATGTTTAGAAAATAAATCAAAACTAATTTTTCCAAAAAGATTAGTCTTGGTTGACTTGTCCATGGTGCAGACACGAGCCCGAGCACTAAGCCCAAGCCTTAGTGAAGCAAAAATATTTTCCCCCCCGGGTCACAAGCCCCCCCTCAATTAAGACACAATTTAACTTGATTTTCAAAATGTTTAGAAAATAAATCAAAACTAATTTTTCCAAAAAGATTAGTCTTGGTTGACTTGTCCATGGTGCAGACACGAGACCGAGCACTAAGCCCAAGCCTTAGTTAAGAATATTTCCCCCCACCCGTGTCACAAGTCCCCCCTCAATTAAGACACAATTTAACTTGATTTTCAAAATATTTAGAAAATAAATCAAAACTAATTTTTCCAAAAAGATTAGTCTTGGTTGACTTGTCCATGGTGCAGACACGAGCCCGAGCACTAAGCCCAAGCCTTAGTAAAGCAAAAATATTTCCCCACCCGGGTCACAAGCCCCCCCTCAATTAAGACACAATTTAACTTGATTTTCAAAATGTTTAGAAAATAAATCAAAATTAATTTTTCCAAAAAGATTAGTCTTGGTTGACTTGTCCATGGTGAAGATACAAGCCCGAGCACTAATCCCAAGCCTTAGTGAATCAAAAATATTTCTCCCCACCTGGGTCACAAGCCCCCCTCAATTAAGACACAATTTAACTTGATTTTCAAAATGTTTAGAAAATAAATCAAAACTAATTTTTCCAAAAAGATTAGTCTTGGTTGACTTGTCCATGGTGCAAACACGAGCCCGAGCACTAAGCCCAAGCCTTAGTGAAGAAAAAAATATTTCCCCCCACCCGGGTCACAAGCCCACCCTAAATTAAGACACAATTTAACTTGATTTTCAAAATGTTTAGAAAATAAATCAAAACTAATTTTTCCAAAAAGATTAGTCTTGGTTGACTTGTCCATGGTGCATACATGAGCCCGACTACTAAGCCCAAGCCTTAGTGAAGCAAAAATATTTTCCCCCACCAAGGGTCACAAGCCCCCCCTCAATTAAGACACAATTTAACTTGATTTTCAAAATGTTTAGAAAATAAATCAAAACTAATTTTTCCAAAAAGATTAGTCTTGGTTGACTTGTCCATGGTGCATACACGAGCCCGAGCACTAAGCCCAAGCCTTAGTGAAGCAAAAATATTTCCTCCCCCCCGGGTCACAAGCCCCCCCTCAATTAAGACACAATTTAACTTGATTTTCAAAATGTTTAGAAAATAAATCAAAACTAATTTTTCCAAAAAGATTAGTCTTGGTTGACTTGTCCATGGTGCAGACACGAGCCCGAGCACTAAGCCCAAGCCTTAGTGAAGCAAAAATATTTCCCCCACCCGGCTCAATTAAGACACAATTTAACTTGATTTTCAAAATGTTTAGAAAATAAATCAAAACTAATTTTTCCAAAAAGATTAGTCTTGGTTGACTTGTCCATGGTGCATACACGAGCCCGAGCACTAAGCCCAAGCCTTAGTGAAGCAAAAATATTTCCCCACCCGGGTCACAAGCCCCCCTCAATTAAGACACAATTTAACTTGATTTTCAAAATGTTTAGAAAATAAATCAAAACTAATTTTTCAAAAAGATTAGTCTTGGTTGACTTGTCCATGGTGCATACACGAGCCCGAGCACTAAGCCCAAGCCTTAGTGAAGCAAAAATATTTCCCCCACCCGGGTCACAAGCCCCCCTCAATTAAGACACAATTTAACTTGATTTTCAAAATGTTTAGAAAATAAATCAAAACTAATTTTTCCAAAAAGATTAGTCTTGGTTGACTTGTCCATGGTGTGAAGACACGATTCCCCCGAGCACTAAGCCCAAGCCTTAGTGAAGCAAAAATATTGAATAAAAATTATTTCCCCCACCCGGGTCACAATCCCCCTCAATTAAGACACAATTTAACTTGATTTTCAAAATGTTTAGAAAATAAATCAAAACTAATTTTTCCAAAAAGATTAGTCTTGGTTGACTTGTCCATGGTGCAGACACGAGCCCGAGCACTAAGCCCAAGCCTTAGTGAAGCAAAAATATTTCCCCCCACCCGGTCACAAGCTCCTCCTCAATTAAGACACAATTTAACTTGATTTTCAAAATGTTTAGAAAATAAATCAAAACTAATTTTTCCAAAAAGATTAGTCTTGGTTGACTTGTCCATGGTGCAGACACGAGCCCGAGCACTAAGCCCAAGCCTTAGTGAAGCAAAAATATTTCCCCCACCGGGTCACAGCCCCCCCTCAATTAAGACACAATTTAACTTGATTTTCAAAATGTTTAGAAAATAAATCAAAACTAATTTTTCCAAAAAGATTAGTCTTGGTTGACTTGTCCATGGTGCAGACACGAGCTCGAGCACTAATCCCAAGCCTTAGTGAAGCAAAAATATTTCCCCCACCCGGGTCACAAGCCCCCCTCAATTAAGACACAATTTAACTTGATTTTCAAAATGTTTAGAAAATAAATCAAAACTAATTTTTCCAAAAAGATTAGTCTTGGTTGACTTGTCCATGGTGCAGATATCAGCCCAAGCCTTAGTGAAGCAAAAATATTTCCCCCCACTCGGGTCATAAGACCCCCTAAATGAAGACACAATTTAACTTGATTTTCAAAATGTTTAGAAAATAAATCAAAACTAATTTTTCCAAAAAGATTAGTCTTATTTGACTTGTCCATGGTGCAGACACGAGCCCGAGCACTAAGCCCAAGCCTTAGTGAAGCAAAATATTTCCCCCCACCCGGGTCACAATTCCCCCCTCAATTAAGACACAATTTAACTTGATTTTCAAAATATTTAGAAAATAAATCAAAACTTATTTTTCCAAAAAGATTAGTCTTGGTTGACTTGTCCATGGCCTTGCAAAAATATTTTCCCCCACGGGGTCACAAGCCCAATAAAGCACTAAGCCCAAGCCTTAGTGAAGCAAAAATATTTCCTCCACCCGGGTCACAATCCCCCCTCAATTAAGACACAATTTAACTTGATTTTCAAAATATTTAGAAAATAAATCAAAACTAATTTTTCCAAAAAGATTAGTCTTGGTTGACTTGTCCATGGTGCAGACACGAGCCCGAGCACTAAGCCCAAGCCTTAGTGAAGAAAACAATATTTCCCCTCACCCGGGTCACAATCCCCCCTCAATTAAGACACAATTTAACTTGATTTTCAAAATGTTTAGAAAATAAATCAAAATTAATTTTTCCAAAAAAGATTAGTCTTGGTTGACTTGTCCATGGTGCAGATACGAGCCCGAGCACTAATCCCAAGCCTTAGTGAAGCAAAAATATTTCCCCCCACCCGGGCCACAAGCCCCCCTTAATTAAAACACAATTTAACTTGATTTTCAAAATGTTTAGAAAATAAATCAAAATTAATTTTTCCAAAAAGATTAGTCTTGGTTGACTTGTCCATTGTGCAGACACGAGCCCGAGCACTAAGCCCAAGCCTTAGTGAAGCAAAAATATTTCCTCCCACCCGGGTCACAAGCCCCCTTCTATTAAGACACAATTTAACTTGATTTTCAAAATATTTAGAAAATAAATCAAAATGATTTACAAAAAGATTAGTCTTGGTTGACTTGTCCATGGTGCAGATATGAGCCCGATCATTAATCCCAAGCCTTAGTGAAGAAAAAATATTTCCCCCACCCGGGTCACAAGCCCCCCTCAATTAAGACACAATTTAACTTGATTTTCAAAATGTTTAGAAAATAAATCAAAACTAATTTTTCCAAAAAGATTAGTCTTGGTTGACTTGTCCATGGTGCAGACACGAGATGGAGAACTTATTCCAAGCCTTAGTGAAGCAAAAATATTTCCCCCCACTCGGGTCACAAGCCCCCCTCAATTAAGACACAATTTAACTTGATTTTCAAAATGTTTAGAAAATAAATCAAAACTAATTTTTCCAAAAAGATTAGTCTTGGTTGACTTGTCCATGGTGCAGACACGAGCTCGAGCACTAATCCCAAGCCTTAGTGAAGCAAAAATATTTCCCCCCACCCGGGTCACAAGCCCCCCCTCAATTAAAACACAATTTAACTTGATTTTCAAAATGTTTAGAAAATAAATCAAAATTAATTTTTCCAAAAAGATTAGTCTTGGTTGACTTGTCCATGGTGCAGACACGAGCCCGAGCACTAAGCCCAAGCCTTAGTGAAGCAAAAATATTTCCCCCACCCGGGTCACAAGCCCCCCTCAATTAAGACACAATTTAACTTGATTTTCAAAATGTTTAGAAAATAAATCAAAACTAATTTTTCCAAAAAGATTAGTCTTGGTTGACTTGTCCATGGTATAGACACGAGCCCGAGCACTAAGCCCAAGCCTTAGTGAAGCAAAAATATTTCCCCCACCCGGGTCACAAGCCCCCCTCAATTAAGACACAATTTAACTTGATTTTCAAAATGTTTAGAAAATAAATCAAAACTAATTTTTCCAAAAAGATTAGTCTTGGTTGACTTGTCCATGGTGCAGACACGAGCCCGAGCACTAAGCCCAAGCCTTAGTGAAGCAAAAATATTTCACCCCACCCGGATCACAAGCCCCCCTTAATTAAGACACAATTTAACTTTATTTTCAAAATGTTTAGAAAATAAATCAAAATTAATTTTTCCAAAAAGATTAGTATTAGTTGACTTGTCCATGGTGCAGTGACAAGCTCCCCCCTAAATTAAGACACAATTTAACTTTATTTTCAAAATGTTTACCGAGCACTAAGCCCAATCCTTAGTGAAGAAAAAATATTTCCTCCCACCTGGGTCACAAGCCCCCCTTCTATTAAGACACAATTTAACTTGATTTTCAAAATATTTAGAAAATAAATCAAATTTAATTTTTCCAAAAAGATTAGTCTAGGTTGACTTGTCCATGGTGCAGACACGAGCCCGAGAACTAAGTCCAAGCTTTAGTGAAGCAAAAATATTTCCCCCCACCCGGGACACAAGCCCCCCTCAATTAAGACACAATTTAACTTGATTCTACAAATGTTTAGAAAATAAATCAAAACTAATTTTTCCAAAAAGATTAGTCTTGGTTGACTTGTCTATGGTGCAGACATGAGCCCGAGCACTAAGCCCAAGCCTTAGTGAAGAAAAAATATTTCCTCCCACCCGGGTCACAAGCCCCCCTTCTATTAAGACACAATTTAACTTGATTTTCAAAATATTTAGAAAATAAATCAAATTTAATTTTTCCAAAAAGATTAGTCTTGGTTTACTTGTCTATGGTGCAAACACGAGCCCAAGAACTAAGCCCAAGCCTTAGTGAAGCAAAAATATTTCCCCCACCCGGGTCACAAGCCCCCCCTCAATTAAGACACAATTTAACTTGATTTTCAAAATATTTAGAAAATTAATCAAAATTAATTTTTCCAAAAAGATTAGTCTTGGTTGACTTGTCCATGGTGCAGACACGAGCCCGAGCATTAAGCCCAAGCCTTAGTGAAGAAAAAATATTTCCCCCCACTCGGGTCACAAGCCCCCCCTCAATTAAGACACATGTTAACTTGATTTTCAAAATGTTTAGAAAATAAATCAAAATTATTTTTTTCCAAAAAGATTAGTGGTCGGTTGTCCGCCGAGCAAAAATAATTCCACTTTCTTACTTAACTAAAATAAAAGTAGTATGCGATAAGAAAGAGTTTGTATCCACAAAGAGGCTATTGTTGTTGTGCAAATTTTCAGATTCTTAGTAACCAAAAATGGGGGGGGGTTGATTTATAAAAGCAATAAAAATAAGTTGAAGTAAAGTAAAAATAAAAGTAATTAATTAGGAGAAGATATTGGTCACGGGATAGTTTCATTCAAAAACTCAAATTCTCAACAATGACTAGAATTGAAATTTTAATCTCTCATTTACTAAAATCCTAGGATACCTTGATAGCAAGAGTATCCCGCTAATTCCCTGATTTCATCACAACCACATTAAAAGATGCAGATGTGAATTCTTCCTAGAAAGCAACCTAAAGTGTAAAAGCACAATTAGATTTAACTTCCTAAAAGCAATAACTTCTATGAAATAAGACTAACAAAGGCAATCAAAATGTGTAAAAGAACTAAATCGATTTAACCCAAGTTATGATTCATATATGACTAGTAGGATATATCACTACAAGCACTACCCACATTTATGCTACTTAGAATCAGGGATAAACAACGTTTTCGTATTGAAAACCCTAATATAGCTCTAGATATGAATGCAATCGGATTGATTCCGGACTCAACCAAACAAACAATCAAATCATAAACAATACGAACCATGAATCATAAACAGTAAAATATTGAGACAAAACTAATCCATTGATTCAAATCTTATTTATGAAATCCACTTTATATCCCATAACCAATAAATAGTATTTAGCTACTCATAGTTTTTGGATTCAACATAATTATAATCAAAAATAAAATGAAAAAAATGAAAAATAAACGAAAGAAAACCCTAGTCGCTGCTCTCCTCCAAAACTCCAGTAGAAAGATAATACGTGCTCCCCAAAAGAATAGAAACTTTTGTCTTTTATAGCTTTTCAACTTTCCAAAATTAGGTCTTCAAAACCCAAAGTCCAATAACAAGAAGTCCACCAAGCTCATGTGTGTGAAAAACCCATGTGAAAATTCTGTCAAAAATAGCTCGCCGGAAAACTGGTGTACCGGCCTGAATCCGACACCAGAACAAATCTCAGGTGACCGGAAAAGTCCACCCGGTCACTAGTCAAACGAGTCAAGCTGAGTTAACTCGGGTCAAACATACCAAGTCAGGTGAGAGAGTTCATGAGTCGGAACCGGGTTAGAGTCAGCTAACTGACTCATCTGATTTGGCTGAGTGGTCTTGGCCAAGGTTCAGGGTTCAGGGTCTTGGCCAAGACCACTTGCACTGGCCTTGCTCAACCTTGCGCCATATTGGCGCTTCACTACTTCAGTATGCAACTTAAAATCCAACTTGCACGCCTACTACCAGTACCCATCTCCTCCAAATCCACAGCTCTAGCTTTGCATCATAGCAATATTCCAACATACCCACCTCTTCTAACTTCTTCTTAGGCATTGTTCCATTGCCTCTGCAGCTGCAAAATCATCTCCACACCTCCATGAGTTCAATACCACCATTATCAGCATATTTTGCAACATCAGTTTCTGTAACATATCCATTGTCTCAACATCATTACAACCAGCTCGAGTCACCTGCAATACTTCTTAGCTTCTAAAACTGCAACTTCACTGAAGCTAGTACCACCATAAGTTCTCTGAAACTCCTACAATCTCAGAAACCACCAGTTCAAACCTTGTAATCTCAGCTGTAGAAAAATAGCACTGCAACTCCCATGTATAGCTTCTTTCTGACTTTCTCAGTTGCTTGGAATTGCAGTGGAAGCTTACACAAACTTAGCCAGCCCTGAGTCACAAGCCTTGTCTCAGCTCAAGACCTCCAACACAGTAGCAACCTCTATACCAGCTCAGGACATTTCACTCTAGTACCTACAACATAACCATCTCAGGTTCAAGCATCACCGACTGCTCATGACTAGCAATAGTGGAAACAAAATACACTGAATCTCGCAACTGCACTTGCTCCTGTGACTCATACAAGCTCACCAAAAACACTGTGCCTTAGCAAAAATTCCATCTTCAGCTTAATCACCAAATCAACAACACCAGATGCTCTTATCCCAATATCATAAACCATTGCAACTATACTTGTTCTTCCCTGTAATCTCAAACTCTCAATATATCAGCAACTACATCTGCAATGCATCACAACCTGCAATTCCAGTTCAAATCTCAAAATATTAGGATGAGTTGGTACATGACCACCAACCCTCAACAACAACATTAGTTTCTCCCAATATTCTCCAACATCAAACCATTGTAGCCACAACATAGTTCATATCCAGCTTAATCTCAAACCTGCAATCCCTTTGAACCAGCAACAACATAAACCAAAAGAAACACCAGTCTCTTCTAGCAACTCAACTGACCCACACTCTCCTAATCAATTCTAGTTTCAGTTTAACTGCAGCTTCAAGTCCCTGCTAAATCCACCACCAACCTATCAGGTTCAACACCACAAGAACTCATCCATTAATCCACCACAAAATTCATAGCACAACCTAACATTGCATTCAATTCAGCACTAGATTCTTCACAACTTCACCATATCATCCAATTTCACTGCCTCGTCATTTAGTTCTGTCATTCAACCATAATCTCCAATTGCATAACCATTCTTAACACAACTGAACCCTGAATTCCATCACCAACATCACTGAAATGAACAATAACATCATCTTTTGTTGTTTTTATTTCTCCCACAATTTCAAACCTCAGATTACCACCATTCTTCCCCATGTGATTCAATCAATACTTGTAAGCTCAAACCCCATCAACGATTTCTCCCAATCTTCTACAAATTCTAACATCATATCTATATTGTTATCCAAATTGAAACCCTGTAATAACCCATCTCTTTCATCCATGGCGAACCCAAGCTTTGCCGGCATGAACTCTTAGCAGCAGCAGAATGGACCAGGGTCTTTGTGATATTCTGAATCTGTGAACTCGACCCAGATAGATTAGGTTATAAGGGAAATGGAATTACAACACTCATTCATTATGATAAGGGTCATTCAAATTATTTGGGATGTCAGTTCCAGATAATCGACTGCTTATTCTTCACCTCCTTCTTGCGCATCCTAGACCGCTCCAATTATGGCTCTCCCGTGAATTGATCTTTTTGCCATTTTCGCTCCAAATGAATGATTTCTCCTTCTTTTGCTCCCAATGACTCCAAAGTACCTAAACACTCAAAAGTAAACATAAGATACATAATTTACAAGAAAACTCACAAAGAAAGCATAAATAATAGATATAAATCTAAGTGTTTTAGACACCTATCAAATTACCCCACACTTAGACTTTGCTAGTCCTCGAGCAAATCAAACAAAAATAAAATACAACAACTCATTCTCATCGAGATTACAGTTAATTTTAGCATAAATAACAAGCCTTTAAACCCCTAGGTGTCCCTAGTGGACAAGTTTTAGTCTCGTGAAGGTTTACAAGAGGTCTGCCTACAAAACCTATATTTCCAACTCCGTCTATTTGTGACAAATCAATGAACGAATCCATAGTGATTGCAAGAGGAGGTACATTGCAAATTCAATTCATATATAAGTAAACAAAGTTTTTCTTAGAAAGTTGAACAAACCAAAATACTCAGAATCTAACTAAACACAATCACAATGAAAAGATTAAGAAAATGGATAAAGAGGCAGATGTTGGCGAATATTAACAAGTGATCGGTGTTTCCCATATCTGTCTGAAGGTCACCGCCAAGATGAACCTATGCATCCTATTGGAATGATCTACTGGTCTGAATTCTAGTGTCAACACACTGGCATATACAAGGGAACCAGCGGTAAACAATCGTAATTATACATCAACTCAACTGGCATATACAAGGGAACTAGGAGTCGACTTTATTCAACATAATAATAATATTATTTTTTTCTTCTCTTTTCTTTTTCACTTTTTTTTTAGATAGCATGATTAGATCTTTTGGATCCAAGCGCATGCTTCTTTGTCAGCAAGTATGTGATAGTTGCCTTGGATCCTACATTCCACGCTTGTTTAGGCGACGGAGACAGGGACAACGTTTCACACATACTGCTATCCAAGTGTCTTTTTTATTCCGGTTGTTCTAATTGGTCGGTCTCTCTCTTTCTTTCTTTTTTCTTTTTTTTTATAGCAACTCAATCACTCTATTTCATCCTAGCAGTAATAACAATTCGATGTTTAGTGACCCACCAAAGCACTTAGAGAACAATAGATAAATTTGGAAAAAATAAAAATAAAATGTGATATGGTGATATTCCGAGATATGGTAACAACTATCATATTATTTGTAATTTCTGAGCTATGTTCGTCCTTTCAATTAATAGGTTCCTCAACTCCTCCATCCAAGATGGTTCCATCCATTTAGATTGAGAGTGTCATCCTAAAGGCACATGTTTCTAGGTTTCGGAGTTCATAAAGCAATTTTTTTTTATTGAACAAAAAGGAAAACTAACAAGGCTAAAAACTCTATATGAGAACACTCCCCCACACTTAAACTTTACATTGTCCTCAATGTAAAATTTAGTCATTAAAAGTAAAGTTCAAGGTGGGAAATTCATAAAATGATATATATACACAATTAGAAAATAAAATGCATAATAAAAACTCATTACTCCAACTCATAGTTATTTCTGAACAATAGAGGATAAACACTAAACAAGCTATTTAGTTGGCATCTAATCCCAACTCAGCCAATATATACACCTCATCGTTAAGAAAAAATTCCATCTACTTAGAAAGGCTAGTGTTTATTCTAAATTGTTCAAAAATCTCTAAAAGTTGGAGTTTTGATATGCAAATATCCAAAATAAGAAAATAAAGATAAAAGACTTAAAATAAAATAAAAAGATAGAGATAGATACACAAAACCAGTGGGTTGCCTCCCATTAGCGCTTGGTTTAAAGTCGTCATCCCGACTATATCCTTGCAAGTTGAATTCCCCATACACCAATAATCGGAAAAGTTGGGGATCCTTCCATGTAACAAGTTTTGGAAATATTAACTTCACACAAATATTAGTACAAGAAAATAGAATTGAAGCTATCGCCCCATAGAAGTTTCCCCCACACTTATTCTTTTCTACACTTGGAAGTGTATAAAGAACATAAAAATTAGGGACTTCTATGGTTTCTTCTTTGCAAACATTCATAGTATGAGAATCAAAAGTTTCTAATGGTGGATATCGAGAAAAAAAGTCATTTAACAATATTATCGAAGCACATATATTCAAGCCAATAAGAGGTAAAGGAGAATAATTAATAGGCAAAGGGTTAGAAAAACCTTGCAACTCTTGTATTATAGTATCCTTTTCATCCTTAGAAACTTCAAGTGAATTACTTACCTCTTGCACATCGTGGTCCTCTATTGAAACTTGCAACAATTCTTCATTCGTTTATGCCTTAACCAAAGTCTCGACATCAACATCTTCGTTACAATCTTTTTCATGCTCAATTGGGTCTTCCACAATATTGGTCAAATCGGTTTCATTCTCAACATACTCCTCTTCGTTGCTAGGCACATACTCTACTGCGGATCTAAATTTCACTATGAGGAACTTTTTTAGAACACTCAAAAATGCATCATCCTCAAGCTCCACCCTTTGAATAGGCTCTTGATCATTATTAATATCAATGCTAGGGTTATCTACATAAGTGTCATCATAGTCCTCTTCGTCTTCATCTTGATCCCAAAAAGATTCCGCGGTACACCTTTGGGAAATGTCACCATGAGTTGGTTCAAGCGATGTATCTTCATAATAATCTTCACTTTCATAGTTAACATAAGATTGGTTCTCACTGAATTTAGTGTTGCTAGTCTCAAACTCATCCTTTTTAATAGGTGAATGATCATTATTAAGATCAAGAGTTGAGTTAACTACACAATTATCAACGAAAGACCCCAAAGGTTGGCCTTTTTCAACATTAGCATCAATCAAATATTCATCACAAACCACAGGCACATTAGAATAATTATTGTTTTGAAAACAAAGTTCTTATTCATACCTTTCTTCTTTGTATTAATCAATATCTATTTGTCAATTAGCAATACCTTCACGAAGTTCTTGGAGTTGCTCGTCGGTAGTCTCTTTATCTTTTTGAAACTCTTGTCGTACAAATTTGGAAAAGTTGTCTAACAAGTTAGAGACTTCTTGTTCACGAGCATAAGAATCCTCCAATCCTTGTGGTTGTTCACACACGTACCCACCATAAGGTTGTTGATACGTATGAGGACCACAATATTCCGTAGGATATTGATCATAGCCAATAAATTGGTTTTGATTATACCCATGGAATGGTTGGAAGTTGTCATGTTGTTGAGGTTGATGGAAACTGTATCCATTGTTCCAATATGCTCCATCCATGAGAAATAAGTACCTGAAACACGATTCTCAAAACAAGGTTAAAAACCAGAAAATAAAATAAAAAAAAAATAAGAACAAAAAATAAGAAACCAAAAACTAGTGACAAATGTTGCCTCCCCGGCAACGGCGCAAAAATTTGGGTGGTTGTCAGCCGAGCAAAAATAATTCCACTTTCTTACTTAACTAAAATAAAAGTAGTATGCGATAAGAAAGAGTTCGTATCCACAGAGAGGTTATTGTTGTTATGCAAATTTTCAGATTCTTAGTAACCAAAAAGGGGGAGGGGGTTTGATTTATCAAAGCAATAAAAATAAGTTGAAGTAAAGTAAAAATAAAAGTAATCAATAAGGATAAGATATTGGTCACGAGATAGTTTCATTCACAAACTCGAATTCTCAACAATGACTAGAATTGAAATTTTAATCTCTCATTTACTAAAAGTCCTAGGATACCTTGATCGCAAGAGTATCCCGCTAATTCCCTGATTTCATCACAACCACAATAAAAGATGCATATGTGAATTCTTCCTAGAAAGCAACCTAAAGTGTAAAAGCACAATTAGATTTAACTTCCTAAAAGCAATAAGTTCTATGGAATAAGACTAATCAAGGCAATCAAAATGTGTAAAAGCACTAAATCGATTTAACCCAAGTTATGATTCATATGTGACTAGTAGGATATATCACTACAAGCACTACCCACATTTATGCTACTTAGAATCAGGGATAAACACCGTTTTCGTATTGAAAACCCTAATATAGCTCTAGATATGAATGCAATCGGATTGATTCCGGACTCAACCAAACAAACAATCAAATCATAAACAATATGAACCATGAATCATAAATAGTAAAATATTGAGACAAAACTAATCCATTGATTCTAATCTTATTTTTGAAATCCACTTTATATCCCATAACCAATTAATAGTATTTAGCTACTCATAGTTTTTGGATTCAACATAATTATAATCAAAAATAAAATAAAGAACATGAAAAATAAACGAAAGCAAACCCTAGTCGCTGCTCTCCTCCAAAACTCCAGTAGAAAGATAATTCGTGATCCCCAAAAGAATATAAACTTTTCTCTTTTATAGCTTTTCAACTTTCCAAAATTAGGTCTTCAAAGCCCAAAGTCCAATAACAAGAAGTCCACCAAGCTCATGTGTGTGAAAAACCCATGTGAAAATTCTCTCAAAAATAGCTCGCCGGAAAACTGGTGTACCGGCATTAATCCTGCCGGAATTCGGCACCGGAACAAATCTCGGGTGACCGACAAAGTCCACTCGGTCACCGGTCAAACGAGTCAAGCTTAGTTAACTCGGGTCAAACATACCAAGTCAGGTGAGAGAGTTCATGAGTCGGAACCGGGTTAGAGTCAGCTAACTGACTCATCTGATTTGGCTGAGTGGTCTTGGCCAAGACCACTTGCACTGGCCTTTCTTAACCTTGCGCCATCTTGGCTCTTCATTACTTCAGTATGCAACTTAAAATCCAACTCGCACGCCTACTACCAGTACCCATCTCCTCAAAATCCACTGCTCTAGCTTTGCATCACAGCAATATTACAACATACCTACCTCTTTTAACTTCTTCTTAGGCATTGTTCCATTGCCTCTGCAGCTGCAAAATCATCTCCACACCTCCATGAGTTCAATACCACCATTCTCAGCATATTATGCAACATCAGTTTTTGTAACATAGCCATTGTCTCAGTATCATTACAACTAGCTCGAGTTCACCTGCAATACTTCTTAGCTTCTAAAACTGCAACTTCACTGAATCTAGTACCACCATAAGTTCTCTGAAACTCCTACAATCTCAGAAACCACCAGTTCAAACCTTGTAATCTCAACTGTAGCAAAACAGCACTGCAACTCCCATGTATAGCTTCTTTATGACTTGCTTAGTTGCTTGGAATTGCAGTGGCAGCTCACACAAACTCATCCAACCCTGAGTCACAAGCCTTGTCTCAGCTCAAGACCTCCAACACAGTAGCAACCTCTATACCAGCTCAGGCCATTTCACTCCAGTACCTACAACATAACCATCTCAGGTTCAAGCATCACCAACTGCTCATGACTAGCAATAGTGGAAACAAAACACACTGACTCTCGTAACTTCACTTGCTCATGTGACTTATACAAGCTCACCAGAAACACCGTGCCTTAGCAAAAATTCCATCTGTAGCTTAATCACCAAATTAACAGCACCAGATGATCTTATCCCAGTATCATGAACCATTGCAACTATACTTGTTCTTACCTGTAATCTCAAACTCTCAATATATCAGCAACTACATCTGCAATGCATCACAACCTACAATTCCAGTTCAAATCTCAAAACATTGGACAAAGTTGGTACATGACCACCAACCCTCAACAACAACATTAGTTTCTCCCAGTATTCTCCAAAAGCAAACCATTGCATCCACAACACAGTTCATATCCAACTTAATCTCAAACTTGCAATCCCTTTGAACCAACAACAACATAAACCAAAAGAAACACCAGTCTCTTCTAGCAGCTCAACTAACCTACACTCTCCCAATCAATTATAGCTTCAGTTTAACTGCATCTTCAAGTCCCTGCTAAATCCACCACCAACCTGTCAGGTTCAACACCACAAGAACTCATCCATTAATCCACCACCAAGTTCACATCACAACCTAACATTGCATTCAATTCAACACTAGATTCTTCACAACTTCACCAGATCATCCAATTTCACTGCCTCATCATTTAGTTCCGTCATTAAACTATAATCTCCAATTGCATAACCATTCTAAACATAACTGAACCCTGAATTCCATCACCAACGTCAGTGAAATGAACAATAACATCATCTTCTGTTGTTTCTATTTCTCCCACAATTTCAAACCTCAGATTACCACCATTCTTCCCCATGTGATTCAATCAATACTTGTAAGCTCAAACCCCATCAACAATTTCTCCCAATTTTCTACAAATTCTAACATCATCTCCGTATTATTATCCAATTTGAAACCCTGTAATAACCCATCTCTTTCATCCATGGCGAACCCAAGCTTTGCCGGCATAAAATCTTAGCAGCAGCAGAATGGACCAGGGTCTTTGTGATATTCTGAATCTGTGAACTCGACCAAGATAGATTAGGTTATAAGGGAAATAGATTTACAACACCCACTCATTATGATAAGGGCCATTCAAATTATTTGGCCTGTCAGTTCCAGATAACCGACTGCTTATTCTTCACCTCCTTCTTGCGCATCTTAGCCCGCTCAAATTATGGCTCGCCCGTGAATTGATCTTTTTGCCATTTTCGCTCCAAATGAATGATTTCTCCTTCTTTTGCTCCCAATGACTCCAAAGTACCTAAACACTCAAAAGTAAACATAAGATACATAATTTACAAGAAAACTCGCAAATAAAGCATAAACAATAGATATAAATCTAGGTGTTTTAGACACCTATCAAATTCCTCCATACTTAGACTTTGCGAGTCCTCGAGAAAATCAAACAAAACTAAAATACAACAACTCCTTCTCGTCGAGATTACGGTTACTTTTAGCATAAATAACAAGCCTTTAAACCCCTAGGTGTCCCTAGTGGATGAGTTTTAGTCTCGTGAAGGTTTACAAGAGGTATGCCTACAAAACCTATATTTCCAACTCCGTCTATTTGTGACAAATCAATGAACGAATCCAAAGTGACTGCAGGAGGAGGTACCTAGAAAATTCAATTCATATATAAGTAAACAAAGTTTTTCTTAGAAAGTTGAACAAACCACAATACTCGGAATCTAACTAACCATAATCACAATGAAAAGATTAAGAAGATGGATAAAGAGGTATGTAGCGCCCCCTAAGCTAGCAGCTGACTAAACCAATAAATTAACTAAATAAGAGGCACTAAAATCCAAATTAAATACTTAAACTTTTAATTAAGAAATCTGCTACAAAACTTAACCCAAAACTAACCCCGCTCAGAAATATATATACAATATCTTCTCTCAAATGATACATATATAATAGTCATTTGGTTTTTAAATAAAATATACAACATAGTAAATATAACTGAAGTTAATCAAATAGCGAAGTCAACCCGTGAAGCTTTCGTTGCGCAATCCTGATCTGTCACATAAACTGAAGTGGGAATAATTAACATTTAACCTTCTAAGTAATCATATGCAAGATTTGGAAAACAATATATGTTTTTCCGAAAACATTAAACAGTGTCTAAGTCACTGAAATAATCATACATGTATATGGACAAACTCCTCCGTCAAACAATGTATAATATGGTGTAAATCCCTACCCGGCAATTCACACCTATTTAGATATGGATGCCACCAAGCCCATGATGACCAATACTCTAAACAATAAAAGCTGAATTAAAGTAGGTATAAATGTGAAGGAGCGTATCCTATATACCACAAGTGGAAATTCTCATTTCCTATACAATTCATCTTGACGACGAAACAATACAAGTCCTTTCCACATCGTGGAAAGATTCACAGAAATAACAGGATTATCAAAATGCATTTTAAACAAAGCATGAAATGCACGGACAGACAATGCATGAGTTTGTTAAGCATAAACTTTATAAGAGCAACAATAATGAATACAAAGAGTCAAATGCATTCCCACACCTTTTTGAAGACAGGCCACGCCTACCTCGAGATCCACGATCCACTGGTTCGTCCTTTGAATCGATCGTTGTTAATAACTAACTGTTAATCACACAAGAATTCTAATATTCTAGTCAAAATGGCTCACACATGAATTAAACAAATCTAATTAATAATTCTAAGCCCATTTACGTTTTTATACCCTATTATTATCTATCTTTAGCCCATCTAAGGTTCTTCACATCTTCATAATCCATCTCTTGCATATCTAAAGATTTACCAATTCATTGGGTTGGTTCTCTAGTCCAATATCTAAGTCTCATGAGTATCTACAACTTTGTAGAAGAAGCCAAAGGTCAATTCGGACCATAAGTGGTCCAAAACATCAATATAAGATAACTAGTCTAAAGCCCAAGCCCACTTAAACAAACCCATTAATAAGGGCCTGGCCCAACTGGGTCAATCTAACGGTTGAACTAACAGTCAAGAGTCAACTAACGGTCAACGTCCAAGTCAAGTCAATGTCCTGGTCAACTTGTCAACTCGGTCAAGGAGATAACTCAGTCAAGGTCCACTGAGTCAGTACTGGGTCAAACCGATTCAAGGCTGGGTTAACTCAGTCACTAAGACTAATTAAATTAAGTCAGATTCACTTATGACTCAGTCAGCTAAGAAAACTAGTTAGACATTTGACTGGGATGACTAACAGCCTAATTCTATTGCAGCAACTCAATCAACTCAAATAACAACAATTCATTTCATTCAATCTTAAACAAACTTCAAATTTCAGTTACAATACTAGAGTGAGTTTACCTGCAATTGAAGTATCAGCAGGCTTTCAAAGAGACTATCTACTATCTTGATTCAACAACTAACTGAAATGCCACAGCTATAACAATACTACTTGCTTCAATTGAAACTCTGCTGGAATTCAATTCCATTAATCTTACACATTCGCTATCAAATCCAACATAACCACTAAGACCAACTCCACTGACAACCATCACTTGCAACTCCAGCTTTTCTCATTCCAAGCTATGTAACAAACCCATCATCCATCTTCATACACAACACCACCAGTTCATTTTCAAAACAATACTCACACCAACCTCAGTTCAAACTCCAACAACTGCAACTCCAATGAACCCTGCACTTGTGAATCTCAACTTACAACTAAAACTCCATATTCATTATGTTCCACATTCACCACAGGGCTATAAATAACTCAACAATATTCATCACCCTGTTATAGGTTCACCTGTAATACCACAACTTCATTACCCTGCCAACTTTCATTTTCCTTACACCTACAACAGTTCATACACCTATTTAAGTGACACTGCCAACTACATGAACTACAAAACCATCACCACTACCAATTAGCTACACCTGTAAGCTCAGTTTTATTCATTATACAAACCATTTCCTTCACATATCTCATTTTTTTGCAGTCACAACTCCAATTAAGTACCAAAACATCTTCTTCAATACCATTACCATTTCTCTATTTCACCCACTTGCACCAGACCATACTCAAACCACCAACTCAATTAATCTCAACCTGTATCTTAACCCCAACAACCAGTTAAACAACATCACTTTCGATATAAGTTATAACTAATCCACCTTACGCAACCTGTATCACCACTTGCAACTTAGTTCAACAGCAAACTCCACCACCATGACTTCCACATCAACATCATTTGTAATTCATCTCAATGTCAGTTCTAACAACTAAAACTCTGCATCAACACCACACTATGTATAGAAATTTAACTATGAACAACCACCAAACACAGCTTCATTCCATATCAACTTCATATCATAACTTCATAAATCCACACATGAATCCAAAAATGAATAATTGCAGTGAATTAACTAAGAAAACAGTTACCTTTGATTTAGCTGTCCCAAACACTGAAATTAGTTCTTCTTTATCACCTAATTTGAAGACTTATGTCAACAATCCTCATCACCTGGCTCGTTTCTCAGTGAACCCTAACTTAATTCCCAACTCAATACTTCTCTAATTCAAACCAAGAACATTAACCCAATTTATGTTTTGGGGAAGAACAGAAACCCTGATCATCTTTTATCTAAAAAATACTCTTCATCCTAACTTTAATTCATCCAATCGATCAATACCCATCTTACAATTTTATCTAATTCTTCCCAATCTTGCCCAAATCGAACTCCAATACTACATGCAGAAACCCTAACTATTTGATTCATTTTCGATTCAATCTTCAGAACAATTCCAAAATATAATTAACTTCACCTCGTTCCTAAATCGACTAAACCCACTCCTAATCATTTATCAATATCATTTGCTTCACTTCTAAATCTTCTCAGAGAACCATAATTTTCATTCTTACAGATTTACTTCTTTCTTCTACTCTGAATCGATTAAGAACATCATTATTATCACCCTAGACTACTGTATGATTCTCTCCAACATCTACAGATCGAAGAACTTTCGTTTGATCTCTCAAATACACGTTGAAGAAGAAGAACATAGAAGGAGGAAAAGAGAGAAGAAGAAAAAAGAGAGAAGAAGAATAAGAGAATGATTATTCTCTTCGATCCTCTTGGAGATAAGGCCGAAGAAAACTTACAAAGGCACCCAGCAAATTGATATGGGAAGACAAGGCGGTTTTTATACGAAATAACTAATCTTTCTTTCATGCAAATCTGATGGTATCTTCTTTGTCCGGTATCCAAATGACACGTTCGAGTGGTCCATTCTGCGTTATTTTTCGAGTTCTATCTAACGGTATTAGTTTCGTATCTAGTTCGTTGTTAGATTAATTCCTATTAATTAATGTTTGAGTTAAACTAATCGAGTTATTATCGGTTTACACGTCTCTTGACTGGTCTAATAGCATTGACGAGCTTGAGGATCGTTACAAGGTAGATGTTGGCGAATATTAACAAGTGATCGGTGTTTCCCATATCTATCTTAAGATTACCGCCAAGATAAACCTATGCATCCTATTGGATTGAACTACTGGTCTGAATTCTAGTGTCAACACACTGTCATATACAAGGGAACCAGCGGTTAACAATCGTAATTCTACATCAAGTCAACTGGCATATACAAGGGAACTAGGAGTCGACTTTATTCAACACAATAATAATATATTTTTTTCTTCTCTTTTCCTTTTCCTTTTCACTTTTTTTTTTTAATTTTTAGACAGCATTATTAGATCTTTTGGATCCAAGCGCATGTCAGCAAGTATGTGATAGTTTCCTTGGATCCTGCATTCCACGCTTGTTTAGGCGACGGAGACAGGGACAACGTTTCACACATACTGCTATCCAAGTGTCTTTTTTATTCCGGTTGGTCTAATTGGTCGGTCTCTCTCTCTCTCTCTTTTTTTTTTATAGCAACTCAATCACTCTATTTCATCCTAGCAGTAATAACAAGTCGATGTTTAGTGACCCACATAAGCACTTAGAGAACAATAGATAAATATGGAACAAATAAAAATAGAATGTGATATGGTGATATTCCGAGATATGGTAACAACTATCATATTATTTGTAATTTCTGAGCTATGTTCGTCCTTTCATTAATGGGTTCCTCAAATCCTCCATCCAAGATGGTTCCATCCATTTAGATTAAGAGTGTCATCCTAAAGGCACATGTTTCTAGGTTTCGGAGTTCATAAAGCAAATTTGGTTGACTTGTCCATGGTGCAGACACGAGCCCGAGCATTAAGCACAAGCCTTAGTGAAGCAAAAATATTTTCTCCCACCCGGGTCACAAGCCCCCCTTCTATTAAGACACAATTTAACTTGATTTTCAAAATATTTAGAAAATAAATCAAAATTAATTTTTCCAAAAAGATTAGTCTTGGTTGACTTGTCCATGGTGCAGACACAAGCCCGAGCACTAACCCCAAGCCTTAGTGAAGCAAAAATAAGTCCCCCCACCCGGGTCACAAGCCCCCCCTCAATTAAGACACAATTTAACTTGATTTTCAAAATGTGTAGAAAATAAATCAAAACTAATTTTTCCAAAAAGATTAGTCTTGGTTGACTTGTCCATGGTGCAGACAGGAGCCCGAGAACTAAGCCCAAGCATTAGTGAAGCAGAAATATTTCCCCCCACCCGGGTCACAAGCCCCACCTCAATTAAGACACAATTTAACTTGATTATCAAAATGTTTAGAAAATAAATCAAAACTAATTTTTCCAAAAAGATTAGTCTTGGTTGACTTGTCCATGGTGCAGACACGAGCCCGAGTACTAAGCCCAAGCCTTAGTGAAGCAAAAATATTTCCCCCCACCCGGGTCACAAGCCCCCCCAATTAAGACACAATTAAACTTGATTTTCAAAATGTTTAGAAAATAAATCAAAACTAATTTTTCCAAAAAGATTAGTTTTGGTTGACTTGTCCATGGTGCAGACACGAGCCCAAGCACTAAGCCCAAGCCTTAGTGAAGCAAAAATATTTCCCCCACCCGGGTCACAAGCCCCCCCTCAATTAAGACACAATTTAACTTGATTTTTAAAATTTTATAAATTAAATAAAAACTAATTTTTCCAAAAAGATTAGTCTTGGTTGACTTGTCCATGGTGTAGACACGAGCCCGAGCACTAAGCCCAAGCCTTAGTGAAGAAAAAATATTTCCCCCACCCGGGTCACAAGCCCCCCTCAATTAAGACACAATTTAACTTGATTTTCAAAATGTTTAGAAAATAAATCAAAACTAATTTTTCCAAAAAGATTAGTTTTGGTTGACTTGTCCATGGTGCAGACACGAGCCCAAGCACTAAGCCCAAGCCTTAGTGAAGCAAAAATATTACTCCCCACCCGGGTCACAAGCCCCCCCTCAATTAAGACACAATTTAACTTGATTTTCAAAATGTTTATAAATTAAATCAAAACTAATTTTTCCAAAAAGATTAGTCTTGGTTGACTTGTCCATGGTGCAGACATGAGCCCGAGCACTAAGCCCAAGCCTTAGTGAATCAAAAATATTTCCCCCCACCCGGGTCACAAGCCCCCCTCAATTAATACACAATTTAACTTGATTTTCAAAAAATTTAGAAAATAAATCAAAACTAATTTTTCCAAAAAGATTAGTCTTGGTTGACTTGTCCATGGTGCAGACATGAGCCCGAACACTAAGCCCAAGCCTTAGTGAAGCAAAAATAATCCCCCCCACCCGGGTCACAAGCCCCCCCTCAATTAAGACAAATTTTAACTTGATTTTAAAAATATTTAGAAAATAAATCAAAACTAATTTTCCAAAAAGATTAGTCTTGGTTGACTTGTCCATGGTGCAGACACGAGCCCGAGCACTAAGACCAATCCTTAGTGAAGAAAAAATATTTCCTCCCACCCCGGTCACAAGCCCCCATCAATTAAGACACAATTTAATTTGATTTTCAAAATATTTAGAAAATAAATCAAAATTAATTTTTCCAAAAAGTTTAGTCTTGGTTGACTTGTCCATGGTGCAGACACGAGCCCGAACACTAAGCCCAAGCCTTAGTGAAGCAAAAATATTTCCCCCCACCAGGGTCACAAGCCCCCCCTCAATTAAGACAAATTAATTTTTCCGAAGCCCCCCCCCCCCCTTGATTTTTAACTTGATTTTTAAAATGTTTATAAAATAAATCAAAACTAATTTTTCCAAAAAGATTAGTCTTGGTTGACTTGTCCATGGTGCAGACACGATCCCGAACACTAAGCCCAAGCCTTAGTGAAGCAAAAATATTTCCCCCCACCCGGGTCACAAGCCCCACCTCAATTAAGACACATTTTAACTTGATTTTAAAAATATTTAGAAAATAAATCAAAACTAATTTTCCAAAAAGATTAGTCTTGGTTGACTTGTCCATGGTGCAGACACGAGCCCGAGCACTAAGCCCAAGCCTTAGTGAAGAAAAAATATTTCCCCCACCCGGGTCACAAGCCCCCCCTCAATTAAGACACAATTTAACTTGATTTTCAAAATATTTAGAAAATAAATCAAAACTAATTTTTCCAAAAAGATTAGTCTTGGTTGACTTGTCCATGGTGCAGACACGAGCCCGAACACTAAGCCCAAGCCTTAGTGAAACAAAAAAAATTCTCCCCACCCGGGTCACAAGCCCCCCCTCAATTAAGACACAATTTAACTTGATTTTCAAAATGTTTAGAAAATAAATCAAAACTAATTTTTCCAAAAAGATTAGTCTTGGTTGACTTGTCCATGGTGTAGACACGAGTCCGAGCACTAAGCCCAAGCCTTAGTGAATAAAAAATATTTCCCCCCACCCGGGTCACAAGCCCCCCCCTCAATTAAGACACAATTTAACTTGATTTTCAAAATGTTTATAAAATAAATCAAAACTAATTTTTCCAAAAAGATTAGTCTTGGTTGACTTGTCCATGGTGCAGACACGATCCCGAACACTAAGCCCAAGCCTTAGTGAAGAAAAAATATTTTCCCCCACCCGGGTCACAAGCCCCCCTCAATTAAGACACAATTTAACTTGATTTTCAAAATGTTTAGAAAATAAATCAAAACTAATTTTTCCAAAAAGATTAGTCTTGGTTGACTTGTCCATGGTGCAGACACGAGCCCGAGCACTAAGCCCAAGCCTTAGTGAAGCAAAAATATTTCCTCCCACCCGGGTCACAAGCCCCCCTCAATTAAGACACAATTTAACTTGATTTTCAAAATGTTTAGAAAATAAATCAAAACTAATTTTTCCAAAAAGATTAGTCTTGGTTGACTTGTCCATGGTGCAAACACGAGCCCGATCACTAATCCCAAGCCTTAGTGAAGCAAAAATATTTCCTCCCACCCGGGTCACAAGCCCCCCCTCAATTAAGACACAATTTAACTTGATTTTCAAAATATTTAGAAAATAAATCAAAATTAATTTTTCCAAAAAGATTAGTCTTGGTTGACTTGTCCATGGTGCATACACGAGCCCGAGCACTAAGCCCAAGCCTTAGTGAATCAAAAATATTTCCCCCACCCGGGTCACAAGCCCCCCTTCAATTAAGACACAATTTAACTTGATTTTCAAAATGTTTAGAAAATAAATCAAAACTAATTTTTCCAAAAAGATTAGTCTTGGTTGACTTGTCCATGGTGCAGACACGAGCCCGAGCACTAAGCCCAAGCCTTAGTGAAGCAAAAATATTTCCTCCCACCCGGGTCACAAGCCCCCCTCAATTAAGACACAATTTAACTTGATTTTCAAAATATTTAGAAAATAAATCAAAATTAATTTTTCCAAAAAGATTAGTCTTGGTTGACTTGTCCATGGTGCAAACACGAGCCCGAGCACTAAGCCCAAGCCTTAGTGAAGCAAAAATATTTCCCCCCACCCGGGTCACAAGCCCCCCCTCAATTAAGACACAATTTAACTTGATTTTCAAAATGTTTAGAAAATAAATCAAAACTAATTTTTCCAAAAAGATTAGTCTTGGTTGACTTGTCCATGGTGCAGATACACGAGCCCGAGCACTAAGCCCAAGCCTTAGTGAAGCAAAAATATTTCTCCCACAGGGTCACAAGCCCCCCTCAATTAAGACACAATTTAACTTGATTTTCAAAATGTTTAGAAAATAAATCAAAATTAATTTTTCCAAAAAGATTAGTCTTGGTTGACTTGTCCTTGGTGAAAACACGAGCCCGAGCACTAAGCCCAAGCCTTAGTGAAGCAAAAATATTTCCCCCCACCCGGGTCACAAGCCCCCCTCAATTAAGACACAATTTAACTTGATTTTCAAAATATTTAGAAAATAAATCAAAACTAATTTTTCCAAAAAGATTAGTCTTGGTTGACTTGTCCATGGTGCAGACACGAGCCCGAGCACTAAGCCCAAGCCTTAGTGAAGCAAAAATATTTCCCCCACCCGGGTCACAAGCCCCCCTCAATTAAGACACAATTTAACTTGATTTTCAAAATGTTTAGAAAATAAATCAAAATTAATTTTTCCAAAAAGATTAGTCTTGGTTGACTTGTCCATGGTGCAGACATGAGCCCGAGCACTAAGCCCAAGCCTTAGTGAAGCAAAAATATTTCCCCCACCCGGGTCACAAGCCCCCCTCAATTAAGACACAATTTAACTTGATTTTCAAAATGTTTAGAAAATAAATCAAAATTAATTTTTCCAAAAAGATTAGTCTTGGTTGACTTGTCCATGGTGCAGACACGAGCCCGAGCACTAAGCCCAAGCCTTAGTGAAGCAAAAATATTTTCCCCCCACCCGGGTCACAAGCCCCCCTCAATTAAGACACAATTTAACTTGATTTTCAAAATGTTTAGAAAATAAATCAAAATTAATTTTTCCAAAAAGATTAGTCTTGGTTGACTTGTCCATGGTGCAGACATGAGCCCGAGCACTAATCCCAAGCCTTAGTGAAGCAAAAATATTTCCTCCCACCCCGGTCACAAGCCCCCCTTCTATTAAGACACAATTTAACTTGATTTTCAAAATGTTTAGAAAATAAATCAAAATTAATTTTTCCAAAAAGATTAGTCTTGGTTGACTTGTCCATGGTGCAGACACGAGCCCGAGCACTAAGCCCAAGCCTTAGTGAAGCAAAAATATTTCCTCCCACCCGGGTCACAAGCCCCCCTCAATTAAGACACAATTTAACTTGATTTTCAAAATGTTTAGAAAATAAATCAAAATTAATTTTTCCAAAAAGATTAGTCTTGGTTGACTTGTCCATGGTGCAGACACGAGCCCGAGCACTAATCCCAAGCCTTAGTGAAGCAAAAATATTTCCTCCCACCCGGGTCACAAGCCCCCCTCAATTAAGACACAATTTAACTTGATTTTCAAAATATTTAGAAAATAAATCAAAATTAATTTTTCCAAAAAGATTAGTCTTGGTTGACTTGTCCTTGGTGCAAACACGAGCCCGAGCACTAAGCCCAAGCCTTAGTGAAGCAAAAATATTTCCTCCCACCCCGGTCACAAGCCCCCCTCAATTAAGACACAATTTAACTTGATTTTCAAAATATTTAGAAAATAAATCAAAATTAATTTTTCCAAAAAGATTAGTCTTGGTTGACTTGTCCATGGTGCAGACACGAGCCCGAGCACTAAGCCCAAGCCTTAGTGAAGCAAAAAATGTTCTCCCCCACCCGGGTCACAAGCCCCCCCTCAATTAAGACACAATTTAACTTGATTTTCAAAATGTTTAGAAAATAAATCAAAATTAATTTTTCCAAAAAGATTAGTCTTGGTTGACTTGTCCATGGTGCAGACACGAGCCCGAGCACTAAGCCCAAGCCTTAGTGAAGCAAAAATATTTCCCCCACCGGGTCACAAGCCCCCCTCAATTAAGACACAATTTAACTTGATTTTCAAAATGTTTAGAAAATAAATCAAAATTAATTTTTCCAAAAAGATTAGTCTTGGTTGACTTGTCCATGGTGTAGACACGAGCCCGAGCACTAAGCCCAAGCCTTAGTGAAGCAAAAAATATTTCCCCCCCGGGTCACAAGCCCCCCTCAATTAAGACACAATTTAACTTGATTTTCAAAATGTTTAGAAAATAAATCAAAATTAATTTTTCAAAAAGATTAGTCTTGGTTGACTTGTCCATGGTGCAGACACGAGCCAGAGCACTAAGCCCAAGCCTTAGTGAAGCAAAAATATTTTCCCCCACCCGGGTCACAAGCCCCCCTCAATTAAGACACAATTTAACTTGATTTTCAAAATGTTTAGAAAATAAATCAAAACTAATTTTTCCAAAAAGATTAGTCTTGGTTGACTTGTCCATGGTGCAGACACGAGCCCGAGCACTAAGCCCAAGCCTTAGTGAAGCAAAAATATTTTCCCCCCGGGTCACAAGCCCCCCCTCAATTAAGACACAATTTAACTTGATTTTCAAAATGTTTAGAAAATAAATCAAAATTAATTTTTCCAAAAAGATTAGTCTTGGTTGACTTGTCCATGGTGCAGACACGAGCCCGAGCACTAAGCCCAAGCCTTAGTGAAGAAAAAATATTTCCCCACCCGGGTCACAATCCCCCCCCTCAATTAAGACACAATTTAACTTGATTTTCAAAATGTTTAGAAAATAAATCAAAATTAATTTTTCCAAAAAGATTAGTCTTGGTTGACTTGTCCATGGTGCAGACACGAGCCCGAGCACTAAGCCCAAGCCTTAGTGAAGAAAAAATATTTCCTCCCACCCGGTCACAAGCCCCCCTCAATTAAGACACAATTTAACTTGATTTTCAAAATGTTTAGAAAATAAATCAAAATTAATTTTTCCAAAAAGATTAGTCTTGGTTGACTTGTCCATGGTGAAGACACGAGCCCGAGCACTAAGCCCAAGCCTTAGTGAAGCAAAAATATTTCCCCCACCCGGGTCACAAGCCCCCCTCAATTAAGACACAATTTAACTTGATTTTCAAAATGTTTAGAAAATAAATCAAAATTAATTTTTCCAAAAAGATTAGTCTTGGTTGACTTGTCCATGGTGCAGACACGAGCCCGAGCACTAAGCCCAAGCCTTAGTGAAGAAAAAATATTTTCCCCACCCGGGTCACAAGCCCCCCCTCAATTAAGACACAATTTAACTTGATTTTCAAAATGTTTAGAAAATAAATCAAAATTAATTTTTCCAAAAAGATTAGTCTTGGTTGACTTGTCCATGGTGCAGACACGAGCCCGAGCACTAAGCCCAAGCCTTAGTGAAGAAAAAATATTTCCCCCCACCCGGGTCACAAGCCCCCCCTCAATTAAGACACAATTTAACTTGATTTTCAAAATGTTTAGAAAATAAATCAAAATTAATTTTTCCAAAAAGATTAGTCTTGGTTGACTTGTCCATGGTGCAGACACGAGCCCGAGCACTAAGCCCAAGCCTTAGTGAAGCAAAAATATTTCCCCCACCCGGGTCACAAGACCCCCTCAATTAAGACACAATTTAACTTGATTTTCAAAATGTTTAGAAAATAAATCAAAATTAATTTTTCCAAAAAGATTAGTCTTGGTTGACTTGTCCATGGTGCAGACACGAGCCCGAGCACTAAGCCCAAGCCTTAGTGAAGCAAAAATATTTCCTCCCACCCGGGTCACAAGCCCCCCTCAATTAAGACACAATTTAACTTGATTTTCAAAATGTTTAGAAAATAAATCAAAATTAATTTTTCCAAAAAGATTAGTCTTGGTTGACTTGTCCATGGTGCAGATACAAGCCCGAGCACTAAGCCCAAGCCTTAGTGAAGCAAAAATATTTCTCCCCACCTGGGTCACAAGCCCCCCCTCAATTAAGACACAATTTAACTTGATTTTCAAAATGTTTAGAAAATAAATCAAAATTAATTTTTCCAAAAAGATTAGTCTTGGTTGACTTGTCCATGGTGCAGACACGAGCCCGAGCACTAATCCCAAGCCTTAGTGAAGCAAAAATATTTCCCCCCCCCCGGGTCACAAGCCCCCCTCAATTAAGACACAATTTAACTTGATTTTCAAAATGTTTAGAAAATAAATCAAAATTAATTTTTCCAAAAAGATTAGTCTTGGTTGACTTGTCCATGGTGCAGACACGAGCCCGAGCACTAAGCCCAAGCCTTAGTGAAGCAAAAATATTTCTTCCCACCCGGGTCACAAGCCCCCCTTCAATTAAGACACAATTTAACTTGATTTTCAAAATGTTTAGAAAATAAATCAAAATTAATTTTTCCAAAAAGATTAGTCTTGGTTGACTTGTCCATGGTGTAGACATGAGCCCGAGCACTAAGCCCAAGCCTTAGTGAAGAAAAAATATTTCCTCCCACCCGGGTCACAAGCCCCCCTCAATTAAGACACAATTTAACTTGATTTTCAAAATGTTTAGAAAATAAATCAAAATTAATTTTTCCAAAAAGATTAGTCTTGGTTGACTTGTCCATGGTGCAGACACGAGCCCGAGCACTAAGCCCAAGCCTTAGTGAAGAAAAAATATTTCCTCCCACCCGGGTCACAAGCCCCCCTCAATTAAGACACAATTTAACTTGATTTTCAAAATGTTTAGAAAATAAATCAAAATTAATTTTTCCAAAAAGATTAGTCTTGGTTGACTTGTCCATGGTGCAGACATGAGCCCGAGCACTAAGCCCAAGCCTTAGTGAAGCAAAAATATTTCCCCCACCCGGGTCACAAGCCCCCCCTCAATTAAGACACAATTTAACTTGATTTTCAAAATGTTTAGAAAATAAATCAAAATTAATTTTTCCAAAAAGATTAGTCTTGGTTGACTTGTCCATGGTGCAGACACTATCCCGAGCACTAAGCCCAAGCCTTAGTGAAGCAAAAATATTTCCCCCACCCGAGTCACAAGCCCCCCTCAATTAAGACACAATTTAACTTGATTTTCAAAATGTTTAGAAAATAAATCAAAATTAATTTTTCCAAAAAGATTAGTCTTGGTTGACTTGTCCATGGTGCAGACACGAGCCCGAGCACTAAGCCCAAGCCTTAGTGAAGCAAAAATATTTCCCCCACCCGGTCACAAGCCCCCCTCAATTAAGACACAATTTAACTTGATTTTCAAAATGTTTAGAAAATAAATCAAAATTAATTTTTCCAAAAAGATTAGTCTTGGTTGACTTGTCCATGGTGCGACACGAGCCCGAGCACTAAGCCCAAGCCTTAGTGAAGCAAAAATATTTCCCCCACCCGGGTCACAAGCCCCCCTCAATTAAGACACAATTTAACTTGATTTTCAAAATGTTTAGAAAATAAATCAAAACTAATTTTTCCAAAAAGATTAGTCTTGGTTGACTTGTCCATGGTGCAGACACGAGCCCGAGCACTAAGCCCAAGCCTTAGTGAAGCAAAAATATTTCCCCCCACCCGGTCACAAGCCCCCCTCAATTAAGACACAATTTAACTTGATTTTCAAAATGTTTAGAAAATAAATCAAAACTAATTTTTCCAAAAAGATTAGTCTTGGTTGACTTGTCCATGGTGCAGACACGATCCTGAACACTAAGCCCAAGCCTTAGTGAAGCAAAAATATTTCCGCCCATCCGGGTCACAAGCCTCACCTCAATTAAGACACAATTTAACTTGATTTTCAAAATGTTTAGAAAATAAATCAAAATTAATTTTTCCAAAAAGATTAGTCTTGGTTGACTTGTCCATGGTGCATACACGATCCCGAGCACTAAGCCCAAGCCTTAGTGAAGCAAAAATATTTCCCCCCACCCGGGTCACAAGCCCCCCTCAATTAAGACACAATTTAACTTGATTTTCAAAATGTTTAGAAAATAAATCAAAATTAATTTTTCCAAAAAGATTAGTCTTGGTTGACTTGTCCATGGTGCAGACACAAGTTTGAGCACTAAGCCCAAGCCTTAGTGAAGCAAAAATATTTTCCCCACCCGGGTCACAAGCCCCCCATAAATTAAGACACAATTTAACTTGATTTTCAAAATGTTTAGAAAATAAATCAAAACTAATTTTTCCAAAAAGATTAGTCTTGGTTGACTTGTCCATGGTGCATACACAAGCCTAAGCACTAAGCCCAAGCCTTAGTGAAGCAAAAATATTTCCAGCCACCCGGTCACAAGCCCCCCCTCAATTAAGACACAATTTAACTTGATTTTCAAAATGTTTAGAAAATAAATCAAAATTAATTTTTCCAAAAAGATTAGTCTTGGTTGACTTGTCCATGGTGCAGACACGAGCCCGAGCACTAAGCCCAAGCCTTAGTGAAGCAAAAATATTTCCTCCCACCTGGGTCACAAGCCCCCCTTCTATTAAGACACAATTTAACTTGATTTTCAAAATGTTTAGAAAATAAATCAAAATTAATTTTTCCAAAAAGATTAGTCTTGGTTGACTTGTCCATGGTGCAGATACCGGCATGAGCACTAAGCCCAAGCCTTAGTGAAGAAAAAATATTTCCTCCCATCCGGGTCACAAGCCCCCCTTCTATTAAGACACAATTTAACTTGATTTTCAAAATGTTTAGAAAATAAATCAAAACTAATTTTTCCAAAAAGATTAGTCTTGGTTGACTTGTCCATGGTGCAGACATGATCCTGAGCACTAAGCCCAAGCCTTAGTGAAGCAAAAATATTTCCCCCACCCGGGTCATAACCCCCCCTCAATTAAGACACAATTTAACTTGATTTTCAAAATGTTTAGAAAATAAATCAAAACTAATTTTTCCAAAAGATTAGTCTTGGTTGACTTGTCCATGGTGCATAGATTTTCAAAAGCTCGAGCACTAAGCCCAAGCCTTAGTGAAGCAAAAATATTTCCCCCCCACTCAGGTCACAAGCCCCCCTCAATTAAGACACAATTTAACTTGATTTTCAAAATGTTTAGAAAATAAATCAAAATTAATTTTTCCAAAAAGATTAGTCTTGGTTGACTTGTCCATGGTGCAGACACGATCCCGAGCACTAAGCCCAAGCCTTAGTGAAGCAAAAAATGTTCTCCCCCACCCGGGTCACAAGCCCCCCTCAATTAAGACACAATTTAACTTGATTTTCAAAATGTTTAGAAAATAAATCAAAATTAATTTTTCCAAAAGATTAGTCTTGGTTGACTTGTCCATGGTGCAGACACGAGCCCGAGCACTAAGCCCAAGCCTTAGTGAAGAAAAAATATTTCCCCACCGGGTCACAAGCCCCCCCTCAATTAAGACACAATTTAACTTGATTTTCAAAATGTTTAGAAAATAAATCAAAATTAATTTTTCCAAAAAGATTAGTCTTGGTTGACTTGTCCATGGTGCAGACACGAGCCCGAGCACTAAGCCCAAGCCTTAGTGAAGCAAAAATATTTCACCCCACCCGGGTCACAAGCCCACCCTCAATTAAGACACAATTTAACTTGATTTTCAAAATGTTTAGAAAATAAATCAAAATTAATTTTTCCAAAAAGATTAGTCTTGGTTGACTTGTCCATGGTGCAGACACTATCCCGAGCACTAATCCCAAGCCTTAGTGAAGCAAAATATTTCCCCCCAGGGTCACAAGCCCCCCCCCTCAATTAAGACACAATTTAACTTGATTTTCAAAATGTTTTAGAAAATAAATCAAAAAATTTTTCCAAAAAGATTAGTCTTGGTTGACTTGTCCATGGTGCAGACACGATCCCGAGCACTAAGCCCAAGCCTTAGTGAAGCAAAAATATTTCCCGGGTCACAAGCCCCCTCTCAATTAGTCACAATTCCCCCCTCAATTAAGACACAATTTAACTTGATTTTCAAAATGTTTAGAAAATAAATCAAAATTAATTTTCCAAAAAGATTAGTCTTGGTTGACTTGTCCATGGTGCAGACACGAGCCCGAGCACTAAGCCCAAGCCTTAGTGAAGCAAAAATATTTCCCCCACCCGAGGTCACAAGCCCCCCTCAATTAAGACACAATTTAACTTGATTTTCAAAATGTTTAGAAAATAAATCAAAACTAATTTTTCCAAAAAGATTAGTCTTGGTTGACTTGTCCATGGTGCAGACGAGAGCCGAGCACTAAGCCCAAGCCTTAGTGAAGCAAAAATATTTCCTCCCCACCCGGGTCACAAGCCCCCTCAATTAAGACACAATTTAACTTGATTTTCAAAAATTTAGAAAATAAATCAAAACTAATTTTTCCAAAAGATTAGTCTTGGTTGACTTGTCCATGGTGCAGACACGAGACCGAGCACTAAGCCCAAGCCTTAGTGAAGCAAAAATATTTTCCCCCACCGGGTCACAAGCCCCCCTCAATTAAGACACAATTTAACTTGATTTTCAAAATGTTTAGAAAATAAATCAAAACTAATTTTTCCAAAAAGATTAGTCTTGGTTGACTTGTCCATGGTGCAGACACGAGCCTGAGCACTAAGCCCAAGCCTTAGTGAAGCAAAAATATTTCCCCCACCCGGGTCACAAGCCCCCCTTCTATTAAGACACAATTTAACTTGATTTTCAAAATGTTTAGAAAATAAATCAAAATTAATTTTCCAAAAAGATTAGTCTTGGTTGACTTGTCCATGGTGCAGACACGAGCCCGAGCACTAAGCCCAAGCCTTAGTGAAGCAAAAATATTTCCCCCCACCCGGGTCACAAGCCCCCCCTCAATTAAGACACAATTTAACTTGATTTTCAAAATGTTTAGAAAATAAATCAAAATTAATTTTTCCAAAAAGATTAGTCTTGGTTGACTTGTCCATGGTGCAGACAGAAGCCCGATTTTCAAAGGACTAAGCCCAATAAGAAGTCCTTATAGTGAAGCAAAAAATATTTCCCCCCACCTGGGTCACAAGCCCCCCCTCAATTAAGACACAATTTAACTTGATTTTCAAAATGTTTAGAAAATAAATCAAAATTAATTTTTCCAAAAAGATTAGTCTTGGTTGACTTGTCCATGGTG